>ML769407.1:0-294615 GCA_009733575.1 Gymnopus androsaceus JB14 | reverse complement strand
AGAAGAGAGATCCGAGAAAAAGGGTATCGCAGGAAATGCTCCTCGTGATATTATTTATGTGACTCTTACGGGTGGCCACTGCGCGTGCTGCGTTGGGGAACGCTGTAAGTAAACGCGGGTATTTTATGCCTCTGTTTCCATGGCTTTCCTGTACTTGGAGAATCCCGATGGTTCGGAGAATTACCAATCAACTTTCCCCTCAACTTATGCTACTGTACCTGTGATCGAGCTCAGATTCTGCAATCGAAGAACGGGTTCGGACACCAGTACCGGGTAGATCTGTATCCCGGAATATATAAAGCAAGAAAATCACCACTAGTATCCTTCACTAAAGCACCCGTCAATGTCCGAGTCAACTATCCAGTACAACTTCCCGCTTATCTTCGTACGGCTGCCTCTCTGTACAATTACACTTATTCACACAGACTGATGTTCGTTATACTACAGGGTGCAGCCTCTTTCGGAAAAGAGGGTACTATATTCGCACACTTCATTACCCTTGAAGAAACACAGGCCGTCGCTGATCTTTTTGCCTCTCGAGGTGGCTCTGCATTTGACACATCAAATGCTTATGCAAACGGAACGTCTCAAGAGGTCAGTCAATACGTCCTTTGTATAGCTTGCTGAACGGTGATACTGTAAATATTAATCTCATCTAGTATCTCGCCAAAACGGACCTAAAGGGACTTCCCGTTGATACAAAGTGCGTTCCTGTGACGGATTCTCATATCACAGCTTGAATTTGTGAAATGAAGGATTGCACCTACCTTTCCTGGAGCTCATGCACCGGAGGCTCTCCGAAAGGCAGTTCAAGATGCCGCCAGTGCTCTAGCTCCCCACAAGATCAGAATTCTTTATCTTCATTTCCCTGATCGCAGTGTGCCATATGAAGATACATTGCGGGAGATAGATTCTCTGCACAAAGAAGGATACTTGTATGAAATCTTCACTTCTTTTCATCTAAGTGTTAACCTCCTACCTAGTGAGCAATTTGGCCTCAGCAACTTTGATTCGTGGGAGGTAGGCCTCAAATAATTAATGCTATTCGTGCACGCAACGTATCTCATTGTTCTTGTAAAGGTTGCCGAGATGTACACAATCAGTAAACTGAAAGGCTGGGTTCTCCCTACAGTATATCAAGGCCGATATAATGCTATGGAACGCAATATAGAAGACGAGTGTGTTTTTCATCTCAAGGACTAGAACCATAATTGACCGAATACTACTAGGCTGTTCCATGTTTGCGTCGGTTCGGCATAGCCTTCTATGCCTATAGTCCTCTGGCGTTAGTATTGTTCTCTCAGAATCTTTGCATGAATTCAATGGTGAACCTAGTGGCGGATTGCTCAGCGGAAAATGGAACAAACCTGAAGACATGGATAACATCAATGTGGTCGCAGGAACTCGCTTTGATACTAGCACAGCAAACAGCAACCCCATACAGAAGTTATTTCACGATAAGTACCAGAAACTTATTCCTAGTTTTGCTGCTTTGACTCAAGCACTGGTGAGCTGATCATTGATTCAAGCTGATGAAGATTCTAGTTTTCGATCTCATTTCATGTTTCATAGGATGCAGCAAAAATTCCACCTGCAGAGGCCGCTCTCCGGTGGATTCAGCATCATAGCGCCTTGAAACCAGGGGATACGGTCATCATTGGTGCCAGTAAAATGGTTCAAATTGAGACTAACTTGAAGTACAGGTGAAGCCCTACTAGATGATTTCCTAACTGTTCACTGATTCTGATTGTCTACTACTTATTCTGCAGTGCCCTTGGCCCGCTTCCAGAGGATATCATTCAACTCATTGACCAGGCGTCTCAGACATTCAAACAGTATGTTACTCACTACGGCCACCGATAGCGAGCGTACTGTATTTGCAGGGTGTCTTCATTGAGACCAAAGTGAGACAATTAATAAGTACCATTTACTTACCTTGGTGTCTCTGAAACTTGCGCCAACTCAAGTCTTCTGTATCAACCAATGATATTGTTTTTTTCTTCCCTCTGCCAGCAGTGACTCCGAACTCGTATCAAGTACCGTGACTGACATTCACTGCGTTTCATGCAAATTATCAGCATGTAGATAGCATAGGAAAAATCCATGATGCTTGTGACCTGTGGATAACTGATCGAACACATTGGATTTGATACATACTGTGCTTAGTGAGTTCAATTTACCCATTTTGCATTGAATCACTCAAATGCAGGAAAGTAACAAAAATCTTCTCGGCAGATTTTTGGACTGATACGCAAACAATTGATCCATGTTTCAATAAGACCGAAAGCCAGACCAAAATGCAGATTTCCAGCCATTGTCCAGCCAGGCGGAAACTCTGACTGAAAAGGGATGATTCGGCCCACAATTCAGTATAGATGATATGACTCCCAAAAATCTAGAGTTCAGGGGGCTTGATTCACATGCTGAATGTAGTATTTTCTTCTGTGTAATAAACATGATTGAAATTACATCTTTCACTATAGACACGCCGAAAGTGCAGAAAAATCCGCTCGAATGAAATATTAATTGATTTGCTAATTTTCATGCAAAAAATCACTTATGAGTGAAACTTTGAGCAAAAAATAATCATTCAGTTGAGCCAACTATCTTAATGAAACTACACTTATCAGTTGAGCATTCAGTTAAAACTGAAAAATATCAGCTACACTAGCAGCCAGACCTGATGGGCCCCCAGCAACCTACTGAAGGACCAGATCTTATTTGGCTGTGATTCAATACCTGACTTGGGGGGCCCATCTGTTTTTGCTGCTAGTGTAGCACATATTTCAGTCTTTTTTTTCAGTTTTAACTGAATACACAACTGATAAGTTTATTTTCATCAAGATAGATAGCTCAACTGAATAGTTATTTTTTGCTCAAAGTTTCACTCATAAGCGATTTTTTACATGAAAATGAGCAAATCAATTAATATTTCATTCAAGCGGATTTTTTTGCACTTTTGGTGTGAGATGAATATGCAGATGTTTACAGAAAAATTGGTCTTGTTAATTATGCTACTGAGATACCAGAAATCAGTAAGTAATTCAATACATATGAAAGCTTGGCCGAAAAATGGTTTTTCAATATGAATGAAAGGCCACCAGCAGCCTTTCAGTTGTAACTTGTATTGAAACATCATTTTGCAGCCCAACTTTCATATGTATCAGATTTCTCACTGATTTCAGTAGAGTATCTGAGTAATTGACAGGACTGATTATTTGTTATTCATCGGCCTATTTATCCAAAGTAAATTATCTAATTTCAATGATATTAATTGTACAGACGAAAGTACTAGAATCAGTACAAGAATCAAGCCCCCTGAAATGTAGACTTTTGGGAGTCATATCATCTTGAGTGAATGGCTGGCCAAATCACCCCTTGTCAGCCAGCCTGACCAAAAACCATTGTTTTGGTCTGACTTTCAGTCTTATTGAAACATGAACTGATTGTTTTATTATCAGTCTAACAATCTGCCGAGCAGATTTTTGTTACTTTCCATAGCGAGCGGACTCTATTTGTAGGGTGTCTTCATGAGACCAAATTGAGACAATTACGACACAACATTCATGCCGAGCTCTCGATCACAAGTCGAGTAGCTGACTGTAGAGCCTGTGCACTGATCCTTGACCATATTGGATGAATTACAAGTGGTGCAATGATAATAAAATTACAAAGGGAGAACGGGTGAAAAAACGGAGTCGTTACTGGAGATAGATCAGCGCTGAGGATAGCAAAGTGTTCGCGCAACATATACGCAAAGATCGAGTCACCCTGGAATAACTAGACAGAAATCGACCGAAACGAGAGAAAATGATGTCGGCGCACCGAGAGTTTTTAGACCAACAACGGGGTCCAGAGGGCCCGGTATAAGGTCAAAAAGCACAAGGAACGCCAAAAGACAGAATCAACAAGACGAGAGAGAAAACCGTAACGGACCCAGAGTTTTTGAACCAACAACAAGGTGCTCTAGAGGGCGCCGGTATAAGGTCAAAAAACATGACAATGCAGAGGCGCGTCTACTATCTGTCTTGTAAAATTACAATGGCTTCAATGCACCATAGAGGGAAAAAGATTCGCGGTGAGAGCCAAGAACATGCGCCGTCGAGAGCCCGAATCAGGTACATCTCATAACCATGGAGTCACCGCGCCCAAATAAACCGCTAGATGAGTTTGAATGAGTTGGTGTCAATGACTTGCATCTGGGTATTACTTACAGAAAAACAGCCCAAATCTTGGAGTTGGAGTCTCCAATACCATGGTTGTGAATATGAATATGAACATTCGAGCCATTGGTATTAATAATGACGTCGTGAGGACCATGATAAACATGATGGTCCGTGATGATGTTTTGAGATCCGCCAACGCTGCTTTGTGTACCGCCAGAGATGCTGGTGTGGCTCGGTGAGTTGCCTGGATTCCCTGCTCTGCTTTGAGACAAGGAGAACGTTACGTTGCGCCTTTGATTAGGCGGGCGTGAAGATTCGGCCTGGCCATAAATAAATATGTCAGAAATGGTCGCATCCGTTGAAAAAGGTTGAACCTCGGAATCGCCTGATTCATCATGATTGGCATGTACGAAGCGTTGGGAACGTCGATGCATTGAGCGACCATGTCTACGTCGATGGTTTTGCTCCTGATATTCTCCAAGATTATGCCATGAGGGAGATAATAAAGATTCCACCTAGTACAGAGCCAGTAGGAAAGAAAACAATAGTGGCATCAATTCCGTGAACTCACCTCAGTCTCCGACGAATGTCCTTCGAAACGATCCAAACTCGTCGACCCGCTTCTTGGGTACGTACGCCATGGGCCCTGACGACTATAACGAGTGCCTGAGCCTGAGTGGTCGTCGTCGCCAGCACCAAGCGCATGCACATCCATCGTACTGCCCGCGCTTGGCTCCCTCTCTTACTCTAGGAGCAGTGCTAGGAAGCGCAAGGGCTGCTGGTGCTGGCAGTAGTATGTAAGGGATAACAGCAAGGATGGGATTGGGAGAAAACAAGGGAGATCGTGTATAAAGCCTGTTTTATATGTTGCTGAGCGCCAACACAAGTTTGCACCGAACAAAATCCGCACTGTGTCGGATCTCGGACCGCCCGGTCCATAACTTGCTCTCCTTTTTATATTTCTGCTATTTCCTTTCTGCTATACTTTCTGCTTTACTTAAAGACAAGCAGATCTGTCTCTAACTTCCAGGCAGTGCGGAAAGTAACAAAATCTTCTCGGCAGATTTTTGGACTGATACGAAACAATTGATCCATGTTTCAATAAGACCGAAGCCAGACCAAAATGCAGATTTCCAGCCATTGTCCAGCCAGGCGGAAACTCTGACTGAAAAGGGATGATTCGGCCACAATTCAGTATAGATGATATGACTCCCAAAAATCTAGAGTTCAGGGGGCTTGATTCACATGCTGAATGTAGTATTTTCTTCTGTGTAATAAACATGATTGAAATTACATCTTTCACTATAGACACGCGAAAGTGCAGAAAAATCCGCTCGAATGAAATATTAATTGATTTGCTAATTTTCATGCAAAAAATCACTTATGAGTGAAACTTTGAGCAAAAAATAATCATTCAGTTGAGCCAACTATCTTAATGAAACTCCACTTATCAGTTGAGCATTCAGTTAAAACTGAAAAATATCAGCTACACTAGCAGCCAGACCTGATGGGCCCCCAGCAAACCTACTATTCTTTATCTTCATTTCCCTGATCGCAGTGTGCCATATGAAGATACATTGCGGGAGATAGATTCTCTGCACAAAGAAGGATACTTGTATGAAATCTTCACTTCTTTTCATCTAAGTGTTAACCTCCTACATAGTGAACAATTTGGCCTCAGCAACTTTGATTCATGGGAGGTAGGCCTCAAATAATTAACGCTATTCATGGCCATGCACGCAACGTATCTCATTGTTCTTGTAAAGGTTGCCGAGATGTACACAATCAGCAAAATGAAAGGCTGGGTTCTCCCTACAGTATATCAAGGCCAATATAATGCTATGGAACGCAATACAGAAGACAAGTGTGTTTTTCATCTCAAGGACTGGAACCGTAATTGACTGAATACTACTAGGCTGTTCCCATGTTTGCATCGGTTCGGCATAGCCTTCTATGCCTATAGTCCTCTGGCGTTAGTATCGTTCTTTCAGAATCTTTGCATGAATTCAATGGTGAACCTAGTGGCGGATTGCTCAGCGGAAAATGGAACAAACCTGAAGATATGGATAACATCAATGTGGTCGCAGGAACTCAGGCTCGCTTTGATACTATCACAGCAAACAGCAACCCCATACAGAAGTTATTTTACGATAAGTACCGGAAACTTATTCCTAGTTTTGCTGCTTTGACTCAAGCACTGGTGAGCTGATCATTGATTCAAGCTGATGAAGATTCTAATTTTCGATCTCATTTCATATTTCATACTAAGGATGCAGCAAAAATTCCACCTGCAGAGGCCGCTCTCTGGTGGATTCAGCATCATAGCGCCTTGAAACCAGGGGATACGGTCATCATTGGTGCCAGTAAAATGGTTCAAATTGAGACTAACTTGAAGTACAGGTGAAGCCCTACTAGATGACTTCCTAACTGTTCACTGATTCTGATTGTCTACTACTTATTCTGCAGTGCCCTTGGCCCGCTTCCAGAGGATATCATTCAACTCATTGACCAGGCGTCTCAGACATTCAAACAGTATGTTACTCACTACGGCCATTGATAGCGAGCGTGCTGTATTTGCAGGGTGTCTTCATTGAGACCAAATTGAGACAATTAATAAGTACCATTTACTTACCTTGGTGTCTCTGAAACTTGCGCCAACTCAAGTCTTGTGTATCAACCAATGATATTGTTTTTTTCTTCCCCTCCGAGTCTGACTCGTATCAAGTACCGTGACTGACATTCACTGCGTTTCATGCAAATTATCAGCATGTAGATAGCATTAAAAAAAATCCATGATGCTTGTGACCTGTGGATAACTAATTGAACACATTGGATTTGATACATACTGTGCTTAGTACCCACAAGTTTGCATCGAATCACTCAAATACAGAAAATCTAGGCACGTTTACAAACCTCGCGAACCTTTGGACTACACTTCTCAGTGGCTCCGGATCCACTAAACCAGAAGCACTGGAAGTCCTTCAGCTTCGACCACTGGCATGGGGCGTTCGGGGACTCGCGCGGCAGACCAACGGCAGACGGAAACTGAACGAGACGCAGTACAAGATTTTGGTGGTGGATTGGAGTAGGATGATTGGGAGTCTATGATTGGCCAAGACGGCAGCTGGGATTGGTTGGGAGTTGGAGAGCGTCCGTTAGAGGCCTGCGATTCGGGTCGGCTGAAAGCATGGACCAAAAACACTGAACTTATGTTGGCTACTGCTGGTTTGCCATTTATGTGTAAGTACTGGAACCTGCCTCAGGAATCCTCTACTTAATTTTGCTGGCAAGTTACACTATAGTCTACATTGGGCATGTAATATCGTGTCCGTTTCGCATTCATGGCAATGAATTTTGGAAAGGTGTCCGGTTTATTCCGGACCGTATGTCGGATCTCGGCTGCCGGCGCGCTGAAACAAGCGCCATAACTTGTCCTCCTATTTCTCAATTTTCTGCTCTAATATTTCTGCTCTACTAATTGCAGACAAGCAGATCTGTCTCTAACTTCCAGGCAGGAAAAATGTCCATTGTTCCACGTGATTCTCCGCTCAGACATCTATTTGGCCTCTTGGATGCTCCCGATATCGAAACTCATCCAAAGGAATGGTGGGCTGCAATGGACAAACACACGGCTGAGCGATTCAACCCTAAAAATCCTCTCCCGAACCATTTCAATCGTGGCCAGCCAGAATCCTTCTATCGCGATTATATAACCCAAGATGTCATTATGGAATTCGTCGCAGCTCGTCGTATAACTGCCCATTCCCAACTCAATTACTCCCAAATATTCGTCGATCTTTTGGCCGAACAGGATTTCGAGGAGAAGTTTATTGCCTTGTCTCCGGATGAGAAAGAAAACCTCTTTTTACGAGCCTTCCAATCCAACGAGAAACGAGCTACGTATAGGCCGTTTCTGAAAGGAAAAGCCGACTGCCCAGAACTCAATCGTGACGCGCTTTTTTCTGATAATGGTCGTGGATTCGTCGATGTTATGCGGTCGTGTATTATCTCCGATATTAGCAAGGTACCTGCCCAACCCATGATCATCGAAAATAAACGTTTCGACGAGATTATTGGTTACTATCCGAACGATACCTCAACCGCGCGAGGAGCCCAGGCAAACATGAATCGTATGATGCGCACAGAATACATACGTGCGTGTTTTTCCTCCCCGCATACTTTTATTTTCTAACCTTCTTTTCTCCGATAGTCACATTCGTACACTGCACCGTAGCCTTCTTTCACGGAGTCGAACAAGTCGAACAGAGGATCCTCACCACGGAACACTCAAAGACCAAACCCGCTCTAAAAGAAAAGTCGGCGATGTTTGAAGAGCTGATGGGAAAGGCTGGGAGCGAAGTTTTCAAGAAGGAGGAAGCTAAACGACGCAAAGAAATGATTCTTCACTGTCAGGTGTGCTTGAAGCCGGAGGATAAAACCAAGACTGGCAAAATGACCGTGTGCTCGCGGTGCAGGGCTATTGGTAGGGAGATTCGGTACTGCGGACGTGAATGCCAGGTTGCAGATTGGAAGAGTCACAAGAAAGAATGCGGAAAACCACTGGGTGAGTTGTTTCTTCAACAACCCGTACATGAACAATACTTACCATATGGCTACAGACATATCTGCCGCTTTCGCAGATGTGAATATGAAAGGAAGTACACCCAAGCAGGAAGGTCGCGTAGACATTCCGCCATGCCCTTCTGGCTATCGTCGCTCTCCTCATCTTATCCGTCACATCGAAGAACTCCAGGGTCATCCAAGCAAAGACTACCTCCGCGACTTCCAAGGTGACGAGTACTTCGGGGTCTCTCTTGACGAAGTTCCTGGTGCCGCTATATTCATCGTCATGCGCAATATCCTGTTCACTACCGACGTTGGTCCACGCGCTGAAGGTGCCCTCTTGTACGTGTACCGTGTTTTGCAGAACTCTGCTCCAGGGGGTGGAGAGCAAGGAACACAGGCACAGCTCAAGCGAGAGTACGGATTGCCATTGTGGAATCGAATGCAGGAGCTGATAAGGAGAAGTAAGCCACCTTATGAGATTCCAGAAGTATCGCGGGCAGAAATCGATGTTGTTCTTGGCTGGCTCCAGAAATCACCAAGGTTCGAAGAGGAACTCGTCGCATGGCGTCCAGGTCAGGGAAACGCTCTACCGCTTGGTCTTATGGTCGGTCCTCAGAAGGATGTGTTTTGCAAGGCAGCTTTCCCTGAGAGCGCGACGCCCACGCCGACTTTTTTGACCAAGATGACCAACTTTAGGACGATGACAGGTGTACGGGCAGTGGGCCCGAATTTCAGTGAGTTGGTTTCGTTTCTTTTTCACGCTTCACTTGTTGATGATTTGTACCACAGACATTCCTAAATCCATCGACGAGCCCGAAAATAATTACATTTACGCCAAGTTCACCAATCTCGATGACCAGATCAAATATCTCCAGATGAATCCTCAAGCGGACTACATGATATGGGGGCACCCCGACTCACCCAGATATCCCATGGTACTCCAGTTCAACGACTTTATGACCACCGTTTCTTTTCTCGCTCACCGTCAACATGTCTTCGCAAGTGGAGGGTACGCCATTGACTCTTTGGTTTATCTTATCATGTCGCTGCGACCAGCATTGAAAAGGAAGAAGATCCCCTCGGAAGTGCTTTTGAAACAACTGGGTAGGGAGTATTCTCGTGGTTATGTGGATATTGCGCTTGGAATGATATCAAGGCGCGAGTCAGATGGAAAGGAGGTGTATAATAGGCGAAATGGGAAGGTTTATGAAATCGGGGAGATTCCGTTGAAACAGACTGCTGATACGAAGAAGATGTTGTTCTGGTTAAAAGAGACTGGGAGGTTTCCGGATATCTTTCGTTGTTTGCCTGATAGTGCGTTCAGCTCGTTTACTAGCACTAGTCAGATGGCTTTGGCGTCTGAAATTGATTGAAAATGAACAAGTAGTATCAATGAATCTAATTCACTGACATATTGTTTTCCAACGCGTCGATTTCGGCCCGGCTCAGCTTCTTTAGGCCTCTTCTCTTATCTGCTCTGAAGCGAATTCCCTTGCGATGTCTACTTCCAACACCGTTCTACGTCGATCGTGTCCTACAAGACCGAAATAGATACCCTTCCACGAGAAATCGATCCCGCATATCGAGAAATCTCTGAAGATCTCTTCACGAAAAGTCATTTCAGCGATATCCCCAATTCCTCCCAATTCATAGGTTGAAATATCTTGGCTCAAACTCCTCATGACCTGCACCAGTCGTGACATGCAGCAGTTCGACCATTCCATTTCTCGGCTGCAGGAACAGCACCGTCTTGCTATTTCTCGGCTGCAGGAGCAGCACGATCTTGCTCTTGCTCGGTTGCAGGAGTCGTGGCGATCAACTAACAAAGACCTTGGAGTACCACAAGTCGCTGTTCTCTCCCATCCGAGCACTTCCTCTAGATATAATGGTCGGTATATTCAGGCTAGGCAGCAGGGGCCGTCCGAAATCGAGGTGCAACAGTCCAATATTTCGGTTAACGTGGGTTTGCTCATTTGGAAGCAACTCATTCTCTCCCAACCTACGCTCTGCTCCTCCATTGACCTTTGTGTGGAAAGATTTAACCAGGTTGATGGTGCATTTAATACCACCTCGAGGGAAATTCTCCTTAGGTCAGGAATTACTACACCTTTGCGTCTTGAAATATGCTTGGTCATGGCGTGATGACGATAACGTTCCCGACGCTACAGTCCTCGGTGTTTTAGATGCTTTTGCAGGGCAAGCGAGCCGATGGAAAAGTCTGAATTTGACAGTTGGGGATGGGGATCTATTGAACCTGTTTTGTTCGTCGAAGCTCCCAATCGGAATTGACCTCAAGCTTCTTAAAGCCGCGAGGTTTGATATCGCGACAACTCTGAATCCAGTCATCCTCGAGAAGAATTGGCATTATTCGGAAAGTTGTTTTCCTATTGCCCGATCCTGCGTGCACTAGATGTCCCATATCTTCTTGCCATGGAATCCTCGCTAGACCTTAAACATTTGACAGCTTTAAAACTCAGGGACTACTCCGCCTCCTACAATGTGCGTCTCTACTCAAAAAATGCCCTCTTTTGCAAAGATTAATCCCAGAAACCACCTTCCGATGACGGCATCGTCTGACCATCATATATCCATCTTACCACTGTCTTCATATCTTTAGCTTGAGGACTATCCTGGCTCCTGGCAGTCTGTTCATCTGCCCAAACTTATTTCTCTGTCGGTCAAAGTTGAATTGGACATTGATTGTGGCGAATCGTTCATGGTCAAGCATCCCCTTCATGATCTGAAATCCACTCAAAATGCCCCTTACAAAAAGTTTTATTTGGTGCATTGTCCACCCGAGATAGAAGTCTCTCGACTGATTATGTGGTTGCTGCTGCCGAGCCGTTTTTCCAAGGCTTGCCTGAAAGCTGCAGTTTTTTCATTAGAAACCATATGACTGGAGACACTCCTTACTATCGACAGAGTAATTTCTTCTTATTAGAATGCAACTATTTTTCTTAGCATGTTACTACAGTAGACCGCCGTCTTTTACGATATAAGTATTCGAGAAGTCTTCCACTTGATTAAACAGTTTTTCATTGGAGAGACTACTTACCTATATCGTCATTCACCTTGTTCTTAAGTGTGTAAACATGCTCTCCTTTAATTATAATACAACCACCTTTAACTCGACTCTTCTAGAACTTTCAAATGTGGCCAACTAACTGAGTTGGTCAGAGCGCCGTGCTAGGATCGATTGACTTTTTTCATAAAAGCATCTGAAGAAGCTCTATAGTCATTTTTTAACAGCACAAGCTCAAAGCTAAGATAATTACAATACATGCAAACTACTACATCCTATCCTACACTAACACGAAACACAAGCAACAAAGCACATAGCCAACATGCAAAACAGCCAAGACAACGCATGGAGCACCAAACATACACGACGCAGCAGAACATCGAACGCAACAACCACAACAGCTAAATAGATAGATAAATAGTAAGAAAAGAAAAGAATGCATATGTACAATTGTATAGGTTTCGACGAGTCCCAGTCTATTCGATAATGAAAATCCAAGAATGCAAGATCAATCAATAGAGAATACTTAAAACGCACAAACCCAAAGCCAAGCAGCGAACAACGAATATCGGAGACCAAGACTGCATGCTAGAGCTTCAAGACGTTTTGTTTTTTTTGGTAATCCCGGCCGGGTATATGTGTGCCATGACGATGGGATGGTGGGGGTGAATATCATGGCGAACACGATAATAACAATCTCGTGTCGTCTATTATTCATCTTTTCGGCCAAGCGTAAACGCTCCTTCATACGCAGGCATTCGAGGGTCTTCGTGCGCCAGCCGCCACGTACCAACGAGGTTTCGTTCTCCGAGAAGGGTTCCGTAGAAGAAGATTTTGCTGTTGCCGCCTGTACCTATACCTGTACCAGACTGAAGGGAGTCGGTTAGTACTGTTGTGTGTAGGACGGAATGTGAATGAGATAGAATACATACACCATTATCCACACTCCTCACAAGCCCCACCAGCCCATCCCAAGACCTCACTCTTCCTCTCCAGCCCCATTTCCCCCAAGCCGCAGCATGTCGTGGATCCGTCGACCCAGTAAGAAGCACATCTCGTACCCCGTTGCAAGGAGGTAACGTTTGTGGAGAGGGGACGTACGGAGGGAGATCGATGGATTCAGAGTCGGTGTCTTCGCAATCAGAATTAGGATCGGCTTCGGCATCCTCGGCCTCAGCAGCGATCCTAGCAGCCAACAACGCCTGTTCCCTCGCAAGACACCCTGGGCATGTATCACGATCATGAAATGTCCCTGGCTGTCTCCTGCTTCGAGCTTCCGCTTCGCTACCCATACCACGGCTGACGACAGGCGCATCCTCGGCCTCTTCGCCGAGGTCTTTCTTTTCAACCTTCACATACGTGAACTCCTTACTCTCGCTCCTGGTACGTAGGTTATCCGCACCAGGAGGGACAGTAACCACGACACGGTCGCCTTCGGTGGATAGCGTAGTGTTGGGAGGAAACCAAGCATCTCGGATCCCTTGGTCATAGGAAGCTTCTTCTTCGTTAGCGTTACCGCCACGAGAACCAGAGCTAAAGCCAGAGCCGGAACCAGAACCAGAACCGGATGCATTACCCTCGTCGCCATCAGCATCAACATCCATAGTATCATTCGCACATGGAACACTCTTCCCGCCAGAGAAGACGGCGTATTCTGCTAGGCGGACGTATAAAGGGACGGCGACTAGACGAAGGGTGTCTTCAGTGAAGGTATGAGGACGATGGCCGGGTTCTTGTGGTTCCTGTGGTTCTGCAAGAGGAATGTTTGGGTCGTTATTCGGATTGGGTATCGCATTCGCATTCGGTCCTCCTTCGGGACCAAGAGCCACAGCAGCAGGGTCGTCAGGATTACGAGGTATATGAGCTGGTGGTTGTGGTGGTAGTAGTAGTGCGCGAAGATGAGTTTCGGAAGGGATCTAACAAAAAAGGTGAAGATCTTGGAGAAAAGGGGAAAGAGCATACGTACCACCATTCGTCCGGTCCATAGGCCATTGAGCGCTCCTGGCGTGTACAGAGCACCTTTTTGTGGGTATCCAGTAAGCATAGTAGGGTTGCGTTGCATGTCAGATTCTAGGTCATCCATGGATACATCTCTTTCTTCCTCGTCTACAACCTCTGCATCTTCCTGTTCCGCCTCATCACAAGCATTAGCCTGAGAGCTAGGAGCACTCTCTTCGTCCGAGTCGCTAGTGCTAATCCAAGCAGACCGAGCAAGTCGAAGTCGCCACCAGTCCGTATCCCAACGGCGACTCAAGCACGCGCTTTCATCAATTTCGCCACCAAGGATACGTTCAGCAGCTTCGAGTTCCGAATCAGTGGCTCCGATATTAGGCAATGCCTTGCGCACATCGTCCCAGGTGTCAAAGGCTCGTGGCAAAGGTGTGCCACCACCTCTAGGGAAAGACGAAGAAGGTTCGACCATATCTCCGCCGAGTAAACTTGCATTAAGCTCTTCGAAATCTTTCTGAGTGGGTTTAGGCAGTTCGCTTCGGAACACTCTCTCGACCTCATGCTCGTCGACTTGACCGTTACTTTCAGCCGCTAGACGTGCGCGGACTTGTTGTCGATGATCTTCCCTGTCCCGTGGATAAAAGTTGGGGACAGAGAAGAGCATGGTTTCTCGACGAGAGAAATAAACTAGTTTGGCGGCGTCTGCGGCAAGGGGGGTGCAGAGGGGAGTCCAGCGGTCGAAGTGAGGAGTGAGCCAGTTGTGGCGAGCAGGATGCAGATAGATGGGAAATGGACCGTGCGGTGTAGGAATACTGGTTGGAGTGGAGGAAGAGGGTATGGCTGAACGTAATGGGAGACGAAAGTGGTTGGCAGGAGCAAAAGCAGAAGGGTAACGGAATGGAACAGTGAGGAAAGGGAGAATGAGATCGATGAGAGACTCTTTGTCCTGTTCTGATTCTTCCATTAGGCGAGCTGCGTGGAAGCGTTAGATATAGTAATAAGCAATAGGAAAAAACTAACCCTTAGTAGTCAAATACCAAAAGACCCACATTGCACAACTGTTTCCAGCATTAGCTATTGGCCAGCCCTTGTCGAGGGCACGATACATTTGAGTTCTAATCCAGCCTTGAATCCACTCATAGGCGCCAGCTAGCTGTATCTGAAGTCGATTGCAGCCATCGTCTTCGAGGCACATTATCCAGAGCGCATACATCGTTTCCTGGACTCCGGGATCCTCGGCCTGAGTATCATCCTCTGTCTGAGGATCATCGTGGTACGCTGCATCTCCCTGCCGCCGCAGTCTTCTCCTGATTCCCTTCAAGACTTCGGTCCACCAGCGCAGCTGCCAGGCCCATTCCCCTGCTCTCGGTTCAAATCCTCGCCTTTTAATCGCGCTGAACGAGAACTTTTGCTTGAACACTCGAGCTTGCAAGTGCTTGGTGCTGCTGAGTTTATTGTAAAGGTCCTTGCAAGAGAGTAGTAAAGGAGTTAAGGGCACTGGCAGACCAAGGACTTGCGGGCAAACGTAGTAAAAAGCAATATGTTCGACGACTTCAGTTGGGAGAGAAGCAATGGTCGTCTTCATAGCTGGAACTGGAGGGGAGTTGACGGGCACTCTCCAACCCTCACAGCCAGGTCGAGACAGTTACATACCAAGTCCTTTGCCCGTATAGCGTAATCTACCACGCAAGTCGCCGTGGTTCTCTATGAAAATATTATGCAATCACACTGTACCTGGGTTCACACCTTCCTTTTCGGGTTGGAAAAGGAATTCAATGTTCACGGATTTTCAAAGGTAATCTCCGCCAAAGTGATCCCCGTCTCCCTATTGGTACTTTTTTTTCTCAGACGGCGGACGAGCCATCTCACAGTCCAGAGCGCGATGAACGCTTCAATTCAACAGTCTTGGGCAACAGCATACATACGGGACGTTTTCCTCAGCCTTCCTTCCTTCCCTTGCGACGAAACTGTTTGTTTTCTAAAGATACTATCACTGTGGGAGGAGGGACCGTAACGTTGGCTCATGAAAGGCAATCTTATTGGGTACTTATGAAGTACCCCGCTACTCATCCATCCCATCCATCCATCTCCATGGCGCGGAATTCAAGTGTGGCGTGTACTCCAGGCAGGCATACCTTGAATACTGATTTACTTGCTGTAACAGCTGCAACAGGGAGTCGTATTGTAAACACCGTCGATCTGACGTGGGACGAGGCCTCTTTTTTCTCCTCTGCTGAAAGCTTCATTTGAGGTACTTAGGCTCATCGAGATAACAAGCAAGACACTTCTTCAGTCCTCATTCCGAACATCCTGTGCCCTGTGATCTTTTTTGATATGTCAAGAAAACCAAGGGTTCAAGAATATATATGTACTACATATAGGAACACCTCGTCTGTCGAGAAGACTGGAGACTGGAGAGTCGAGACTTCAATGAAGTGAATAGGTCGTGCCCACAATTCATATTGGATCGGGATACATATAATCTCCCGCCTGTCTCCCGCGATGCTGTAGTACTTCTTATTCGCTGTCTGAAACCCGCTTGCCTGTCTGTCTGTCTCATTCTCATTCTTCTGCCCACATTGTCCTGTCCTGTCCTGTCCTCCGACCCCTACCCTCCATGCAACCCTAGAAGGTATGTAGTATACATATATGCATCCCAGGCCCTTCAGAAGAACGTTCAACTCTAGCTAATTATTCTAATTTCTCTCATTCAGATTCATTAACTTCACAATAATTGCACCCGCCGATATAAATCCCAACCCAATGACCCCCATCAACAACTTGGACATGATCTCTCATTACTGTCGGTCCGTCCGGCGGTGACAGCTACATCTCCAGCGTTCCTCCCCGCTGAGCAAGCCTCCTTTCCTCTGACAACGCCGTTACCTGTATCGATCTTAATATCGATCATATTCGCCGCTTTGGCCTTATTATTATCAGGCATCAAGTTTACAGCGGTCACTCACATATGCTCAAGCTCTGAAGTACTGCGTAATTATGACGATAAATTCATCCCTTTTCATGTTACACAAATTTCTGAATTTTACTAGTTCATTGGCCTTTTAAAGGTGGTATGGCTCGGATTTGCAGCGGCCATCTTATTAAGACAGAGGAAAAGGAAATGCTACAGCGGCGGTCGATGGCGCGCGGCGATCTTTGGAAAACAGATGGACTGTTGGCCAATGCTACCAGTGTGTATGCACTGGTACTCCACTCTCTCACCTGGAGCCCCATCTGCTTTGCCTCGATATATGCGCCTCATCGTAGCATCCTGATTCTGGAAGGTGAAAGGAGCAGCAATCTTTAAAAAGGTATTTGACTGTTGCACTGCAGCGGGAACGGGCACCTTCAAAGAAACACAACAAGATTACGTCCCGCCTCACTCTGGCATGTAGCATAAGCTTACCAAGTCACCCTATACTTACTACAATTCTGACTGGAAGGGAACGGCGATCTTCAGATGTTGCCTATGTGCTGTAAGCTTGTCCTTAACTTGAACTTTATCTACGCCACCACGGCGGGCATCTTCAAAAAAAAAACAGTTTGAAAAGGACACCTCCAACAAGATCTCCCTGATATCTAAAAACAGTAATCACGCTGCTCCACTTCAGCCACATGTACACCTCCTTTTCGCGATGCGACTTCTGCCCTTACCTGCCACTACTTGCTTCCAGAGCCAATACAACCCTAGAGATGCCAGTGTGGAATACAATGAGTAGAATGAATGAATGTGCTCCGAAGTCATACCGCTCGGCACTAGGACCATAAGTATTAGACTCGGAAAGTCGAAGCATGCGTGGTCGCCCATTTCGTTCCGAGTATCTAACAACATCTCCTGTTTCAATTATGCAGTGTCCGCTGGATAGAATGTAGACCAATGCCTGTTTTTTAAATTTTTGGCGACGCCGCTGTTTTGGTTTCTCTTGGAGGATGTAGCGGTAATTTGATGTGGCATATAATTGAGAAATGGACTTACAGTATCATAGATTTACGAAGTAGAAAGTTCAAGGAGGCCGATACTACATAGCAAAAAGTGCGGAATGACCGAGCCTCATCTTTTGCGTATGACACCTCCGATTAATTTGCAGCTGCTTTTCTTTTTTTGCTTCGATGCGCCTCACTGACTCTGAAGGAATGGGCGGCGAACTTCACTTCACAGCAACAATTGAACAGACAGTGTTCACCGTATTAGCCAAAGGACAGCAGCTATCTTCACAGAAAAAAACAGTTGAACAGACTCCACCATGCGGTGACAGCTAGACAAGGACTCCCGGCAAATTTGCTGTTTTTTTTCTTCTCTTTGGGATACATACACTTCACCCTGCCTCGCCGGAGGACTTCTCAAGTGCGTTGATCTTGGACAAGTGTTTAAAATTCTTCCCCGGGCCTTCGATCATCAGCCAGAGGACAGCGGCCATCTTCAAAAAACAGTTGAACAAAAAACAGTTGAACAGACTTCGCAATTGCTTTCGTCTCTGTAGCGTTCTCAGATAACCGGATATTCAATATGTTCGACTGACTCGGTTTCAAGTCCGTAATAGAATGGCCTGAACAGTAAGTGTGATAGTGGGTCCCCCTCGTCCCACTCCCACTCCTCTCCTCGAAATAAGCAGTAATTGCAGCCGGAGCCCCAGATGTCCATCAAGTTGTATTACTTGATGAAAGTTAACCGCTCTTTATTTAAACGTTTCCTTTATATCTCTGAGTCTTGATCTTGATACATACGCCAAATGCCAGTGGGTCCTCCTATCCTCTTCCCTCCCGCACAATTGTAACCGTACGTGGTGAAGCGATGTAGTCTGGCCAACGCCTACCAGCGCTCAACGCTTGGGTACCAGGCTATATTTTTGCGCTCCACCTTGCTCCTAGTGGTACACTTGGTCTTTGTTTTTGGAGCTCTCGAGGTCTAGACTTTGGTTCTGCAGGCTTGGCCCCTCACCCGATACACTAAAATTGTATACAGCACACAATACCCTATGTTTCCTGATCCGACCTATACCGCAGAAATAATTCTGAACTTGTAAGTATTGACCCTGCTCAGCCGTTTTGAGCGGAAAAGGAAAAAGTTGTCAGTTGAGAAATAATTGATTCTTGCAGTCGGACTCTTGTAGCCGGTCAGTAATATCCGAAGGATCGTTCCTTCAATGGATGTAGAGTATGTTCCTTTACTAGTAAAGTGGACCTTTAGATCTTTGACGGGAACGGACCCGATTACAGGAACAAACATTGACAAGTACTAGCAAGTACTTTTCAAATTAGTTCGTCGAATCTGTCTTTGAGTACGTCTGGCTGAGTCCTTCCCCTATTTCCACTTGACTTATCTCGCAACAATGATCCCATCTTTGACTACACACAATAAATCGGAGCGCTCAAAAGTTCAGCGCTCCGAAATCTCTCAGTCAGAGTCGGAATATCACGCTGTTAAGTAGATAGTCAAGCGGCATCGTTAAGTTCCACCGTCAGGTAGGGGACAAATCGTTCAGCACATTGTTCAATAGACCGAAAAACCCATGTACTTATAGAAATAATATTGAATGGAAGTTTATGAAAATGGTTCAGTGCTAGACAGTATTGAAAGAACCAAGTTTTACCTAGTAACTCCTCGAAGAAGTTGAATTGCCGAATGGCAGCCAGCATATTCCCTGTTAAAGGAGCGACGTTAGCCTCGGTCGATCTAGGAGAGAGATCGTTCGTTAGAAGTCTACTGAAGAGCAATATCACGGTACGGGATTGACTTCTCGTTAACATTAACAACCGTGTCTAGGAGCCGTACAATATCCACTAGCACCCCGCCGTAAAAAAACCAACACCAAACACCTGATTTGATGAGTAGGAATTTTCTTCAATAAAAGAATAGGTTTCGTATGGGCTTCACCTTCTTATGACACGAAACCTACGGAGATCTCGGTTCTTTTGTGAGATTTCGGAGACGCCTATACTTATGCCCTGTACTATTTGAAGATATGTATGTCGATTCTGCTAGGTTCCACAGTGAACGTGGAGATTCAGAGCAGGACCCAATTCACGGTGGAGCGGTAGAAGCTTGCATTGACAAAGGTCCAGAGGTCTAATTATTTCCCTAACGCCGTCGGGTTCTAGTATGACCCCCTGCGAAAGGCACATCCTAGTCACCGATACCTGAAGACGTTCCAGGAGTCTGACGTGTATCCCAAGTAGGGTCAGCGTTGAGCATCGACAGATGGACAGCGAGAATACAATATTCCAAAGAGCTGGTAATACTCATTAGACCGACCAAAAATAGAACCAAACATTCCAATAAGCACTGACCTCGAAGTAACGGGTTTCTATCTTAAAGTATCAAGAAAAAAAGAAGCTCCATGTAGAAAATCGCTCAAAAACGTCCGTCATGATATAGCATGATACACGGGAGGTCTCCTTCCGAGAGAATCCTCGACCTAGATGAGTTGAAGGTGCCCGAAACAGAATTAATTCTTTACTTCTGAGATATTGGTGATATCTGATTATTTTCCGAGTCCAAAGTAAAGAACCCAGGATGGCTTTATTTTAGTTGACGTTTTGCATCAAGTCTCTGAACCCGACGTCTTCGCCATGGTAAAAATGCTATCAAGGCAGCGCAGACTATGAAAACGCCGATAGGGAGAGTTATTTCTGGCCCCAGAAACCCCTCAACGTGGCTCAGAGTCGGTGCTGACACTGAAGGCTGAGTTTCACTGGAGTCTGAGGATAAGACTACACGGTGCGGAAGTATTCGTAGGCTCGGAAGTGCTTGTAGTAGGCGCAATTCCGTTATCCGCTCTAAAGAAGCAAATCCAGAAGGAATTAACGCATAAGTCAAAAGACCACGTACGTGTATAGAATGTAATAAAAAAGAATGAGCGTGTTGGTTCCATTCGCCGCTCCGTTCTGGATTGTGAGCGTATGATTTCGGTAAGGAAGAGATGATAAGCCGAAGACGGGAACTCGGTCGGTGAGTTCTGGAAGGTGTTTACTTGAACCCCGTCCATGTAGAACGTCATATCGAAAGTTCCAAAAAATGGCTAGTCAACACGATCAAGGGTGATACAAAACACATACCGCGGAGCCTATAGAGGTGCATGAACTAAGTTAGTACGCGGGATTTTACGATTACGGACACTGGCTTGCGGTACCGTGGAATGTAATACTAGCTGTAAAAGGGACATTAGGAAATGACATGTTTGCTTGATAGGAGGGAGCATAGAATTAATAACATAGTAAGCCGTCAACGATTGGTTCCAGACAAGAAGAAGAAACATACTGTCATATGCCTTGTAGGTAAGATTAAGGGTTAATGTTGCGTTAGGTTGTGCATCAGCCAGTACACTTGTTCCCTATACTCCAAGCTCCGTTTGGAAGATAGCTCCAAGGCCGATAATGAAATTGCGGATGGTGGCTTCAATACAAAGGATGTAATGTAACACCACCACAGCAGTACTGAAAGAATGTGGGCGCCAAGTTGGCATTGTCTGCTAGTGTGAGTCTGTATGAAGGTTCAAGAAGGAGAGATAACGAGCGTATGCTCTTGTGGTCCTAGTAGTATATGACTCTCTAGAAGTGGAGTGCAGTGGACTGAACAGCCAATGCCATGATAATCAAGCAGCTTTCGACAAGCATGAACAAGGCTTGTCAGGAGCGATTGCGCCACATGAATAAAAGCGTAGAGGTCCCCATCTGATACATGGGATGGAGCAGCTTCCAGCTCCTGCCTATTTTCGTGCGTAAACATGATCCAAAACTGTTGAGTTGCAGTGCTCGCTTTCGAATAAGTAGCGTAAGGTTTGGGGGTTCATATTTCGAGAAAGACGAAACTCGTTACCACCGTTCTTCGAATCCAGTTGGCCGCATTTTGAGTCATTAAGGTATTAAGATAGTGGTGGCGTTCATCTTCGCACAGCTAAACATTTTATAAAAATCTTCCCAGAACATTCCCTTGACTCCATTGTTAGCGCAGAGAAATCACTGTCTTAAGTACGTGTATCAGTATCAGTGTCGTAACTTCGCGGTATGACTGAAAAGTCAGACTCACTACATACTCTATACCATAATCATTGATATCAGAGCCACCGTCGCCAAGCGTCGCCACCAACTTCGAGATATATAACCATATTTGCTGCAATGACGCATAGGAATGCCTCCCCGGACAAGGGCCATCCATCTGCGCACATCCTACTTGATTTTCGAGCAAGACTTGAATTGTCAGGATTAGACGAAGGTAGAAGTGAACAGCTGTTCCACTTTTCGCCAAGGATGATGAGAGAATGACGAAATTTAAATGGGACGGGGAGGGCGGCGTGTGCTGTGAAGGTCTGGGATAGGTGCGCAGGGTGTTTTATTGGAAAGGCTTTCCTCGAAACGCGTAGAAAGAATGCTTCCCGGCAGATTGGTTGCTCCCGTAGGCCTAAAGACATCTTCAATGGTCCTCGAAACGTGTAAAAGGAATGATTCCCGACCGATTGGTTGCTCCCGTAGACCTAAAGACATTTTTAAAGGATGCGATGAATAAATAATCAGAAAAAAATTGCGGGTAAACTAAGGTTTCCCAACGTACGAAATCCCACTCTAATGCATGAGATACAATGTCTGCAAATCTGGGACACATCCCTTCTCCTTTGTGAAATAATCCACAATATCTTGCGCGTTGCATTTGACTGCAAGTTTCAACATTTCCTTCGTAACCGTTACTCTATCCTCCAACTTTCTCCTCTTCTTGCTGGGGCCATGATCAACACTGTCAGTGCGTTCAATCTCCAACTTTCTCTTCTCCTTGCTGGGGCCATGATCAACTCTGTCGGTGCGTTCTATTAGCTGCCTCACCATTTGTAGGTTTTTCTGCCGAATGGCGACGCGAACAGTAAGATTGTCCTTGTGCGCCGGCAAAGCGCCTTTTTCGAGTAAAAGCTGAACAAGAGGTATGAAACCTGATTGAACGGCTTTGGTTAATGCATAACCGGAGCTGGTATTGACATCTGGTGAAATTCCAGTGGTGTATATACCGCGAATGAAAGGAAGCGGATGGTCTCGATCGCTCCAATGAGATCCATCCTTTCGAGGAGTTAGGTCACGAAACAACCGTTTTGGTAATTCTGAATAGATGGGAGCTATGGCGTGCTTTTCAGCATACCGCTTGATAAACTGGAGAACTTCCAGTGAACATGACGGATAACGAAGAGCTTTGAGATACAAAGATTCGGGTCTGTCGAGAGAACGCCTGAAAATGTATTCAGCTTGAAAGGAAGGCGGAGCATCCTTGAATATCTGGTAAAAGTGGCGGGATGTGTGTGGAAGAGAATGAGAGAGAGCGTAGAGCTGGATCTCGTATAAAAGCTTGAAAATATCGTTCAATTTTGATGTTTGAGCTACAGAAGAAGACGAACCTCGATAGGTAGACTCGATAGCTGGAGTTTTTCTTCCATCTTCGAGCAACAGCTCTCCTCGATGATGATAGCTTTTTAGAGCAAAGGATGATTAGATTAGATAGCAAACACACGACCATGTGATTACTTGGAATATGCCGGTCCGAAATCCCGTCCTTTGGTTGAACTCAACCGCAACCATTCAACCATGCTCGCAATTGCCAGCACTGAAGCACTCAGTATTCTCGACCAATCAACGCTGAAAAAAGCCCCTTCTTCTTTTCCTTCCTGCCTAACTCTTCTTTCTCCTCCAATTGCCACCTCATGGTCACCAGATAACAAATTTCTGTTCATTGCCTCTGAACACACGATACACAAATATGACGCCGATTCGAATTGCCTTGTAGATTTGTTTTCCAGCGCGGAATGCGTGACATCCCTCGTTTTAAAGGACAAAGCCTCTGTCGTCCTTAGTGCGGGCGACAAAGTCCATGTTTTGGAATATGGTTCGACGATAGTCGCTGCCAAGATCTCCCAGACATTTACCTCCCACAAGACTTCCGTAAACTCTCTTGCTATATCCAACGATTCCACTCTACTCGCTTCCACCTCTTCCGATGCCGTATATGTGCACAATCTTACATTGGCGTCGCATACTGCCTTGCGTGGCTTACCTGTATCGGACCAGCAGTCCATCAGAACCTGCGCATTTCACCCTCATGCTCGGACGCGCTTGCTGCTCGGTATCGGAAAGCAGCTCGTGGTTTATGATACATCTCGACCATCTGGCCCTGTCAAGGTCATTTCCCTTAACGAGGCGTCTTCGTCAGGACATATCGATGCGATTGCATGTAGTCCTTTCAGCAAGACTTTGGTTGCTATAGCCACAGCCGGAGGCACTCTTGGGCTAGTTGATTTGGATAAGGAGAAAGCGTACGCCTATATTTCGGGTTTAATGACCACTGGAAACTAACAGTCCTTCTCCAGCCTCTTTCGAATGATCAACATAAAGGTCCCGCTGGCGTCCCTTTCCTTCTCACAAGAAGGTGCCAGCTATCTACATCGGAACAGAAAACGGCAAACTCCTAATTTTAGATTTACGCGCCCTCGATAAACCTCCCAAGACCATAGTTCTAAGCGAGACGGGTGCACGATTGCAAACCATGAGTGTCCAGGTTCGCGTAAACTTTCTTCTTGGTTTTCGCGATATTCATTCCATTTCTCTAGCCCAAGACCAAAACCGTTTCAGAAGTGCCTTCCAAGCCGATAAGTGCTGCCAAGAGCTCTGAACCCATCTCGCGCAAACCATCCGCTACAATCGCTTCTGTAAACAAACCTTCGCCCGCGCGACGTGTTGTGTCAGCTTCTTTGAAAGGTAAAGGACCTGCGGTGGCAGCAACAGCTGCACTTGGAAAAGGGAAAGAGCCTTCTGTGAAGAAAGTGTTTTCGCCTTTGCGGAATCCACTTGGTGCTAATAATGGAAGGAACACAAGCCCTAATCTCAAGGACGATTTTTCTTGTGAGTTTCCCCTTGTGATCGCATTTCATTCAAAGCTCATGCATGGATAGTACAAATCGAAAGTCTGAGCGCCTTACGAGCCCCTACAAAGGAGGATCCTAAATCAACGCCGGTAAAAGCGACACGCACTCATCTTGAAGTTTCTGCTCTTTCGAATTCAAATTCGACTTCTCGAAAACGAGACGCAGGGAATGCGCCAGCTGTATCCTCTCGACTTCGGCCTCCTCCTTCTCAGGCCTCGCCTTTGTCCGCATCGTACTCCCAATCTAAGAAGGAGGATGGTGTAGTCCCTCGACGGACGCGTACTGTGTCGTCTACCTCAAGGACAACAGCATTTCCTTCTCCCCTGTCCGCCTCAGCTTCAAAAAAGCTTAAAGAGGATTCAGCAGCGGTCCCTCGACGAACGCGTACGGTATCTACCGCGGGAAAATCGTCTACTTCTGCGGTTTCAGCGGAGCCAGCTAGGACAACAGACTATCCAGCAGCTCCGAAAGACTCGAAGAAGACGAAACCATTTTTATCCCCGAGATCGGGTCCTATCCGACCAGACGCCGCACGCACGAGGACCGTTTCCTCGACTTCCATCTCGGGTCGACCCCAAGGCCAGCCCAAGGTCGCGACAAAGACTCTTAGCAGTAAAACTGCCGTCTCCTCTAGCAGTCGTACTCCGTCCCCCGATTTATCTGATATTGAGGCTCCGGTCAATCTACGTCCAGATCCTGTGACACCGCTGCCTATTAGTAGGCGCAGGGGAGTATCAGTGGAACTTGGTACACCGGGGGCTGGCGATGATGAGGTCGATCTCATGGATGACGATGTTCCAATACGGGGAAACAAAGGCAGGACGGGGAAAGAGAAGGCCAAGGTGCTTTTCCAAGATCAGGAGGAAACTTCTGAAGATGACGATGGTTCGGACGATGAAGGCGATTCGGGCAAAGAAAACAAACAGCAGGCGCACGAAGAAAGTCTCTCCATGCAAATCTCTCCGCGTCGACCCGGGGGTCCGTCAGCCTCCGCATCCATGTCCTGGCATAAGTCACCTGTTCGCCATTCGCAATCGCAATCGCATCTCCATACAAAATATGCCATCCCCGGATCCCCTGGCGGAACCTCCCCTCAGGATCTCCTGCGCAACATCGTCCGAGATGTGATGTACGACTTTCACCAGGAATCTCGCGCGGAGATGATGGGTTTGCATTTGGACTTTGGTTAGGATGGGAAGAGGGTGGAAGAAGGAGTTGAGGGAACTGATGGGAGAGTATGGTGGAGAGTTGAAAGAGCTAAGAGAGGAGAATAGGAAGTTGAGGGAGGAGAACGAGAGGCTGAGAAGGGGGTACTAGTGCACTCAGTGAGTACGTATATGCTTTATTCATATGGATTATCTACGTTATGTAGTCTTTATACCGTTCTTTCTAAATTATCTGTACATTCGTTTGCATAGGCGCCCGGCTTGGGCGCTTGAACATCCTTTATTGTAAACCATCATCTCCCAGAGAGCTCGTCCGAGTCAAGGCAAAGTAGATATCCTTATTCTTCGAATTTGGCTATATTGACTAAGTCTAAAGTAGTGTTGAACGGAAGGTCGACATTCTCGACCTCAACGTGCCCTTGAAAGCCTTTGACTGCTCCCGAATGAATCGACATTGCAACAACATTCATGGGTGCCATGGATATTGTTCACTCTTCTGTTGCGTTAGGATAGATTGCTTCAAGTGCCAAGCCATTGCCAATGGAAAACGCGTACGCATAGGTGCCTGGTAAGTGCATTTCCATGCAACGTTCTTGGACTACTGATAGATTGCACACCGACTTTTCAACAGCCAGAAGAACATATGTACTTTCTAGAGCATTGATATGAAGTTGCCCTGGTCTCTTTGGCACTTGATTAAGTACAACAGAGTACAACCTACTTGAATTAAAGAAAAACTTCCATTGCAGTTGGCGCCTCAACTCAGAGTCAAAAGTTATAAACTAGGTACCATTCCCTTTTCCCTTACCTTTCACCCACTCACCGGTTTCGAACAACTCTCTAACCATCAGCATGAACGCTACTGCAATCCCCCTCACCGGGACCGTTGGCACCTGCAATGATTTGCGACATTGCCGAACTTTGCTTCATATTCTCTGGAGCTGCATCAGTGTTTTGCTTGCATGTACTTGGGTGTCGATGCACCCCAATCTTCCTGCGCCAGATGAGACCCCTTTGGACATTCTGTTGCGGAAGCTGGGGCTTCATGCTCTCGACGCTTCTTGTCCCAGAGATTATCGTCCTCTGGGCAGCACGCCAGTGGTTGGCAGCACGAAAGCTGAGCAAAAGTCAGTGATCGATTAAAATTTCTTCTCGAGTTGCACTGACAGATTACATAGAGTACAAAGACAGGGGATGGATCACGACACATGGTTTCTTCGCTATAATGGGCGGGTTCATGCTGTATGACACTGAAGATGAACCAATATGTGTCTTGCGCTATTCTCAACCCCGCAAGTTTATCTTACTGGAAGCAACATTCGACAACTACGCCGATTTTATTGGTGGAATATCCGCAAATGAAATTCAGGATCGGAGCCACAGCGACGGGTTCGCAAAATTTGTTGCAGTGGGCCAGACGACCTGGTTCGTTGTGCAGCTGTTGGCCCGCTATGCAGAGACACTCCCTATTACAGAGCTGGAGATCATGACAGTGGCATTTGCTGCGATGAATTTCATCATTCATTTGTGTTGGTGGAATAAGCCACAGGGGGTGGGATGTCCCATACGAACATACAAGCAGCCTCGCTCTCCCAACAGACCTGCGGCCGTGACATCTCAAGGTACATCTGGACAAAAAAAGTCTATTGAAGGCACCTCTGGCCATACAGACGAGGCCTTTCCGTTAATGCAATCTTTTGCTGATGGAAGAAATATAATAGATCTTCGAACGGTTTGGCACGACCCCGCTTTTTCCAACAAAAACCCCTTCAGTGACGGCCCTACCTTTTCCAAAAAAAAACCCCTCAGATCCATTAAAAACTTTTATGGACGTACAGACTTGACTTTCCTTCCTTCTTACCCGGAACACAGTCCAATCCAAGCAATGTTCCTCATTTTACTATATCCTCCCCTTAGATCACTCTACGCTTTGGAGTGTCTGATCGGTCCAATCGAAGAGGATGAAATTGCCCATGATATGTCCGCTAAAAACGTATCCTCCTTCGAACGAATAACTGTATTGGAATCCCGCCATTCTTGGGATCAAATACTAGCTTTTTGCGCGGGCATCCTCTTTGGTGCAATCCACTGCATTGCCTGGATCTTTCCGTTCCCTACTGTCACTGAGCGAATGCTTTGGAGAAGCTCCTCAATAGCAGTTGTCGGAACTCCAGTGTTGTTTGCAGCGTGTCAAACACTGCCAGACTGGAAGCCACCGAAATGGTTGGGTATTCTGGTGCTAGTGTTTATGACGACAATTCTCGTGATTTATGCCTGTGCGAGGCTTGTTTTAATAGTACAGGCGTTGATGGCGTTGAGGGCTTTACCTCTCGACGCTTATGCGACGATTCATTGGACAACTCTTATTCCACATATTTAAATAATACATGGCCATACTATAGTATGGATCTTACTTTCACGTCCAGCAATTAGCCAAAATCCAGGGAGAGATTTGGATTTACTATATATATAAAGGACCTACGGGAAACCGGCCGACTCCCGAGCAGATTTACCATTTCACCTTCCCTTTCACCTTCAAGCTCTATAGCTAAGAGTCGAGATTTTCATTGTACTAAAAATTATTGAGCACGTTCCTGGTACGTTTACTTCGCCTACTACTTACTAACCCGCTCTAACCCGTCGGACTCGCTCACCGGCGTTCAGTTTTTGGACCGTGTCGTCATATTCCCAACGCAAGTAGTAATTTTTGATCGGAGTCGGAAATCCTATTCTTACTAAATACTCTCTCTCGCGTTCTGCCCGCGTTACAAGTCAAGGAGATATAAGTACGGTGATAATTTAGGCAGTCTCAGAATAAACTCCGATTTCGAAAGCTGATTCTTCTGACCAATGTCCTCTGAAGAGATAGTGGGCTCAGGCTCTTCAAGTGCCACGACATCGGCCCCGTATGTCCCAAAACGACGCAATTTGCACCGAGGAAAAGCTTGTAGGAACTGTAGGTATGTTGGTTGCTTCGGAGTCCCAGACAGTGCCTAACTCGAGATCCACTCAGGATCCGCAAAAGCGTCAGTCCAGTCTCTCCGAGTCTCTCCCTTTTTTTTTTGGCCTTTTTGCCTTTATTCTACTTCTACTTCACTACTCATCCGTCACTTGAAATATAGAAATGTGATGGCCAACGTCCATCCTGTTCTCAGTGTGTTCGTCAAAAAAAGAATGGTGCCATACTGGAATGTATTTACGAACCTGTTCCAAAATCGAAGAAACAGACATTAGAGGAAACGATTCATAGACTGGAAACTCGTATTCACCAGCTAGAGCCGCCGGAGCCAGAGGGAGATACGCTTATACTTGACGCAACTGGTCTTTCATTGCCGTCCTCGTCGTCCTCTGAGACAGGTATTATTCACGCGGAATGATTTTCCCAAGCTAAATGGTTCATAGATACGACCTTGAATGGAGATATAATCAAGTCTCTGGTCAACTTGCCGTATGGCCCGACTTACTCACTAAATTCTCCTTCCTCAAGCTTTGATGCCAGCGTCATCGGAGATACCTTCCAAGAGGTAATGTTATAGATGGGATTATATACTTACAAACCACTGATCTAACCTCCACTACAGGAGCCCCCTCGCGAAACGGCGATGAGCCTGTGAGCAAGTGACTAGGTCTTCTCATTTCGCTAACATAAATGCTCCTTTCATTTAGAATGCAGGCTTTCTTACCACACGCTCAATCTTTTGGTTTCTTCCTCAACATCTCACGATTCTGTGAATCTGCATCCTTTTCCCTTCCTCTAGGGCACTATAGTCGCCCTCATCCCGGCTTACTCAGTACAGTGTATCATATTGGTTTTTATCTTTCCAATCACCCATCAAAGGGATCAGACATGAGCTGCGTATATATTTCCCGAGCCCTCCTTCACGTCGCCAACCTTCTCTGCTCTTCGCATCCATTCAGGATTCTGCATGGTATCCAAGCAGAGGTTCTCCTATCTATGTACTTTTTCCGTACAGGGAGGATTATGGAGGGGAAATACCATATGAACTCTGCCGTGTCTCTAGCTATGTGTTCTGGGTTTCACAAGCTGGGTTCACGGGAGGCTACTGTCGGTTCTCTTCATATGGATGACCTTGCAGTATCGCAGCCTCAAGTGGAACTCGTCGCATCACTAGCATCATCTTCCTCGGATTCCATGTCCCCAATTGATGTGGTGTATGAAGGAGAGAAGATCGATGCCTTTTGGATGACATTTGCACTAGCGAATTGCTGGTCAGTATCAATGGGTAGCGTCTCGAGCATGGTCTTTGAATGTAATGGATCCAACGTGGATACGCCTTGGCCGCTAGATGATTATACCTCGCTTTCAGTAAGTACTTTTACTTCTTGATATTAATAAGCTGACGGCCTTTTTTTAATGCAGGACTTGCTTCATGTGTCGTTTGAAACCCATCGTGGACTCGGAACTGTTCAGTATTTTTTGAAACAGATTCCAAACCTTCCAACTACTAGAAGTCCTTCTGCTTTAGAGCTCTACGCCAAATCCTCAATATTGTTGGAACAAGCGACATCTATAGCCTCTTCGTATCATCCAGGTACATAACGATCCGTTCACCACAGTACTTATTCAGTCTAATCCTTCACCACGTCTATAGATCTCCTCTCCGATGAAGGCCTCCGTTTTTCGAGGTCTTTTAAATGGCTCGACAGCTTCATCGATGACTGGCGCAACAAGCAGCTTTCGCCACTGGAAAGTATATCTGCTTCGAGCCCTGAGTTTATGACCCTCTGGGCTACCCATACGATCACTAACGTTGCCACGATCAACCTTCACTCTGTATTCGGCACCGCGAAACGAGAGAAATCCCTGATGGCTGCTCAAAGATGCGTTGAACTCGTTCAGCAGGTCATGGTCAACAAGCACAGTCTGAGATTCGTACTCGGACTCGGTGGTGATTATGATAGTGATGAGCAGCAGTTGCCGGTGGTGAATCCTTTTTTTGGACCCCTGCTGACCACGGTGTGCCAGGTTCTCATTGAGGAGATTGTGCGCGTGAGAGGAGTGGGCGCGGAATTGCCTCCGACTTCAAGTAGTTCGGTGTGGAGTGTTCATAATCGTAGTGAAGGATATTCAGAGGAGCTTTCTACGATGTTAAAGGAGGTATTCACGGCAATGGAAGTCTTTGGTATGACATGTCCTTTAATCAGTGAGTTGCTTGTATCTCGTTAAACTCTAATACTTATCTCTTCGCCGCAGGATACCAACTTTCAAAATTGCGAGATACATATCGAACTGGCTGAACGGTGGGACTTATCGTCTACTGTTGAATATGAGATCTTGATGAATTCCTATTTTTAGACTGCCAGTGAGCAGAGTGAACCAGAGCGAACGTTTGAACTGGGTTCCATCAGCTATCATGACAGCGCTATAGTGTACGATCTCTTCTTTCCACGTACAATAATAGGCTTTGGCTTGAACGTCAGCTATCTTTGTTTTGGTTCAAAGTTCAAAGCTGTTCAGTTGTCTCGAGCAAAGGCAACGGATCCAAATCTTCGTCATGATCTAGCCTACCGACTCAGACTATGCTGCTGCTGGACGATCCTACTTTCGTCCCAATCTTCTCTTTGCTTTTGTCGTCCCCGGCCAATGCCGTCTGTCATCTGCATCTCCGATTTAAGCTACTTATTATGCTGGAAGGAGCTGTCTGTATGTACACTACTAGTTAATTGCGCTTCCGATTCTAATTCTGGCCATCGTCGTTGCATTCATGAACCCCGGCTGTGCGGTAAGGTTTCGTATCTGGCACGAACTTTGTTTCCTCTGGGCAGCTCAAGCTGGCAGGCTTATTAGCAAGTGAAGACCGCGCATTCATCTCAACAGCTTTGCTATACTTTGTAGTACTTAATGCCAATTTGACGCTGACCGTCAACTTTTCATTGCTTCGTAGCGTAGCGCTTGAACTTTCATCGATCTATCTGATCATCGCAAGCAAGACGTTGATTGTATTCTGTCTATCGAAAAATTTCTCTCAGGCGAGAAAGTAGTTCTAAGTTCCCCCCGTTCCCCGAGTCCGTATCGGACGGGTAACAATGTGGTGCTTCTCATTATCACATCCCGGTTGTAAGTATTCATGCTATGATATTCCCGCATCGATATCTTGAACCGTTCTCGGATTCCACATCAAGAGACTCATCTGAACCGCCATGGTAGTAATAGCCTTCCTCCAACGTCTTGTATTCAGTCTCCTATTTTGCTGAAACTCATATCGCTATAGTCTGCCGAGAGTTCCTTAAATTCATGTTTGTGCCACACGGCCCACACCTGATCCCAGTCGTAAAATTCAACCGTGTATTAATTGGAACCTCTGCATCACGGTCTAATGATCGTTTTGCTAGATAACAAACACAGGTTCCTCGCGATGAACTGATCCTAACTACAGCTTTAGCCTGAGGTCTGCCAGAGAAACTACCTCGACATTTGATTAGATCCATCTAGGCTACCAGGCGGTAAGGATCTCGAGGTGCCAGCTCATCTTTCTCAATGAAGATTGAGGGAGTAATGGCTCATGCACTCGTGGAGTCAGTCAATGACTTGAAATTTCAACCCAGGGGATGGAATTCATAGAGGCGAATGGCAGAAAACGTATTTTGGGGGGGTATTCATACCCTGTATCGGTACAGAGTAGAGTCCGAAAAAAGTATGTGTTGTAAGTACACGAAACAAGGGCATAGCAGATAATGGGATAAATTCACAGTACTTAGTCCGAGCCTGATAAAATGAAAGCGAAAGGGTACAAAAGATAGCAACATTGAAATAACAAATACACGATAGTTAATGCAAGTCCAAGCAAAGCACCAAAGGAATGAAATAAAAGACGAAATAAATACTTTACAACGAGCGACTTCAAGCTTCATCATAATGATCATCATGTCGAGAACGCGAGGATTTTGTGGATACTCCCGAGCCAGACAGCGATGGGGGAGCAGGACTCGCTCTCACACTCCTAGGCGAGCGTTTGGAGATTGGAGGAGATGTTCGATCCTCCCAAGATCTAGAGGAAGCTGATCTCTTATAGTCATCATCCTCTCTCCGCGATCCGTGATGAGCGCCATTGGAAGATGGGGGAGCAGAGTTCAAGGGAGCCAAAATCGGATGTGGGGGGTGAGCGTATGGGTAAGGAGAAGATATTGGAGGAAGAGTGTTTGCCATTGATGGAGAACCTTGACCAGATTGCTGGTTATGCAAGGATGGTGACGGCAAAGTATGAGGCGGAGGTGAGCGAGAACGCAGTACAGAAGTTGCCAGAGGTCCCCGTTTGTGAGGAAACTGCTCAGGACGAGGCCTAGAATGTGTACGCTCAAATAACCCGCATTTGTTACATAGCTAGTAATATCCAGAATAAATATATACTCATCAAGTACTGGAAATTTCAGCTCACCACTTTTCCGGGACTGAGATTGCTTCTCCTCCAAGTGCTCGTGTCGGTAGTACAACAATTGAAGCACCTTCGACGTACACGGTCGCTTAATTTTGTGGCCGCATCTTCGGTAAAAACAACAGGGATGTTGCTGTTCATTGGTACGCCTGGGTATGGCATGGCCATAGGCATCCCACCGGGTAAGCCATATTGCTCACGACCACCTATTTGACCCATGGTCATACCCATTCCCGATGGCGCACCACCGCCCATACCGTGATGGGAGAAAGGTGGCAGCACAGTAGGCATAGAGTAAGGGGAGTTTTCATGAGAGTCATAACCTCGGTGACTGTGATGATGATGATGGTTTAGTGGCGGAGGAGGGTGGGAGTAGTAAGGTTGATGTTGTGAAGCGTAATAGGACGGGACAGTATGAGCATGAGGCGAAGAATGCCGAATGGGAGGAGTAGAGACAGATGAACGATCTAACGAGGACACCGATGTAGCAGGTGAGTTCGTTGAAGACAAGGTAGCAATAGGCGGAGCACTTGGCGACGAAGCACGCCTATCGAAGTGACGGTGTCTAACATTGGATACATTGGGATATTAATTTCCCAAATATTGTTGAGAGAGGTATAAACATACGGCATGGGGTATGGTTCCAGAACGCGATGAGGCATACCGTGTATTTTGCAGTTGTGAAAATCGCGTCAGAAATGATTTCTACAATCATAACGATAAATAAGTGGTCGGCGTCGCAATCACAAAATGTCACCAACATTGATCCTTTTCTCGAATGTTAGGCGGATCTTGGTAGCGTCGTTTGATGCGCAAAAGTTACTGAAAAGACTCCAATTAATATCCTGCCTTGGTCCAGCGGTAGGACGTTGAGGGACGCTATCGAGGAGAGGAAGCAGGAGATGTTCCTCGGACAATTCTTGGCGGGGTTGATGATGGATCAAAAGTGAAAGCCCCGAACGGTATTTATGAAGAAATCAGGCCAAAGGCCGTTCTTGCCAAACAGAGCCGTACACCCAGATCGCAATAGAAAGCAAAATTGTATTCCTGTACACGAAGCACTGTTGAATTGATGCGAACACGAGGTCCTGAAAGCAATCTGAATGCCAGGACCCGGAACTTTGGGCTTGAGCTTGGTTCGTCGCTCAGTTCATATCAGCATGCACGACAGATTTGGATAGGATACGTACACGGCATCTTTGGAATCACCGTAACCAATTATGATGGAGAAAATCATCTTGATTGTACATCGCTAGAGTATGTTGAATCAGTATGTGCAGTGTAAGTTCGCAATTCGAAATCATGATGAAAAATGGTCTAAGGCGACCTTGTACTTGAATCAGACACTGGATGCGGTGGTCCAGCATTTTTCTAATAGCTCTAATTTCCCGGGGTAGCGGACAGGCGCAATAAAGTGACAACGACCCGAGAAAGACATATTTCCAGAAAGAACGATACCGGAGAACTTACAGCTCACATGCAAAAAAAAAAATTGTGCCTTCCCCGTGAGTCCAAATGATTCCGGTATGTAAATAGAATTCCGAGGGGCTCATCGTACAAGATGGGGAAAGGTCCTGAGCGCAAAACCTCCCGAGGAGCTGTCAACAACTGAAGCTTCCATTCCATTGCGCGGTATGGGCGCGTTACGGAACACTGGGAAATCTGCATGAAAAATTTCCTAGTAGTCGTATGATAAGCATATATTGAATTCAGATGGGAGTAGGCCATCTCGGAGAAATCGAAATCGACCAAGGCTTCGCTTACCTGTACGTCCATGCAAGAGGAAGTTTATGAAGCCAGTACAAGACAATCTACACAGGCAAAATGACCACAGTGGCCGAGGAATGCGAGGTCTAGGTGAGCTTCATTTATAGAGGCCAATAATTGCTCGGGAAGAGCGGCTGACCCCCGAGGACGCCGCGATGAAAAATGGGTCCATAAACAGAACAGAGGCTCCTCATCCATTCCGCGAAGCGTCTGATAACATGATGACGGTAGTAGTAAGATCAACACTACAACGATGGCAAGCCTTTATGAATCTGGCCGTAATACGCGTATGGTTACGACGAATAGAAGCTACACACCTTGAGTTTTTTTTCTTACGTTCGTTACCCTTACGAGTATCTCGAGATTTTTGTCGAGCATGGAGTCTGAGGGCTTCGGAGAGAGGCGCTGCCGCTATCGAATTGAGTGGAAGGTCGCAAGACATTCAATGTGCTATGTCCTGCGGCATTCCGTTTAATTCGATATGTTAGTGAAAGTTGCCTTGCAAGAAAAAAAAAGGCTTATCATCTTTGTAGATTTAGTTTGAGTTCTAAGCTATTCGAGCGAATCCTTAGTAATCCAGCCTAATGACAGAAAAGATGACTGCTCACTCAGTAATAGACGCGGTTGACCGTTTCCCGAGTGCGAAAACATGTGAGACGATGGAAGAGAGCCCAGGAACTCAGATACAAGGAATAGGCATAGCCGAGAAAGAAAATCATGGGACTTCGCAGAAATCAGAACTAGTGGATCAATGGCAGATTTTTCTGGTCGCCTTCTACTATCAGATGGACGTTCCAGGAAGTTGACGCGTCGACGCGTGAGTCGCGTGTTGAGCGCTGATCTGTAGGGTAACACAGCCACTGATGCGCTGTGCGCGCCGACGGTCTGCGAAGCACTTGCCCATTATGATGGAACCTGCCCTAGATAAACTCTAATATGATCTGGTATGCCTCGTATAAGAAGTACATACCATATTCTTTCACTTTGCTGGGCCCGCGGAAGGACGGTAGAATGGTATGGAAGTGTGGATATTCCTCCAGATACCAGTTGGAATCGATCGACAGGCTGGGTATAAAAGAAAGACTCGTTATCCAACACCCTCAAGAGTCAGAATTGGTCCATCCTCTAGGAAGATGGTCAGCTCAGAAACCCTTTTCCAACCCGCTCAAGTTGGCGAAATGTCCCTCTTCCATCGTATCGTCATGGCTACCCTGACACGCCTTCGCATTGATGCAGACCACGTCCCGCTCCCCGTTGTCGTAAAATACTACGCCCAACGTGCCAGTGTCCCGGGGACGCTGCTCATCACGGAGGCAACTCTCATTTCACATCAGGCAGGGGGTTACGCATTCGTTCCGGGAATCTGGAGTGATAAACAGGTTGAGAGGTGGAAGGAGGTGGGGAATCTTTCTGGCTTGACTTACTTGAAGTTCTAATTCGATGCATCCAAAGGTCACCGACGCCGTACACGCAAAAGGCTCCTACATCTACCTTCAACTTTGGGCATTAGGCAGAGCAGCGTCTCCTTCCCAGCCGACATATGAGCCTAACTTTCCCTACCCTTATGTCTCCGCTTCGAACATCCCCATGGAACCAGGCGATCCATTTATCCCGCGCCCACTTGAAGTCTCTGAAATTCAAGAGTATATCGCATGGTACACAACTGCAGCGAAGAACGCAGAAAGAGCAGGTTTTGATGGGGTCGAAATCCACGCTGCCAATGGGTAATTATTCGATTTAATAGAACCAGAACCTATGCTGTAACAACTTTAACAGGTATTTGCTTGATCAGTTTTTGCAGGATGTGAGTAATGTTCGGACGGATGGGTACGGCGGAAGTGTGGAGAACCGAGCGAGGTTCACGCTGGAGGTTGTTGATGCTGTAGTCGAGGCTGTTGGGGCGAAGAAAACAGCGATAAGAATTAGTCCATGGAGTTCCATACAGGGTAATGGTTCAAATTACTCCGTGCAGCAGATCTTGCGCTGATGCAAGATATAGGCATGCGAATGGCAGACCCGGTCCCGACGTTCCAGCACCTTGTTCAACGGCTCAAACGCGCCCATCCAACTCTTTCCTATCTGCACGTCATCGAACCGCGAGTGGACGGTTTCCAGTTGCGAGAAAACCTTCCCGCAGAAGAAAATAATGACTTTTTGCGCGCAATTTGGGCCAGCGAGGGTGCAGAGAAACCGAGTCAGAGCTGGTTCATCAGTACAGGAGGACACGACTCTGAGACAGCATTGAAGGGCGCAAGGGAGAAGGGCGATTTGATTGCATTTGGGAGAATGTTTATCGGTAATGTGTGTATCCAAGCTTTCTATTGATTCAGGATTGCTAACGTTCTGCTAGCCCGACTTGCCTTATCGTTTGAAACACGGTATTCCGTTGAACCAAGCCGATAGAACGACATTCTATATCCCGACGAATGAACCTAAAGGCTATACGGACTATCCATTTGCAGCATCAGTAGAGTAGAAATATGTAGAAATATGGTCAATGGTCAAGAGGTTAACGTTCTAGATGCTAGCAAATCGGCAAGACGGCCCGTAATTCAGACTTGGTCCTCGTCAACGATGTACAGGTGACCGCGATGAAGGCTGCCGGCTACTGTTACCGGGTTATCACCTGTAATTCCACAACCATTCTCTACGAGAATGTTACGCTACGCTTCTGCGCAATCTACCTCTTTACTGAGATGTTCAGCAACTAGAGCAATCGCTCGTACCAGTCTTGTTAGGTTTAATTCAACCAATGAACGCAAAGGATTGCATGGAATACCCCCGCCGCTGACTGGTATCCGAATTGTGGACCTTACTCGCGTTTTGGCAGGGTAATTATACGTTTTTCACTGCCAACTTAAAAAATGGCACTAATTCAGGCCATTTTTTAAATTCCACTAATACCAACGACAAAAACGACATCTTGGTTGATTAGACCTACTTCCACGATGCTACTGGCTGATTTAGGTGCCGATGTAATCAAGATAGAGCAGGTAGGAAAAGGCGACGATACTCGTGAGTTCTCTGCTTATTCTGCTGCGTTCAATCAGAATCGTTTAAATTGGTTTCGAGATAGGCTCATGGAATCCGCCTTCCGCACCTCTTCTTCCTCAGACATCCTCCGCATCATTGCCAGAACGCGCTCACTCACTCCCTCCCGAATCCGCATATTTCCTTTCTTCGAACAGGAACAAGCGCTCTGTCACTGTCAATTTCAAAGACCCAGCTGGTCTTGAGATTCTGTACAAACTCATCGAGCAGGCTGATGTTTTAGTTGAAAACTACATCCCGGGAAAGCTCGCACAAATGGGGCTTGGATGGGAACATTGTCAAGAGATAAATCCGAGATTAATATACGTTAGTATCACTGGTAGGTTTTTCTTGTATCCTGGTTGGTCCGTACTGACGAGCGACCGCAGGGTATGGGCAAACAGGTCCTTACCGTCAACATGCTGGCTACGACGTGATCGTCGAGGGTGAAGCAGGTCTAATGCATATCACGGGCGAACCGTATCCCGCGAAACCAGTCAAGGTGTGTGCGTGTTATTTCCATTACAAACCCATTCACTAACTTTTGGACAGGTTGGCGTAGCTGCAACTGATGTCGCTACAGGTCTGTATGCGCATGGAGCTGTTATGGCTGCATTGATAGGAAGGGAGAAGACCGGGAAGGGCTGTTGGATTGATTGCAACCTGTTCGAAACGCAAGTCGCTGGGTTAGCCAATATCGCATCCAACTACCTAATTGCAGGCCAGGAAGCCAAGAGGTTTGGTACGGCTCATCCTAGCGTTGTACCATATCAGGTATTTTTCTTCCAATTTTACCATCTTCAAAAGTCGCTCTGAATCCTCCTTCTTTCCTTTTCTCCTTCTTTCAGGTATTTCCTTGTAAAGCACCTGCAGGTGAAGAGGGGAGCGATTTTATACTGATTGGTGCGGGGAACGATAGTCAGGCAAGTCGAGGCTTTTTAATCATCATGTTACCTTCTCCCGAGTTAACGTTGCATTTCCCAGTTCCACACCCTCTGTACCCTAGTCCTTCCACTTCCGTCTCTACCCTCGGACCCGCGATTCTCCACAAACGCCCTACGCGTGGCTAATCGCGAGGAATTAATCGCCTTGTTGGAAACCGAATTAAAAAAGTACGTTTGTGATTCTTGCCCTACTTCGTTCATTTTGTCTCATACTTTAATTCTTCGCGCTCAGGGAAACCAAAGCCCATTGGCTAAGCAAATTCAAACAAGCAACAAAAGCAGGAAAAGGTGTCCCTCATGGTCCTATCAATGGGATTCGAGAGACGTTCGAACATGAACAGGCTGTAGCACGGAATATTACTGTTGAGGTTGATGTGAGTCGAGTGTAGTATTGCTTGAATAAAGTTTTATGCTTACCATTCGTCTTCTCTTAGCATCCCCGCGCAGGCCCAATCAAACTCGTCTCCCCAGCTGTTTCATATAACGGGAAGAAGATGGCGGTAAGAAGGCATCCGCCGTGGTTGGGTGAACACAGTGATGAGGTATGTAGGCTTCTTCGGCCAGTGGTCGGGTCTAACGTAGACGCTGGCTGTTTCTTTAGGTCCTTGCAGAGCTCGGGTATTCGACTGCCCAGGTGGAGGAATTTCGCTCAAAGGGTGTTGTTTAGACATAAAAGCTACCAGTACATGCATAATGTTCAATGTTCAACGTTCAGCTCTCGTGATATTCGATTGATATTCAAGGCTTTCTCTCCATTTATAAGGCGTGATGGTCTAGTAGGAGGTTGAGCGTTACTTTACCTTTTCGACGAGGTCTCGGTTCAATTCCAAATTAGGCCCTTTGTCTGCGGTCGACAGTAACATTATTATTCTGATTTCTTTCTTTTTCTCGATCAGCCTTTGCGTACGGAGGCTGTTGAATATAGCACTTGTCTCCAGATTACTATGAATCAAGAGTCATTACTGTATGTTCTCATACTGGCTTTTATTTTTCTAGTCCCTACTTTCTTTTTGCCTTCAATTGACCACTCTCACTTGTCGTTTGGTACTAAAACAGGCAGAAAATGGCAGTGAGAAGGGATCCCCCATATGCATGGTTGGATGAATACAACTCGGATGATGTACTCGGTCAGTAGTCAGTAATTCACACGGGAGTCTGACACAGGTCTTGATGGAACTTGGAAGTCTGGAGGAGTTTCGCTCTCTAAGAGCGTATTTAGTACATCCGCTTCAACCAGTTTTTGGGCATGAAGTACGGGCAACCAGTACATGAAATTTCTTTTAATATAAAGTATTATTTACATTGCTTGATTGCCACCGAGGAGCTCTGGCTATAGCGAAGGCCTGTTAGAGTACGTGTTACTAAGGGTGCCGAAGGGAGAGAGGTGAAGTCGCACTCTTTCTACGGGTTCAATTCCCAATCGGGCCCTGAAGATCTCGAGTAGTGATGGTGTAGTCCGCTTGGACGGTTTGGTTTTTTAGTTATATGGTTTGCATCTTTTTTCTCTTGTGTTGCCACTCGGCGAACCAATACATTGTCAATTATCGTAATTAATAGCGTCTATCCAATCATACGGGTCCTGTAGGTCATAATGGCTCAATATACTCGCTACACTCATCCCAAAATTCCTTAACGGCTTTTCGAGGATCCTAAGCATCTCATCATAATCATTCCCGGAATGAAGCTCAGGCATAGTGCTGAAACTTGCCCATGCGAAATCACAGAGAACAATATGCGGTTTAAGTGGCGGAGCACTAAGAGCTGTTCCTCGTGCCAGTCGTATTGGGGTATGTCGGGTGTTATAGAGCAGCACGTATTGTCGGGTATGCTGGACCTATCAGCAGTGGGTGATGAAAAGAAGCAAGGTATTAATCGCTCATTGGAAAAGGAGGACTGGCGACGAGAATACCAAAATAGACCTTTCGTTAATCAGAAATACTGAAAGCTCCATCCCCTCCGAAATATATTCTAGCACCACTCGTAAACCCAGTGGCCCTTTGGCAGTATAAACTATACGTCGCACGGCAAAAGTAAGTATCAGTGAACATGTCAGAATTGGAAGGTTTCAATTCCGAAACAAGGCGTACCTCATGAGCACCATGATACTAGTACCACGGAATCACTGCGCCCTGAGCGAAAGCAAGCTGCTGATACCATGTATGCTCCCAACGACAGAAGGCTCCACTACGAAGGCTCCAGATAGACATCAAACTCTTCCAGCGGTTCTTTGGTGGAATCTTACGCAGACGGTCATCAAATAATAGCTTGATAGGGAAGCGAGATGAGACGGACTCGCCGTCGATTCAACCCGATCGCACAGATAGAAGCAAGCTTGCATTGGTACAGGTATACAGTGGAATTTTTTCATTCGTGTCCCGAGAGATTGGATATGATCGCTCGTAGAGTCAGGAATGTGCTGGAAGTCAACAGGCCAGGACAAAGGTGGCTGCGTTGAACGAAACTACTGGTCGTAGCAAGTAAGCCATTGCATTGCCTACACGTTGGTTGCTATACTCCCCAACATGCGTGTTTTCCAGCGTAAGAAATTGAATGGCCAGCGAATATCCATGGATCATGAGTGTACACTGTATACATATCAGCGCATATGCGTCAGGAAGATCTCTTCGATCGGAGAGCATTGGTATACCAGATTTTGGGTCCGGCAAATAGCCTAGTAGGAATTCACGCGTATTCCATTGTTGCTTTGTGGAAGAAGGCTTGGTACAATGAAGTCTTTGAAGAGAAGAACTTCCTTTGGGCTCGAAGTGGAAGGGAGAACAATGCGAATGCGGCCTGATGGTCTAGGAGTATGATTCGTTGTTAGGGTATCTGATTCTTTGTTCATGTTTATCCTCATCGACGAGGTCCCGGGTTCAATTCCCGGTCAGGCCCGTTTCTGATTGAGAAAAGAGGGAGATGGTTTTTTTTCGTCCTCAGGTCAAACGTATAATAATCTGTATATGCGTACAGTATATGTGTATTATAAGATGACTGGGGTAGGGCCGAACCTTTTTGTGAATTCTGTGAGCTATAGGTAAGTTACTCCAAAAGGATATGCTTGTCCCAAAAAGGAATGTGCTGGTTCCTTCCGTAACTACATTTGTGTAAGAGGCAAACCTAAAGGTTTGGCAATAATATACACATTTATCGTTTTCTGCTAGATATCGCACCTGTGCGCATTGAACGTTCGGATATAATCGGACTCCTTTAGCGCCCGTGTACTTTGCTCTTCTTGATCAGCGACCACCATCATAACGTAGCTCAGTCTACGTCTAATTTTCTTTTCTTTTCTTTCCCGAAATGTTGTCCAGGCAAGCTCTGCGACTGCCCAGGGCAGCCGGTGTTGCAGCCAGGGCCCAGCAATCTGCGAATCCTCACCGACGTGACCTGGCAACTCCTGCTGCTAATCCGCCTTCACCTAACGATATTTTCGCAAATGGAACCAACACTTATTACGCAGAAGAAATGTACAGACATTGGAGGCAGGACCCCAGCTCTGTACATGCTTCTTGGGATGCGTATTTCAGGGGATTGGACAAGGGTTTGCCTAGCTCCGAAGCCTTTAAGCCTCCGCCTAGTCTCGTTGCGCCTCCAACCGATGGCGCTCCGGCTTTGCATGCCAGCGGAGGTGGTGGCGAACTCGATGACCATTTGAAGGCAAGTGTACAAATGACTAGGCTAGCTTAAATAGCTCACTTCCGTTTTCTTCCGCAGGTTCAACTTCTCGTTCGTGCTTACCAAGTGCGAGGCCATCACGTCGCCGAGCTCGACCCTCTCGGAATCCTTGACGCTGACCTCGCCAGCATTCAGCCTCCGGAACTCGAGCTTAGCCGGTATGGCTTCAACGATCGCGACTTGGACAAGGATATTACTCTTGGTCCCGGCATCCTTCCTCATTTCGCTACAGAAGACCAAAAAACGATGAAGTTGGGTGAAATCATCAAATTATGCAGACGTATCTATTGTGAGTATCCAATACACTGTTTTCGCGCTTTTTTTCTCATATGTTTACAGGTGGTGCCGTTGGTATCCAGTACATCCATATTCCCGACAAAGACCAATGCGACTGGATCCGTGAACGTGTTGAAATTCCCAAACCATGGAACTACACTGTTGACGAAAAACGCATGATCCTTGACCGTCTCATCTGGTCCGAATCCTTTGAAAAATTCATCGCTGCCAAGTACCCGAATGAAAAGCGTTTCGGTCTCGAGGGTTGTGAAGCTCTTATTCCCGGTATGAAGGCCCTCATCGACCGTTCCGTCGAACACGGTGTCTCGAATATCACTATGGGTATGCCCCATCGAGGACGTCTTAACGTTCTCGCCAACGTTATTAGGAAACCCATCGAAGCCATCCTGAATGAATTCAGCGGTGCAGAAGGTGATGAACCTGCTGGAGACGTCAAGTACCATCTCGGTGCCAACTACATTCGTCCTACTCCTTCCGGAAAGAAGGTTGCCCTCTCCCTTGTCGCAAATCCATCCCATCTCGAAGCTGAAGACCCGGTAGTCCTCGGAAAGACCCGTGCTATTCAGCACTTTGAGCGCGACGAAAAGACGCACGACAAGGCTATGGGTGTCTTGCTCCATGGTGATGCTGCATTTGCCGGTCAGGGTATCGTTTACGAGACTATGGGCATGCACAACCTTCCCAACTACGGCACTGGGGGAACCATTCATCTCATCGTCAACAACCAGGTCGGTTTCACCACCGACCCTCGTTTCGCTCGGTCTACTCCTTACCCCTCGGACATTGCCAAATCCATCGACGCTCCCATTTTTCACGTCAACGGCGACAACGTCGAGGCTGTGACATTCGTGTGTCAGCTCGCCGCTGACTACAGGGCCAAATACAAGAAGGACGTCGTCCTCGATATTGTTTGCTACAGACGTTATGGACACAACGAGACGGATCAACCGATGTTCACCCAACCCAGGATGTATAAGGCTATCGAGAAACAGCCTACTGCGCTTACTCAGTATTCCAAATTCCTTGTCGGAAGGGGTACTTTCACCGAAAAGGACATTGAAGAACACAAGAAATGGGTCTGGGGCATGCTCGAGAAGGCTGCTGCCGGTGCGAAGGACTATGTACCTACGTCAAAGGAATGGCTTTCCGCTTCTTGGCAGGGTTTCCCCTCACCCAAGCAGCTTGCTGACCAGACTCTCCCGACCCGTGCTACCGGTTCAGATGAAGAAACCCTTAAACGTATTGGTCGTGCTATCTCGACCCACCCTACCGGTTTCAACGTCCACCGTAACCTCGGCCGTATCCTCCAGACTCGTGGCAAAACTATCGAAGAAGGAAAGAACATCGACTGGTCTACCGCTGAAGCCCTCGCATTTGGTTCGCTTGCCCTCGAAAACATCCACGTTCGCCTATCTGGCCAGGATGTCGAGCGTGGTACATTCTCTCAGCGCCACGCCGTCCTCCACGACCAGGAAAACGAAAAACAATACGTCCCACTCAACGACCTCGGTTCTTCCCAAGCTCGGTTCATTGTATGCAACTCTTCCTTGTCTGAATTCGGTACACTCGGTTTCGAACTTGGATACTCCCTCGTCTCGCCTGACAGCTTGACCGTCTGGGAAGCTCAGTTTGGTGACTTTGCCAATAACGCGCAGTGTATTATTGATCAGTTTATTGCGAGTGGAGAGAGAAAGTGGTTGCAGAGGTCTGGGCTTGTCATGAGTCTGCCTCATGGATATGATGGACAGGGTCCTGAGCACTCTAGTGCAAGAATTGAGAGATTCTTGCAGCTTTGTGATGATCATCCAAATGTGTTCCCCAGCCAGGAAAAGATTGAGAGGCAACACCAGGACTGTAATATGCAGGTTGTTTACCCCACTACCCCGGCCAACTACGTGAGTCGTTTTTTCTTCGTTCATTCTATGTTTGTTTACTAATTCTTGTCGCAGTTCCACGTCCTTCGTCGTCAAATCCACCGCGACTTCCGCAAGCCCCTCATCATCTTCTTTTCAAAGAATCTTCTCCGTCACCCTAAAGCTCGTTCTGATCTTTCCGAGATGGTCGGGGAGAGTCATTTTCAGAGATACCTACCTGAAGCTCACCCCGAAGGCTTGGCTGCTCCCGAGGATATCAAGAAACATGTCTTGTGTTCTGGTCAGTAGACGTATTACTAACAGATTCCCTTTTGCTGACACCTCAACAGGTCAAGTTTACCAAACTCTCATCGCTGCTAGAGAAGAGAGGGGTATCAACAATATCGCGATCAGCAGGGTAGAACAAATCTCACCTTTCCCCTACGATATGGTATGTGTAATCCTTCTTTCCATGAACAACATTTCGAGTGCCAACCAAAAATGTAGATTACACCCCATTTGGACAAGTACCCCAATGCCGGACTACTTTGGTGCCAGGAAGAACCCTTGAACAACGGTGCATGGAGCTACGTCGGACCTCGTATCTACACCGCTGCGCAACAGACTGAGCACCACAAGGGCAAATACCCGAGATATGCTGGAAGGGTCCTACGAGTTCAGTCGCTACTGGATCCAAGGTTGGTTTGCTCCTTTCTCCGTTGAGCTTATGCTAATGTTTTCTTTTTTTTTCTTCTATAGGCACAACACAAGAAGGAAATTGAAATGTTCCTCGACGCTGCTTTTGACCTTTCGTCATGATCGGATGGTCTTCGGGGATGGAGCTACTACACCCGACGCTATTAATCAATATCGCGAGACAAGGGAATACATACAAGGTACAAGGAAATTAGAAGTTGGGATCGATTTGTTTTCGTACTAGCTCAGTGAAATTCCTTTCGTTCCCGTTTTCTGTTTTTTTTGCTTTCTTAATTTGAACAGCTGTTATAATATATTATGGAGTCCTAAACAGTAACTGAGATTATAGCCCTCGAACTTGCGTGCACGTTTCTTTTTTTGTAATGTCACAGATAGGCTACTGGAGGTCGAATATCTCGATAGGAGGGTTCTGAGGGTATCGTACTCAGCTAGTAGCAGAACTACGACTGACTACGAATGTCAGCTACACAGGCGATCCATCCTATTCAACTACGTTGAACCCGGTAAGTTTTGAACCGGGGATCACTTTTTTGAAACTCAGTGTCGTTATGATACTCCAGAACATTACTTTTACTTGATCGTCCCTTTCAGAGTCTCACACTGATTTGCAATTCATCCTCACCCATTCTTTATGCAGCTTTACACATGTGTCGCCTTTCTCCCACTGAAATACCTTTTCCTATATCATCGGTGCAATCTCTTTGACATGTAAGTAGGAGAAGAATTCGGATATAACGTCAATTCACGAAGATTCGAGTTGGCATTGGGAAACTCATCTCTAGCGATTTGACGCTCTTACATATATTATGCAAGTCACTAGTAGTGGCGAGCGTGAATCACATCGAGGTGCAACTTAGTAGATGTCTATGTACAAATATTCAACGTTGAACGCATATCGATTCGGCACTTTAACGATAAGCTAAATTATGTGTAAAATGACACCTCCTTGGCCTCGATTCTCGAATCCCAGAATGAAAAAAGAGAACCCCGTTCCAAGGATTTATGGAGACTTTGTCGCTATAAGCGGAGCACCTGCGTATATTTGATAGGTGGTCTGTCCTGACGATGGTAGTGTGTAATCCTGTAAAAGCCGCCAAGCTAAACCGCTGAGTTGAGGGAGCACAAGCTATCGTACGTGAACCTTGACGAGTCTTGAAGGACCGTTAAATTAACTCTCGAGAATTCGATGTTGGCAGTCATCTCAGGTGCATACTTTCTCGGGGACTGTTACAGTGGCTAAATCGCTTTACAGCTATTCCAGAAAACCTAGGCCACTTCGCAATTTCGCAAGAAATTCAATACTGTTAGGGCTTGGGGGCGGATGAACTGAACGGCGTAGCAAATAAATAAGGAGCTGTGTTAAACGAATTTTTGAAGTGGCCTTGGTCTTCTGGAATAGCTGTAAATTGCCAAATTCAAGAAGAAAATAGGGCCAGTACTCCCACGCCACAGGCGCGTTCAATAACGCTGACATCAATACGTCTTTTGATCTTTAACCACCAAGTTCGCGGAGTTTGGTTGTGGATTCACAAACTGTGTCGGCGGTCGAAGACTCAAGCTTGAAGAAGACTCTGAACCCCACCCAAGTCATTGGCTCATTGGTATAGTATTTGCCCTAGGCCCTTGCTAGGCCCTGCTAGTACTTTCACGGCGGTTCACCCTCTTTTCGCTTCTTCTGAAGCATGCTCAATCTCGGGCTTTTGGGCCTTTCACATACAAAATTTGCCGACTGCAATCGAAGATTCACGGAAATTTCGACACGAATGGGATTCATGTACCGCAACTTGTCCTTGAAGTATAATGATGCTTCCTTTATTGTTTCCGACCCCCAAATCAGATCCACCATCTTTACTAGTGCTCCCAGGAATGTTCATTATTTATCCGTTTAACTCCCGTGTGCGGAATCGAACCTCTGTTGCTGTTCAACTCGTTATGTTTTTGCGCCTCAAGTGGGATTATCACGCTGCTGAAGGTTGTAATTCTTAAACCTCGTAATCTTATGAGGCATTTAATCACCCATAGCGCGACCCAATTGGCTGCCCACTACCCCCTCCTGAGTTCTTCAAGGTCCGCGACCTTACGAAGATATTTTGTGGGCGATTCTGAAATTGTCAGACCTGTATCCCGAACTTAGATCGGAATTGCGATTTTATCGTGAGTGGAGTACTCCATTCCCTTTTCCTCGAAAAGGCTGGACTTTTATCGATATGTTCGAATTTTCTACATATGTCTAGATCTTTTGGCTGTACATCCATGATTCAGCGCTCGAGACAACGCCTTCGAAGTCCTTCTTGTCGTTTTTTGTGACTATTAACTTGAATGAAGCTGATCGTTGTATTTGGGCGTATAGGTCATGTCCGTCGGGTTAGTTCACATTAAACGTTCAAGACACTTATCTCCGGTTGGGTTGAATTTTCTTTGTGGCCTGGTCCCCATCGGCGTAGTTCTATTTTTTGTGAACCATTGGGCCGCCGGATCCAGGGGTCCAGCTAGAATTCGACCTATGTCGATGCTTGAAGCTTGAATTCTTCAGCTCAACTTCAACACCTTTCAGCGGTGAATGATACCATCTCATCCTCAGGCTCTCTGTACCAATTCTGTACTACTAAAGCTGCTTCATAGGTTCCGTTACACGTAAATCGGAACTTTTTGCGGCATTGCGCGTGGAAGGATGGCACGCGCCAAGGTCCTGAGAACGTGTTCCCGGTCCGCGTACTTACTTGCACAAGTCCGTCCTTCCTTTATGGGTAGTAAGAGGATAGGAAATCGAACGCCTCCAAACTTTTCGGAGGTCGCCTGTGAATGTATGGCCTTAAATGGATAATGTGTCCATGACCTCTAAGTACTCAAAATCCAAATTCTTCTACATTCATGAGGTCTGAGAAAAACAAAAATGATGTCATTTCCGTCACAAATTCGGTCACAATCTGACTTTGATTGAGAACGAAACGGCAGCGTCCGGTTCTGATTATCACCTTCACCAACCCTTTTCCGAACCGACTGCAGTAGCCTTTCATTCCGGCTCTCTAGTTTTCTTTCCACTAGAATGTCTCTAGGCGATAAATCCGTACCGACGACAACATCGACATCGACTGAGACACTCAAACCGGAACCTCCTTCATCTTCAGCAAAGACATCTGTAGCTGATGCTAAAGATACGACCAAGGAAAAAGCCCCTCCATCCCCTACCACTGCCAAACCCTCTTCCCCACCAAATCCATCTTCCTCTACAAGACCGAATGGACAAGTCGAGCCAGAAGTTTGTCCTTAATCATTCTATGAACAGGTCTTTTTGTTCTGACTCAATCTACAATAGGCTTCGACTGACGAAATAATCAATATGGACATCTTCAACCAAATTCTCGAACTCGATGACGATGACACTCATGACTTTTCGCGAGAAATGGTGGAAGAGTACTATACACAGGCAGCACAAACGTTCGATGATATGGACGCAGCATTGTCAGTTCTAATGATCCATCTTTTCTCTCACTTCCTGCTAAACGACCCTTTCCATAGAACCGAGAAGGACCTTGTAAAGCTTTCCGATCTTGGTCATTTTCTCAAAGGCTCCTCCGCTACCCTCGGCATAACCCATGTCCAGAGCTCATGCGAGAAGATACAGCGATATGGACAGCTGCGAGATGAGGAGAAGGGCATCGATCTCAACGACAAGCAGGCGCTGGACTTGATCACCCAGTTAATAGCTCAGGTCAAGGTCGAGTACTCCGTCGCGGAAAAGTGGATGAAAAATTGGTATAAGGAACAAAGTGATAAGGGGCCTAGCGAATGATCGCGAATGGATCCGCCAAAGGGCAGGAGGATGATCAACGTTATGTGGGCCCCCCTCCGAGAGGTGGGAGAGGAAGGAGGAAGAACGTTCAGCGCGGAACATAAGACGAAGCTCAGGAGGGAAGTTTTGGTCGGGTCGGTATGCAATCCTTTTCCCGCTCCTTTTTTCCACATGCTACGGAGGACGTCCATGCCTGCGTCTTTAATTATTAATGCAAACCGTACATTTTACTGCGGAGAAATATGGAGTAAGGAAACTTGGTTTATAGGACAACTTAGGGAGTGGACGGGTTGGAAAGAAGTGTAATGAAGACTCGTACTCCTTCATGATCATCCCATGCTTTACCTCTTTGAGCTTCCTCCTGATGAAACTGGTTTCCGCTATATACATGTCCCACTCATATCTTCCGATATACGCATCACGATTTTTTGTCTTTACCATCCCAGTGTCTATTTTACTGTCTTTTTGCGTTTGGAATTCTCATTTTAAATAACGCCTCTTCATTTTTTTCAACTTATCGTTCATATCGCATTAATCGCTATCGCTGCTGTATTCTTGTAGTAATTTTATCTATTCCTTTATACTCACTTGAACCTTTACGACCCACAAGAGATCCAAAAAATAATCTATGATTGAGTGGATGCGATAGATAAGTACTTACAAGATTGCTTCATCGTCCGAGTTACAATGATAAGTATGTGGATATACTCACTTGAACCTTTACGACCACAAGAGATCCAAAAAATAATCTATGATTGAGTGGATGCGATAGATAAGTACTTACAAGATTGCTTCATCGTCCGAGTTACAATGATAAGTATGTGGATGTACATGTTAAAGAAATCAAGGGAGGAGGTAACTCAAAAAAACCCCAAGTTGAAATGGATAGAAAGACTGAAGGTAAATAGGAATGTCAAAAAACGCTCGAAAGCTGAAAAAAGAAATGCATAAATAATACTCTTTGATTCAGATGTCGCAGGACGGAAATTTAACCGACCAATAATTAGGTAAAGGTAGGATGTCTCTTGAGCGCAGCCGCACGCAAGGCGTTGGCAGCTTGGGCAGCTCGAGGTTGAGGTTCGGCTTTGTCTTTGAAGGTCAACAAGTCGTACAAAGATGCAATTTGATCACCCTATGTTCAAGAGAGGGCATTAGAACAAACAAGGGCAAAACAATTTCAACCACGGTACCTTTTGTTCGAGAATATCAACAACTTCTCGTAAATGCTGGGCCAGCATATTTCTCCTTGGAACATCGGATACCGGATCCATATCTTTATACTGGTCCGCGAGCTCGACATACACGCTATAGAGGAAAAATTAGTTTTACAGAATCAAGGCAAACGGGACGAGTTCGTACCTCTTATAATGCGTAAAATCATCCTCGAGTTCTCGAATCACACGAGCCAGAACAGTTTGCTGAGGGAGATTCTTCCTTCGCTCATAAGTATCAAGAGGCGGACCCGGATCTCTCTGTTTCCCCATCCGTTTCGTCTCGCGCGCAAAACGGTCACGAGGATTCTCCTGCTCGGCCTCCTCCGAACCTTCAGCAAATCCTTCGTCTTCATCCTCCTCTTCCTCCTCCTCTTCTTCATGATGATAATGATGACGAGTGTTGAATCCTTGTCCGATGCGACTTGGAAGCCAAGAGGGAGATGTAGGCCGGGCCTCTGCACCTCCACGTACATCTCGCCGCCGACGGCACACCGTGCATGTCTTCTGATTATGCTCGGGAGCACTGAAGAAGAGCTTCTCGAGACGTTCACCGCGGATCTGCGGGAATGGTGTCTCGACAGCGGCGGCAGCATTAGTATCAGCGTGCCGTGAGGATCGTTTGTGATTGTGAGTTGTCGCTTGCCCAGGGGTAGGTGCTGAAGGACGTGGTTGATTCTGTCCACCATCGTGTGCTTCCTGAGCAGTGGCACGTCGGAGTCTAGCAGAGGCAGAGCTCAAGGCGGGAGAAGGACGCTCTACTTACTTCGGCGAAATGAGGATTGTCGGTGACGTCTTGGACTGTAGCCCGCCTTTGCGCTGGGGCTGGGGCTGGGGAAGCTGAGCGCGAGGGGTTCAAAACCCTTGAATCAAAGTGAGAACGAGAGGCACCCGAACGTTCTGAGCGTCTGTCCTCTACATCTGCGGCGATGCGTTCCAGCTCCTCTTCGTCAATAAATCGAGTGGGCCGCGAGAAGTTCCGATGACTTGATGTACCTACGGTAGCGTGATCGGTACGCACAGTCCTGTCGAAGGCGGCATCGACATTATCGCGAGAGGATCCAGGTATAGACATAGGATCGAAAGGTTCAGGCTCTTCATCATCAACCTCCTCCTCTTCCTCTTCTTCTTCTTCCTCTTGTTCATATTCATCCTCGTCCTCTTCCTGTTCAACTACCTTGGACAATTCAACTGCCTCCTCGGTCTCTTCCAAAGCTTCCTGCTGAGCCATAGACTCAGAGGCGCCTTGAGAGACAGATACCCGAGAGTTCTCGCGCGCTAGCCTACGCTCTTTGAGGCCTTCCTCTACCACACCACGCAATACCTCGACTTCACCTGCGAGCCTCTCAACCTCATCCCGAAGATGAGCAATATCAGCGCTCTTCTCCTTCAATGCGCGGATATCCGATTCACGCAGGGAACGGAGCTCGACCAAAAGTTGTTGATGAGAAGAGAGCTCGGCCGTCAGACGAGTCAAATGGGACCGAAGAGTGGTTATCAGAGATTCCAAGGCTGTGAAATTTTCTTGGGTTAGTTCACATAGTCATGAAAACGCAACAACATGATATACCTTTCTTTTCCTCCACAACCTCCTTGTATCTGATCGAAGCATCAGCTTCCCCAGTCATACTCATATCCCTTGCCCGCGCCTTGCCCTTCATAGACCTCTTCGCGTCAGCAACAGCACGCTCGAGCTCTCGCTGATTCTGCAAAAGCGTATCCTCTTTTTGCAGCACCCTCGTTCGCTCCCTAGCAACCTCCTTCTTGCACATCTCGAGCTCATGTTCCAGTTCGCGTACTCTGCGGCGAGAGATGCTGTTCTCGTCTTCGAGATGCTCTAGCTTGTCTTGAATGGTGTTCATGGCGCTAAGAAGGCGTACTGGAGGAGAAAGAGGTAAGTAGGTGAACATAAACTATGCCAAAGCGGTTCACCTTCGATCTCTCTAGGTTCGTTGCCGGCCTGATATGGATAGTGATGATTGAGAGCTCCTTTAGCGGGCGATTCGACTGCGTTCGTCAGGCCAGTCACGTCAGGTAAATGCAGTTTACTGTATGATGCATTATGTGCCTGCGGAAAGCGGGACAATTTTGGTTGACCAAAAGTTCTCTTCGGAGCGGGAGTTCCAGATGCAGGAGGAACGTCATGCACTACAGAGCGGGTTTCGGCATTGGTATATAGGGAATCACCTATGCTTCGATTCCTACTCTGGGGTGATGGTGGAGGTGGGCGGGCACGTTCAACTTGTGCATCCAGTTCTCGTGCCAACCCACGAGCTTTCTGGGTAAATTTGAATGATGAGGAGGGAGTAGGGGGTTGGAGACGAACTTGAGGCTGAGGGGCTGGATAGGGTGTGCTGTTACGTTTAGTAGCTGTCTGGCGTGCTTTAGGAGTTTGCTCGCCGTCAACTGGAAGGGAAGCTTCCCGGGCCAGAGGTGAAGGTGCATGGCGGGTGGAATTTAAGATAGGCTGTGGTGGGAGATTGGATGGGCGATGATGGGGAGAATGTACTCGAGGACGTTTTGGAGAAAATGATACACGCCGTAGGGCGTCTGAGATTTTAGGGCGTGCTCCTTCTGAATCAGATGAAGAGGCTGACGAGGAAGAGGAACGGTTAAGCGCAGGGGGAGGAGCATGACCAGACTCGAGAATTCGGTCTAGCTCTGCAGTGCTATCGACGACTATAGGATCAAAAGCCGAGTATTTTGACCTTGAAGGGTCCAAATCAAAGATGCTGAACCTGCTATCGACGCCTGCAATGATATTCTCGAGGGGCCTGTCAGGATCGTATTCTGCCCCACTCAAGCTGACGTCTCTTCTTGCACCCCTGCCGCCTCCAAGGCCAGCTGTGAGAGTGAGAGCACTGGCGTGATGAGCAGCAGTGGACATGGTTTCTCCGCCATACGGATTAATTCCTTCTTCGTCATCGCCTGTGCGATATGACCAAGCGTGGTCACCAAATTCTCCTCTAGAATGGTGAAGAAAAGAGCCAAATTCCTGAGCATGCGAAGGGCCAGAATTATGTCTCGGATATTCTACGCTGTCGTTGTCGCCCTGCGAGGAGAGTCGAAAGGAAAGGTCGGTGTTTTGTAGATTGTGCTCCAGCTGAATCCGGTTATTTTCCAGCTCGTCGCCCGGAATTCCAGGGTGGACAAATTCAAACGACGTTGAGTGAGTCTGTCTCTTCATCGTAGCGAGAGCCGAAGCAAGGAAAAAAGTTGAGATCAACGGAACGAACCTCAACGCGAAATCGTCACGTGTACCGTGTTCCAGACCGGTCCGTATTCCGGGCGCTTGAAGTACTCTCATGCAAACGTTCACCAAGGCAAACCGCAACCCTGCCCGCTTGGCGAACCGTCTGTTCAGTACAGGACAAAGCTCAGTCAAGCGATCTTATCTCTATGTGCCTTCCTCTTCAGATCGTCTGCTGGAAAAGTCACTGACTGTAAAGTCTGACGTTATTATCTACGACCTTGAGGACAGCGTGTCTCCTGCGACGGCAGACAAGGAAAGCGCAAGGAATAGACTGCATAAGTTTCTCCAGGTATACTGCTAAATTAATCTCTGAATCTTGCTAATTCACCCAGCAGCGAAGCGACATTCCACACTCTGAAAGAGTCGCTGTCAGAGTAAACGATGTCAACTCTCCATTCTTCCAACAGGACATAGCTCACATCGTGCGTCTCTTCCTACCCTCAATTACTCATCTCCTCACCTCTCAACACCAGCTCCAATTCCCTTCCGTGCGGACCTTAATTCTACCCAAGATTCACTCGGCACAAGACCTCCACTTTGCATCGCGACATATTCAACAAACATACCAAAAGCATCATCCGAACGTTGAAACCCCATTACGGATTGTCCCGAGCATCGAAAGCGCCAGAGCTTTATGGAATCTCGGTACTATCGCAGGTTGGCAGTCGGAGCACGACACATTACACGGTGGAGCAATAAGCGGGTTACTTGTTCGTTTACACTCATTCCCTCAAACGCTACTCGCTCTCATCGTCACAGTTTGCAGCGGAAGATTGTAAATTGGCCAACTTACAATGATGAGTCCATTGGATTGCATTACTTACGGAGAACCTAGACTGTGCCGATACTGCCATCATTCGGACTCGCTCGCGCCAGGAGCTCTTGTATACCCGGTCTCAAATCGCAATCGCAGCTAGGGCATTTGGTTTGGAGGCCATTGACATGGTATGTTGAATGATGTGGATCTGTTTTGCTTGGATTTCAATCGTATATAGGTCTGCATTCATTATAAAGATCTCGAATACCTCAAAGAGGAATGCGTAGATGGCCGAAGACTTGGGTTTTCTGGAAAGGTATGTACAGTATACATCCCTCCTGTCACACTCATTGGGCTTCTCTCTCCCACAGCAAGCAATCCATCCCACACAGGTTGAAATAATCCAGAGCACATTTGTCCCAACAGATCAAGGTAGGCTCCCCAAAACATGTTTCGTGTTGTACTTTATGATCATGATGATATTCATTGCTTTTGCAGAAATCCTTCGTGCAGCAAAGATCCTTCACGGCATGCAAGCGGCTCACGCTTCACAGAAAGGCGCTATTGGCTTGGAAGGTGAAATGATTGATGCACCAATGATCAAACAAGTGAGTTTCGTTTCATCCATCCCATCCCATCTGTCCGCCCTATCCGTTCATGCCGATACTTATAATTTCGCTTTCGCTTCCGAATCACGATCATTTGCATAGGCTGAAAAGATTATTCAAATCGCGAAAGAGGCTGGGTTGAAGATACCCAAAGTCGAATAAATAAGGAACTTGCGTTATACAGAATAATCTTCAATCCATATTACAATGATGAATCTATTCATACAATGCCCGGAATCTGGATAAGTAATATTGTGGCGGGATCTGTCATGCGGTGTATCCTCCAATTTTACCAGTCAATGCCTCAAAAAAAGGCTCTCACTGGAGGTAGTGTCTTGCCGGTTCGGTTTTATCCTGCTCGCTGCACCTCAGAAAGGAAGGAAGTGCATTACAGTACGGTACGACGCGGTCTTTAGGCTAGATGGACTCGGGTTGTAATGATTAATTAACACATCTGTTTCAACTGTTGGTCTCCCGCTTCACTAGCTGTATTTTGGGATGTAAGTGATTTCTCTTCTGATATTCCTGTACGCATCTTATCCAGATTCTTTTATAAAATGGCCTTGCTAGACTGGGTATAGTATATTCACCACTTTTAAAGTGTATCTCTTCGCGTCTTTCGAGTTCATCGATCATAGTAGTGAATCTTGAACTTCGTCTGTTCCCCCTTTTGCTCTTCCCTGAGCCTTCATTTTATTATTTGTCATTTTTCAACACGTTCCCCAAATCCCTCACCATGAACTCCTCCAACTTGTTCACCAGCTTCCTCGTCCTCACGCTCATCTTGATCTCGAACGCCTTTTCTGCCACTGCATCTCCGAGTCCGTCTCCGTCTGCGCTCCAAAAACGCGATGCTTTCGTCCCCCCTATCACTTATCCAACAAACACTACCGTGTGGAACAATGGAGAGGTGCATAATGTTACTTGGTACGTGTCATATTATTTATGTACAGTACCTCTGAATCCTAGTACCAATGCTGACTCCTCGACGCGTTGTATGTAGGGACATCTCTCAAGCTCCTGTAAACATCACAGACCGGTTCGGTGGAAGAATCCAGCTTCGTGCAGGTGGTCTTACCACATCCGGTCTGTGTTCCTTCAATCGTCCCATGATTCCCAACCTTCTCATTCTGTACAACGTTTACAGTGGTTCTCGCTGACAATTTCGACATTCTCCTCGGTACTTATCCCGTAACGGTACCTTGGGTTATTACTGGTGACGATTATCAGTTAGTCTGTAAGTTCTTCCCTTGAATACTTATAAAAACGCCTCCCCTCACCCCTCCGCAGTGTTTGGAGATTCTGGCAATTTTAGCCCAGAGTTCACCATTAACGGAGTCTCCCTGCCGGAACCTGAATCTCAGGCTGCTTTGTCGCCCGATGCCAACAACTAACGAGGAATCGGGTTTGGGGTGACTGAAATTTTTTATTTAACGTATCCGAAGTTGTCTGCCTGCCTCGCATGAGCTTGTTGCTTGCATAGGCTACTCTACAAATCCAAATGTCGAAAGAGAAAGATACCCTATAATTTATATCCGGAATATCCTATCCTATATATATCCTGCAAAGTTTACCGTCTTTACATACATGTACAACTAGAATATCACATTCACATTATCCTTCTTAAATAACGTGTGCCATGAGTTGGTTTTGTTCCTCGCTCGGTGCATGAACTTTTCCGCATCCGACATCAGATAGCATTAAATAATGTGGAGCAGGATCCGTCCTCTCAGCAACTTTTTGAAAGCTGTAATAGGAAAGAGCTGCCTTGCAAAGTTTACCGTCTTTACATATAGCAAACACTATCTGAATATCATCTTATCCTTTGACTATGTGTTGCCTATGTGTGCCGTGCAAATTATTGCTGAACCTTTAGGTTTGGCTCCTTACAAGAATGTCAAGTGCGTGTTATTTCCAGACTTTTCCCACGGGATCCATATTGGGACGACCGATTTCCTTTTTCTGCTAGTACTGCCCTTCTATAAATGGTATATCACAATCTTATCTGCAATGGTTGTGCAAGTTCGCCACTAACCTATGTTTGTTTTCCCTTCACTCATGTACCTCCAGTTGCCTTGTTCATTGTGAGAATGCTGCTGATGCTGCTGTAGTGCATGGTGACGTTTCCAGAGCAGTTTCTCTCTTCTGCAAAGGCTTTAAAGCTACGCAAATTTGAGCATCTTCACAGAAGTCTAAACATGTCCCGCACAAGAGGCAAAAGACTTTTGACAAATCTGAGCATGTACCCATTCCTCTACCTGCTGTTGATCCAATGCTTGATTATGACACCGGAGAGCTTGACATTTTATCATGGGCTAAAAAGGTCAATATTGTTGAGGAGGCTCATGATGCTGGAAACAATGCTTCCATATTTGGTTTTGAATGCTCAAGTTTTGGTAGCGAACTTGCGGCATTGTCATCATTTTCAGCATAAGTACTAGTTTATTAAATTATTATATGTCACTTATACTTAATCCATCGAAGAAAACGATGCTCTCTGATCCCAAAAGGTTCGGCCCTTCGCTGCTTGCGGCCATCCCCCCCAGTCATTCATGTACATCTGTTTTGTTCTCCTCGCTCGGTTCATAAACTTTTCCGTATCCGTCAGTCAGCACCTCCGTGAAATCTATAGGAAGGACTCGCCATACGTCATCGGAAAGCGGGCATGTTTTGCCTTAGGCCTTGGCATGGATCCTTCCGACTTTTCACCATAACCTCTCGCTCAGTAGCATGACGAGCTTATACACTGTCATGCGGCGAACGAGTCGGAGTGACTGGATTAAATTGGAGCTACATTGTCATCTGTGTACCCCGCTTACAGCTGCTTATTGACGGCTCTGCATTCGAAGCACTAAAGTAGTAATTGCCTACTGTAAGTACATTGGAGTCTGGGTCTGCTTCAAGTGGGCTAGAACAAAGTTAAGGCATATTGATAATTGGAAAATAGGAAAGTAGATTGAAGAAACAAATCGGTATCCGCTGACCACTTTGCTTGGCTAGTGCTTGAGCTTCCGAGTCTCTCCGATGTCCTGTGTATGTCATGGCCTTGAGCGACCGATAGTAGATACGCGACGCTCACGCGCTCCGGATCCTTTATAAGGGCCTTGCCACACCAGCTAGTCCTCAGTGCGCCTCGTCATCGATAGCCTCTCTGCTCTGTTTTATTCTCTTCACGTTATAATCATGATTAAATCCGCCATGAACTTGTTCACGTTGCTCTTCGTTACGATTCTCTCGAGCTCGGTTCACGCTTCCCCCGTTTCTCCGATTCAGAAACGCGATGTGTTCACTCCGCCAATCACCTATCCCACAAACACTACTGTGTGGAACAAGGGAGAGGTGCATAATGTTACTTGGTGCGTTTTATCTGTGAATCAGCATTTCCTGCTAGTGGGTCCTGACTCGACGCGCTGCAGGGACATCTCTGGGGCTCCTGTAAATATCACAAACAGGTTCGGTGGAAGAATCCAGCTTCGTGCAGGTGGTCTTATCACACCCTGTATGTGCTCCTTCCTTCAGTCTTGCGATATACCTCATAACTCTCAATAGTGATTCTCGCCGACAGCTTTGACGTTCTCCTTGGTACTTACCCCGTAACGGTGCCATGGGTTATCAGTGGTGACGATTTTCAGCTAGTCTGTGAGTATAAACTTGTTGCAAACATGTCTGCCTTGAATACTTAACGAGTATTTCCCTGCTTCTTCGCAGTTTTTGGAGATTCGGGTGACTTTAGTGCCGAGTTTACCATTAATGGAGTCCCCGAGTAGACCGTTACAGTACGCTCGGGCTTGTGAAATGGAGACTTTGCATATTCACGCTTCGATAAACCTTGACCTCAAATATGCGACTTTGTGTTGAACAATCCTTCTTCGCCGATAAACGATGGACATTTCTGTAATTGTTGTTTTTGTATCGGAATAATGTACAGCAATATATGTATAATTTCCTGGTATTTCGCGTTCGTTCCAGCCTATTCAAATTCGACCTTATTCTAGAGAAATAATCATTGTTTCAGCATCATCTCTGGAGACTCGGATGACGGGTGAAGGGATGCACCTTGTAGAAGGCAACGTAATTCTCGATGGGTTTAGCTCTGTCAGTTATGGTCGTTGGATAGTACCTTGAGCTTTCTCAGAGGCGTCCAGCGAAATCTAATAAATGGGCTCACCAAGCTACGTCCGACACGGTCTTTCCATCGACTGTCGCGTCATAGTAGGAGCAGGTACTGTCTCCAAGGCGTTAGATCCATTATCGTCAAGTTTTGTAACCACTAACCCTTTCCAAGGACACACAGAGCTATAAGTAGGTGATAAGATAGGTCGCCAGGTTGGCAAGCTACATGCTATAGTCTCACCTAGTGTTAGAATCGGCAAAGTATTCCTTCTTGACGGATTCAGGCGGGAAATAGTGATTGCCCTCAACAACTTTGGTATCGTTGGATTCTGCGAGAACGACTCCGTTAATAATGGCCTTCATGATATGCAAGTAGTGGTTCGGTGTAGAAATAAAGGCCTTCACGTGGACTCTTTCGATCTCCTCCCCATTTATAAGCACATCAGAGAAACACAGCTTTGACCGGCAAATGGCGCTCACTTCGCTGTTGGTTGCAGCTTTTCAGTTATCCTGATATATGATTATTCATACAAGTTTTTATATTGTCTGAAAATATGCCTTTAATTCAAGATGTATTATATTTATAATTGAACTGGAACATATACATTAATTTTACGGTTATCAGCAGTCCAACAAAAAATTTTTTCAATATCATCTTGTCTTTGGGGTTTACTGTATCATTTCGAAAATAAGTTCAGCTGATGTTATGCATTACGGCTTGGACACATTCAGTTCAGAGTTCAGCTGCCGTTGGGCAGCGTGACACATTGAAATTCAGTTCAAATATAGTGGCCGGCGTAGCCAGCTGGAAAATTTGGGCATATAAGCGCCGAAAACTCATAGTTCAAGAGCTGATGTTACGCGTTACGAAGATAGAAATCACCCCAGTTCGGTGCTCCGCGTTACGCGTTACTGAACTTAAATTCGAAACTATACAGTATTTGGGCTGGGAAGCTCAAAATAATATTTTCAGATTTTTCCTGATTTTATTCTAATTTGTACAGCCACCTTCCTAAAAAGGAAATTTGAGGGGAAGGGGAGGGGTCTGGCTTGGGAAATTTTTTTGAAACAGATGCACAATGGCCCATTTGATGCAGAACAAGGTCAAAGAAACAAATCATTTTTCTTCCACTAAAATCCAAATTCTGGGGGAATGGCTGGCCATAGACATAAACAGACTTCAGATTCGGATTCCTAGACCTTATTTACCCCAAAAAACAAGATGATGTCAAAAAAATAATTTCTGCATACCTCTTGCAGCAGTCCCAGCAAAGCCATATGTTGGCCAGCATTGAAACACCTCTGGACCATTCTGGAAGCACTGGGACATTTATGGCCCTACGGGCACTAGTGATGTGCCGGCTCGGCCTGAAAGCCATGGGCCGGGCCAAGCCAAGCCAAGCCAGGCCGTCAAAAGCCGGGCCCTGAGCTTTGGCCTGAGACGGCTTTTGGCCCGGCTTCAGATTTTTCAAGCCCTGAGCCGGGGCTTCAGGCCGGGGCTTTTCAGCTATTTTTCGCAGGCATTTAATGTCATTTTTTGTGAAATTTCCCAGCCTATTTTTACACTCTTGAATGATCGGAACTCATTGTTTAACATTTTGAGTGTAAATTCCAGTTCCGGCACATTGCTAGCTTTGTCTTTCCATTTTGGGACAGTAATATTCAATTATGAAAGTTCCTTTGATGCTCCCTTTCAGTTACCAGTGATAGTATAAGCTTTAATTACAGTATCAATTATGATACATGGCTCCCTGTAAGACCTTGCTTCAAGAATTTTTCAAAGATTTCCACATACAGGATGTACGCACAGCCACCTGAAAAGCCGCGGCTTAGGCCAAAGCCAGGCCGGGCCAAGCCGGAGCCCTCCTAGTAGGGCCCGGCTTCAATTTCTCCAGGCCAAAGCCAAGGGCCTGTGGGCCAAAGCCGGGGCTCGCAGGCCAAAGCCGGGCCGGCACATCACTAATGGGCACTCTGGCATGCTGTAGGAGGAAAATCCAAAAATACATGTTTTGCTGATGTAGTATATTTTTTGGACTATAACCAACATTAGATCTCACCGAAATAGGTGGAGTGAGAGGAACTAAAGAGGGCATTGGAGCTTGAAGGGTTCAGCATATGAGGTTCAAGACAAGGGACATGGTGGAGGGGTGGGTAGGGCACGGGGGAGGGAGCAGAGATTTTTCCATTATGGCGGGAAATGTATAATAAAAAATACCATTTCGTGCCTAACTTGGCAGCCATTATAGAGCACCTGCAAAATACAAGGCCAAAGAAGATATTTCTCAATTGATAGCCCGTGTAGCATTCATTGTCTCTTGCAGCTGCAAAATTTTAGGAATTGAGCCTTTCATTGGCATAAAAAAAAGCTAACAGGCAGTGAGCATTTGAATCGGTTTGATATTGCATTCACAGTGCCCGTTACTTTTTGTCCTGCAACATATAACAAATCCCCGGTGCAAAAGATAATCTTCATCCAAAATTTCCAAAAAAGGAATTATTTCTTGTATACATTGCAAAATCAAAATCAGTCCCTCAGGTTTTCCCATGTACTGTATTTCCTACGTGTAAAGGATTGGCCCTGACGGTGCCTGAACCAGTGCTGGGAGCGCTGTTATATTTTATGTTTGCTAGGAAAATTGATATTTGGTGCCAGGACTCAGAATTCAATTGCTAAATACATGTTTAGCTGATGCAGGTCTTGAAATTCAAGTGTCAGAGAACCAATTCGGATGGTTGACTGTCTCAGGACATAAGTACTCCAGTAATGGTGCGCAGCCAATATTACTTTCTCCCAGTAGGTTTAGCTATTTTCATTGACCGAAACTCATAACTATGGGCACTATGGTGAATGATTAAAATCAAAAAGATGAGAAGATTGATACCTGGTACTTACAGTAATTGATACTTAGTCTCTTAGAGACAGACCATCAGCAAAACATATATTTACCAACTCAATTCTGACAGCAAATGCTGAATTGCCAGCAAAATCCAAGTTTCACAATACTTCCAACTCCAGCGCTTGCCAGAGCTGCCCAGCATTTCCCGGCGTATTTTATGTCCAAATAAGGCAATAATATGGCCTCTGACCTCTGGCTGGTGCATGCCGGTGCATCTTCCTCCTGGGGTTCTGGAGCCCTGGAAGCACTGTCAGGCACTTTCATACACTGGTCGCATGACACACGTTTTGCTAATGACGTATCAACCAACGATTGTTAACGATGTAGGTAAGTAAATGATGGATTTATAGTCAAATTTATCAAATAGCAGTGCACAGTATATCTCACTATAAAGAGTGTCTTGACTCGAGAGTTTCTCAACAGTGCCCCAACTTAGCCTCGACGGTTAGTCTGATAGTCTCTGTACTCATTGATCCAATGTCTTCCTTTCAGGAACTGGTAGATTCTGCATACATCAGGTGAGTATACTTAAGTATTCTGTCTGTTTGAGTTTTAGAAAAACACTGAAACCATCGTCACACAGCCAACTTGAAGGATACTCAAGTCTTGCTGCTTCATGTAAGCTGCAGCCACAACTTGTAAAATACATATTCCTAATACAAGTCTCACCTCTAGTCCTTGTTATTTATGATGTCTTAGCCACATTCCCCACAGAAACTATTCTAGTCTGGACAAAGCCATGGTCAATGGTCAGCCTGCTTTACTTTGCCAACAAGTACATTATGCTGTTTTACAGCATTGCAAACCTTATGGGACTTTTCCCTGGGAAGTGGGCAAGTGCAAGCTGGTAGATTTTATGCCACTGTGCAAATTCATTGATACTTATTATATGTATTTTGCAGGTGTCATAATTTTGGCCCTGTTGCAATAGCATCCTCACTTACTTCTTCAATTCTTACCCAATGTGAGTTCTTGTAAATATTTAGATTGAAATGTGCTCAGCCATGGCTTGAACCTCTAATAGGCATGTTTGCCCTGCGCGTATATGCTATTTACAACAGGAACCTGATCATCCTCATTGTTCTGAGTGTGATTATTCTTTTGTCATTTTCTCTCAGTGTGGTGCGCATTATTAATAATATGCAGGAAATTAGATCTAACCAGACTTGGACAAATAGGTTGTTAATCTGGTGCTGTCATCCTTTACCTTGACGGATAATCCAAGTAATTTGGGGATAACTGGCCATGCAAAAGTTTGTTCTTTGATTGTGCAAGATGTCAACTTATACACTCAGTGCGGTGACCCATAATTTCTCCTTCTCCACTTAATACTAATGAAATGGTGCCTTTAGCGGTACATTTGATTTTTGATTTTTTGTGAAAAAAAATAAAACTGACTTGAATCTGTGTGTTGTTTCATTCAGCAAATCTCGCTATGCCTTTCCTTGTCCTAGCGTTTGATGGTATTGTGTTTGGATTGACTTTGGCAAAAACGTTCCATCAAGTCCAGTCCATGCATGCTCTGAAGCAACGGAGCATTACTGAAGTTGTGTTGCGTGATGGTCAGTTGTCTAACTACTTTCAAGCGAAAGCTTGTTTGAGCTTTACAACCTTCTTTTAGGATCATATTATTTTCTGTAGGCATTGCTTATCCACCCCAAATCCTCCTAAAATCCACAGATCCCATGCTGATTTTCCAATAGATTCACGTTTGTGTCTTGTACAGCCAGCGCAGGGCTCAGCATATATTCCTTGCAGTCGGAAGACCAGGTAATCTATACACACTTTGCCAAAATTGTCTTTCAACTCAACTTTGAAACACCAATAGTCAGGAACAACTCTTGCTCTGACCAGCATCATCACTCCAATTTTCAACCTGTAAGTTCCTGGCAGTTTTCCCAGCTCTTCAAATTTTAGACTGATCTGCCACTCATGTAGACTTCCTGTCATACTTAGCAGCCGGCTATATCTCAGCTTGAAGTCATTTGGTGAAAGCACTAATGAGACAGACCCCTCAGACTCTTCAAATCTTGGGTCACTTCAGTTCGCCTCTAATCGCATCCTTGGGAATATTGGTGCCCCCCTGACTACTATTTCAGAGGAAGAAGCTCAATTTGAAGCTGTTATTGCGGATAGAATAGGCCAAACTCACGAGACTTCAAATCATGCTGGAATTGGCAACATAATAGTCCCAGTGGTAAGTCATATCTCCTAAATCCTAGTCGCAATGGACTTGTAGAGCCTAAGGTAAAAGCATTAGGTTTTTGGAGACGGTGAAGACAAGATTGATATGATTGAAAGTCAAGCTGACTTGTGGAAGAATGTTTAATGCATCTGGAATGCAATTAGCTTTTAGACTTACTAGTCGCATATTGGATTTCATGTTTCGCTTATCATGCTCGGGAGCTCACCATAGATACTGCCTCTATCTTTGTAGTATTTAGACTGTGTTGTCAGATACATCCGCATCCAATTGTCCTTGCTTCCTGCCGCTATGTAGCAGGACAACTCAGAATACATCTTCTTGTTGAAACTCAAGCATGCCAGTGACCTCTTCAAAGATTATTACAACATCTCATGCACTGTATAAGTAGTGGCTCTTGGAGTGAATGTTAGGAGCCCAAGGAATTGAAGACAGCTGCATTACAAATTATTTACAATTGCTCTCACAGTAGAGAGGAGGGATAAACAGGTAAGGTACATCATACAATACAGGCAGATTATATACTGCTTCTCTGTCTTTTCCTTGAACTTTCCATCCTCCCTTTTCCCTTCGACTGCATTCCTCCAGTACTTCTTTCATCTTGTTTGATTTAAGTACTTGGAAGTTTTCTATGTACATCGATGATCGGCCTAGGATTGGTTTTTTTTCTCGGACGTCGGTGCATGAACTTTACATGTCACATGCGATAGCATTGTAGCAGGATCCGCCCTCCCAGTCGGTCAGCATCTCTGTGAAAGATATATGGAGGAACCATACGTTACCGGAAAGCGGTCATGTCTTGGGGCCTTTCATCTTCGACATCATGATCGAGGCCGTGAGATCCACTGAATCTCCAGTGGACGCAACTCTTTGATACATTGCACTGGCTCCTTCCGACCTTTCACTTTAACTTTCGCTCAGGAGTCTAACGAGCACATCCACTGTCATACGGCGAATGATGAGTCAGAGCTGGATTCAATCGGAGCTGTTCATCGCATTGACTACTGTAAGTACATCAGGGTCTGGGTCCGCTAAATGGACTAGTTCAAAGCTAACGCATATTGATAATTGGAAGCCAAGTCTGAAGAAATTCGGAAGAAACAAGAATCTATCAGTATTCGCTGGCCTTTCTCCGATGTCCCTGTGCTATGTAAGTACAGTGTCATGGCCTTGAGCGACCGATACGCGACGTTTACGCATCCGGATTCTTTATAAAGGCCTTGCCATACCAGTTTGTCCTCAGTGCGCCTCGTCATTCACCGATAACCTCTCTGCTTTGTTTATTCTCTTTATATAATAATCATGAGGAAATCCGCCATGAACTTATTCACGTTGCTCTTCGTTACGATTCTCTCGAGCTCGGTTCACGCTTCCCCCGTTTCTCCGATTCAGAAACGCGATGTGTTCACTCCGCCAATCACCTATCCCACAAACACTACTGTGTGGAACAAGGAGAGGTGCATAATGTTACTTGGTGCGTTTTATCTGTGAATCAGCATTTCCTGCTAGTGGGTCCTGACTCGACGCGCTGTAGGGACATCTCTGGAGCTCCTGTAAATATCACAAACAGGTTCGGTGGAAGAATCCAGCTTCGTGCAGGTGGTCTTACCACACCCTGTATGTGCTCCTTCCTTCAGTCTTGCGATATACCTCATAACTCTCAATAGTGATTCTCGCCGACAGCTTTGACGTTCTCCTTGGTACTTACCCCGTAACGGTGCCATGGGTTATCAGTGGTGACGATTTTCAGCTAGTCTGTGAGTATAAACTTGTTGCAAACATGTCTGCCTTGAATACTTAACGAGTATTTCCCTGCTTCTTCGCAGTTTTTGGAGATTCGGGTGACTTTAGTGCCGAGTTTACCATTAATGGAGTCCCCGAGTAGACCGTTACAGTACGCTCGGGCTTGTGAAATGGAGACTTTGCATATTCATCGCTTCGATAAACCTTGACCTCAAATATGCGACTTGTGTTGAACGATCCTTCCTCGCCGCTAAACGATGGACATTTCTGTAATGTTGTTTTTGTATCGGAATAATGTACAGCAATATATGTATAATTTCTTGGTATTTCGCGTTCGTTCCAGCCTATTCAAATTCGACCTTGTTCTAGAGAAATAATCATTGTTTCAGCATCATCTCTGGAGACTCGGATGACGGGAGACGGGATGCACCTTGTAGAAGGCAACGTAATTCTCGATGGGTTTAGCTCTGTCAGTTATGGTCGTTGGATAGTACCTTGAACAAAAAGCTTTCTCAGAGACGTCCAGTGAAAATATGATAAATGGGCTTACCAAGCTACGTCTGACACGGTCTTTCCGTCGATTGTCGCGTCATAGAAGGAGCAGTCACTGTTTCCAATGCGTTAGATCCATTATCATCAAGTTTTGAAAGTGCATCGGCCAACCCTTTCCAAGGACACACATAGCTATAGGTGATAAGATAGGTCATCATGTTGACAAACTACGTGCTATAGACTCACCTAGTGTTAGAATCGGTGAAGTATTCCTTCTTGACGGATTCAGGCGGGAAATAGTGATTGCCCTCGACAACTTTGGTATCGTTGGATTCTGCAAGAACGACTCCGTTGAGAATGGCTTTCATATTTGTGTAAGTAGTGGTTCAAAAGGCCTTCACGTGGATTCAGTCCTTTTATCTACTTCTCCCGGCCGCGGTCCTCATTTATAAGCACATCAGAGAAGCACAGCTTTGACCGGCAAAATTACTCATTTCGTTGCTTTTAATGGTTAGAGCGTATTAGCCGTGTCTCAAAATGTTTTTGGTTAAGACACTAAGCCCTACGTTTGCTTGCTGGGAAGACACTCCACGCTCTCATCCAGTGGTTGATTTTTTATCAAAAAGTTTTCCTTTTGAGGGACGAAAATTTTTGAGACATGCGGCTAATACGCTCTAATGAGTAAAAATATACAAGAAATACGGCATGCTACGATAATAAACCAGTTCACTCCAATCCAGCTTTATAATTTGGCTCTCGGCATCTTCAACTCTCTGGCCTTCTCCCGTAGGACGCGACGCAACAGCTTTCCACTGGGATTCTTGGGGATAGACGGTACAAACTCTATCCCTCCCGATAATCGCTTGTAGTAAACCTTGTTATCGGAAACGTGCTACTCGAAAATTTCAGGACTTGTCTTGTCCCAATAATATTTCACCGCTTCTCACCTTTTGTATTGAAGCCTTGATCTTTGCGCCTTCATTAATATCCCTCTCAGCGCGCTTGGCCGCGTCACTGTTGAGTACTACAAATGCCAAGGGAACCTCTCCACCTGAGCGAAATATTGTCAGACAAAGCGAGGTGAAAAGCGATTGAACTAAACTGTAATCGTCCGGGACACCAACAACACATGTATCTATATGAATTGAGGAGGCCTGAGTTTCTGGTTTAAGTTAGAAGGAAATTGAATCATACCATTCACATCGGGATGATCTAAAATACAGCCTTCTAGTTCCGCTGGTGCAACCTGGAAACCCCTCACTTTCATGATTTCCTACACTGCATTTCAGAATTGGTAGCAGTTAACTAAAATAGGACGACGCACTTTCATTCGGTCCAGTATCCATAGCTCCAAATTCCGATCTACCTTTCCCACATCACCAGTCCGGACCCATCTGGTTACAAGTCAGCCAGTGAATATTAAAGGAGAACAAAAGCGACGCACCCGTCTGCAAAGGTTTCTTTCGTTCTATATTCCAGTAAGAAAAGGTCAGAGATTATATCATCCCTTGGCACATACGCTTTTTCGTTGTTATAATAGCCCAGTGCGTTGGAGGGGCTCCAGACCCAAAGTTCGCCGGGCTCGTTGTAGGTCCCAAAAGATCCATCTTCCTTGAAGATTCGAACTAAAGAATTTAAATAAAAAACAGTCTCTATCCATTGAGAGTCTACGAACCACGAACCCCCGGCTCCAGTAAGCCAGCACCTGCAACGTTCATGAGTCTCATTGAATCGGATATCGGACATAAGGTACTCACTCCCCGCCGTCCCAGTCTTCTTAGTAATAGGCCAAGCACTTACAGACGTACAGGTTTCAGTCATCCCTAAGTACCGATATTTTTCAGCTTCGCAGAAGGAAGCGAACGAGATATCAACGCACCATAGGCTTGTCCAATATGAGCTTCCGGAAAGACACGGAAGATTTGTTCGTTTACTTCGTTGGAGAGGGGGGCGGCGCCAACCATGATGGACCGAACACTGGAAAGGGTGTAATTTTTGAGGATTTCAGATTGCTGCCAACGGGATTTAGTCAACGTGCGAGCAAGTGAAATGGAAAGCACACCTTGCAAAACAGCACGATATGCGGAGGGACAAGCCTGCAAAAAAGGAGATAGTTTAGGCATCATCATTGTAGAGACAATGCGAGCTAACATTAGGTGTGAGATGCGATACCGGCCAATGCTCTTGAGCATGTCGATAAAGTTGAATTTCTCAACGACGACTAGCGACATCTAATGTAGCGTTGGTCAGCATAGTGTCTTTTATGGTGTACTTATTCCACTTACTCTGCTATAAAGAATGAAATGAAGCTAACACACAAAGGCATTATTGAACTAACGACGGTTCAAGCATTAAGAACATACATTCAGAACAAGCCCATAAATATCTAGATGAGGAATGAATACATTGTACCAAATTAACAGAAAAGAAGCTTACGGTAAAACGGTAGGACTGCAATCGCGACGTCGCCAGGCCGGAAGCGACGTTGATGCCAAGGTGCGTACTCTTGGAAAACTTTCTTATGTATTGCCATCTGAATAACATTGATGATTACAGAAAAATGTGGGATGGCGACTGCCTACAGAGGGGAGAGAATAAGCGGGGTACTAAATGGGCATTTGACTGTCGAGCCTTGACCTTCGGTTTACCAGTTGTTCCTAAGAAGCATCAAGACTTGCACAAATAGAAGACATTCAAAGCATACCAGATGAAAAGCTCAAGAAAGCGAGCTTCTTCCTGGAATCTATCTTTGGTTCTACGAAATTAATTGCTTGATCAAGCCCTTCACGGACCAAGTCCGAAACAGACTGAAAACCCTCGGGAGTACTCCTCGAGTCAATGTTAAAGACTACAATGTGGTCTAGGGCAACTCCGGCGGAGCGTGCAGCTGAAACCGCGGTTTCTAATGCGTCAGGATGCACCAAAATGAGCTTTGCATTGCTGATTTGGATTTGGTAGAGTAATTCGTCACTGACGAAGTCCGGATTGGCGCCTCTGGAACACGAGTGAGATGCATATGCAGTCGAAGCGCATGCACGTACGAGACAATTCCTCCTAGTCTGTGAACTGCCCAGATGGCAATTGGGTAATCTGCATGCATTCTCTTCAGGATACTAGCTCGGAAACACGTAAAAGTACATACCGACATGGTTGCGACTGAATAAAAGCACTGGAAGTTCTTAGTTGACATTTGAAGGATAGGAGAGCTCAGCCCGCATACCGACGTCATCCTGACCGATTTTATACCTTGTGCTCATAGCATTTGCAAGCCCAGAACTGCGAGATCGTATCTATGTACTTAAGAAGATTAGACAGTTTGATTGAAAGTTGAGAACCGAATTGCCTCGCACCTCATCTAAGCCAAATTGTCGACCAGTTTTATCCTCTATTAGCCATGGATTTCCCGGTTCCAAGCCAGATACAGGCTGTCCATTATTTACCAGTCGTTCGTTGCCTTGATAATCTAAAAAGAACTGAGGAATTGAGAGATTATGAGGGACGGTAGGTAGAGTCTCTGTCGTCTCGAAGATATTCATCTTGAGTGTTCAAGTGTGAAAACGTGGATTCGGGAGGCATCTATTCGATGAGAAAGCGAAATGAATTTATGAGAATTATGGTCAGCTGGTAAGTAGAGAGTACGCGCCATTCCGTAAACCCGGCGGCGCACGGACCGAGCGCTCGTGCTAAAGCCCCCCATCTCCGAGTCGAAACTACTTTACTGAAAACTTTGGAGTCGACTAGAAACTGGAAACCATGACATGCAATGATGCATTACCGCAGGCTTGATTCCACCTGTCTATGAGCGACATAGACAACAACGCTTCGCTCATATCGGACAGGGTGGAATCGGGCCTAGCATTCTTTGAGCATTCTCGAGACTGTTATAGTTAACGGTTGGTTACGATTCTGTGACGTATCCATTCACAATCATCCTCATATAAGTATTTCATCTGCTTGTTCAAACCAATTATCATGACTACTCAAGAGATCCCTTCGACGGGCAGCCGTTCCCAGCTCAAGGGCTCGATTGATGCTTTTCTCAAGGCCAACCCAGACCTACACCTCGGTGGCGAGCAAGACTTCCACGGCGAGCGTGCTCATCATCTCAAGGTCTTTGGCATGCATAACATTCCCAAGGATAAGGTCCACCCGATTGGTGAAGTCGAGTGCGCTGGGTTTCGCGGACCCCACGGAACCATCCCCGTCCGCATCCTATATCCCAAGTCTGGAGAGGATAAGCGCAAGGATGGCTCTGCGGCGTGCCTTATTTACTTCCACGGCGGTGGATACACCATCGGGTCAGTTGATGAGTTCGAAAATGGACTCCGTTTGTTGGCTGAAGAAAGTGGTGTTCAAGTCTGGGCAGTTGACTACCGCCTAGCTCCAGAATATCGCTTTCCTACCCAACTCGATGAATACAGTTTCGTGATCGACTGGGCCCAAGGCAAAGGCGGCAAGGCAAGAGGCGTGCACCCTGACCGCGTCCTAGGTGGAGGCGACAGTGCAGGCGGCAACATGACCGCAGCCGTCAGCCTCCGCCGCCAGGATAACGAGCAGAAGCCGCTGGCCGCGCAGATTTTGCTCTACCCGGAAGCCCGGATACCCTTTGACACGCTCGCCGCCGTTGAGAACAACAGCGGGTATTACCTCGAGTGTAACGGCATCTTCAGGTTTGCAGACAACTACCTACCGCGGGGCATCCCGCCCTCGAACCGCTACGTCTCTCCGGGTATGCAGAGCATCGACGAACTCCAAAACCAACCCCCTGCCGCAATCTACACTTCCGGTTTTGATCCCCTGAGGGACGTCGGCGTCGAATACGCTTCGAAGCTCCAGAAGGCCAATAACGAGGTCGTTTGGCACCATTACGATGCCATGACTCATGGCTGGCTTCAGATGACGGCCTGGAGTGAGGATGCCGTCACTGCGGTCAAAGATGTTGCTGGCGATGTCCAAAAGTTTGGCTATGGATCATGATCATTGATCATGGTGAGCTTGAATGCCTCTTGCAAAGCTATACACTGCTGCACCAAAATTTTTTGATTTTGTAGGAATTCGAATATTGGAAGATATCACTGTATAGCTTTCCCCCCTCCGGATAACGCTGTATCCTTTATCTGATTTACTTTTTTACTATATCTTGCTTTGCCATGTTTATACCCTTTCAATACAAATGATATGCTATCATGATCTAACAAGTTAAGACTAATAGGTACGGTGAAGCAAGTAGCGGCGGTACTGGCGCACTGCAACTCAAGAGTCATCTCGGACCAGGTTTAACCCCTTGTCCTTACTAACAGGCAAAGGAGAGCGACTATGTCGTCTTGAAGCCCTTAATGCTCCACAAATGTCAAAAACAAAAACAAAAAACAAAAATTGACGCTTGAGATTTCTCCACATCTGTATATTCTGTCGCATAAATATTCCATATTCTCGAAAGGAGTGAAATATCGCCTTCCCCAGAAAGAGAAGGAATTATAGACAAATTAAGTAGGACCACCTTTTCTTACCCTGGCCTCAGCTGCACCACTTTAAACTGATGTCCGCGTGTGTTTGTCAACCGTCTTGAAGGAAGAGTTGGATTCAGACGGTGTGTCGGTGCATTGACCAAGTTGAACGGAGACCAGCACGTTTGCTTCTCCACCGACAGTGTCGACAGAGTGCAAATCCAGCTTTGACGAAGTAGTAGGAGCAAAATGCAGAGTTTCCACTTTGCCATCACAGTAACTGAATTGATGCTCGAGATGAGACCGCTGAAGAGCAACTACTATGAGGATGAGCGTTGGATACAATCCGACCTATAAAGTACGATGAGTAAATATCGGCCAGTAGAAGGCAAGAAATGTACAGCTATGTCCATGACAACGTCTGCATAGTTCATATACGGCGTGGTTGTGACTTGAGGAATGATCATTACATTCTTCAATATCTAGTTAAAATTGAGTTGGTATTCCATCTAGAATCTCTTGAGAACATACCCATAGAGCTGTATAGACAGCACCAGTCTCCACGAACAGTGTCAGCACACTTTCTGTGAAGGATTTAGGATCACTATTTGCGAAATGGCGTCGAATTTCGCGTCTAGATTGCCTGCAGGAGAGTTTAGGCGACGTGCTTGGCAATGATAAGGGATCAGACGGACCACGCTCGAACGGCTATCATGCCTGTAGCCCAGATGTTCATGATAGAAGAGAAAGCAAGTGCGATTGAACCGATGGCCAGCTGGGAGGAGGCTAACGGGCGCAGATGTATCGCGTTCGGGAGCGCAACAGCGATTTGCGTCAGATTACACGTGAACGCGGTGACTGAGGGATATTAAGGATATTACAGGCAGGTATCTTGTCCACTTACTAGCCGTAGCTAACCATAAGAAAATGGCGATAGCAATGACGCGTTTTTTCCATACGTAAACCACGCACACTCTCCAGCAGATTATGATACCGCCAATTGCAACCTAACAGAAAAGTTGAAACCTGAAGGGCGCCACGGTGTAAGCAAGGATGACTGACGGAGATGTTATTAGTTGTTGACTGAATGATATGCAACACTGTGTTCTCAGTGTTGAGCACGGACTCATTATGCAGAGGAGAGGAGAGCTCGGCGGGGATGGAGATCTTCAGATCAGTCCAAACGCGGCGAACGTCGATAGCCCAATCCAAAGTCGCAAATCCATACATTACAAGTATGAGGGCTAGCATTATCTTCGAACGCGGTTGGCGTCGGGATCTGTTCAAATTCAAAGCTTGTCAATCTTTGAGAATGAAGAAGAGGTAAACTCCTACAGAAGGGTATAAGATGCCATGGAAATGAGCACAGTAAAAATGGCTTTAAAGGTCGTAGATGTTAGCCACAAGTGAGGATACAAGTAGGGAAAGCATACCCCAGAGAATGGTCTCCACAAGGAGAGGAAATATGCGAAAATCGGTCGTCTCCGCCAAAGCTAGGCGAACAGCGTCGACTTCTGCTTCAGTGAGGGCCATCGTTATCAGCGTTTTTGTGTCGTTACGCCTTCACTTTAAATAAAATGAAGGTAGAGTGGGTAAAAAAGACCATTACTGCTCGGAGAGCAATTTCATGTCAAGTACTTCTCCACAACACCCACGCTTTTCATTCTCAGTGAGAGCCAATCCTGTATTCGGGATACTTATCTGAACCTGATGAAAGATGGCGAAAAAGATGCCTGCTTGCAACAGTTGATCACCATCTAACACTTGCAAGTTCCACTGATAATAAAGTGAATGCACTTAATGATCATCGATCATCTTCTGTAGCCTTCCCTCGATATCCTGGTGGAAAGGTATCTGAAGGTATATGTCACTGGTACTGGATAGTAACCTCAGTGGACCTGAAAACAAGTTGAAAGATGATTCAGACAAAATAACTGGCTGGATCATGACGCATGGTCACCGGACCCCTATTCTCTCATCCATCATGTGGCGCTCTTCTGTTGCTCACAACGCCAGCGTTCTATCTTTAATCTTTAATATGACCTCACCAATGGTGATTTCGTAGTAACATAAAACGCAGATTCTGTAAATAGTGTAGATGGAGTCGATATACACCAGCACCTGAGCTAAAATGAATAGCCAAAAATGAATTAAAAATATTTTGGAAAATCGAAAATCAAGCATGGACACGGTAGACTTGTCTATTTTCTCAAGCTGGTTCGCCTATGCTACTCCATCATGGAGCATCCCTTATAAGTACATTGAAGTACGTAGCGGCGGTACTGGCCTCAGCCTCCGGACCCCACATACTCATTTAAACCTATGGTCTATAAGAAAGATTTAGCTTTGTACAAGTCAAGTAAAGAATGGACACTGACAGTGGATGTCCAGTCCAAATGGACAGCGCATGTCTTGGTGGCACACACAAAGTGGTGCGGCAGGAGATTCACTACATGCCTCAAAGCTTTGCCTTGCTCTTCTCCCAAGATTTCCGCAGTGTCCGCCGCAAAACTTTACCGCTCGACGTTTTGGGGATGGATTTAACAAACTCAAGCCCCGAAATTCGTTTATATGGAGCCGTTCGATCGGATACATACTGCATGAACCATAGATTAGTTAGAGCATCACAAAGTTTGACAACGTCGACCCACTTTCAAGATGTCAGTTTTAAGCACCACTGCACCATCGTAATCATGTTCTTCGCCATTTATGAGTTGTTCTGCGGTTTCCCGCAGAACGATAAAAGCAAAAGGAACTTGGCCATCTGTATCCAACGTGTTAAATGTGCTTTCAAGAAAGGAACGCGCTTGACCCAACTATAACTATGCGGAATTCCGATGACAGCTGCGTCAAGAACATCGGAATGTTCCAACAAATGACCTTCAAGTTCCGCTGGAGTGACCTGAAAGCCTCTAACTTTTAATACGTCCTAATAGACAAGGCGTAGCTATAGTTAGCGGCATGGACTGAAGAATTGATATAATTAAGTACCTTGACTCGGTCAAAGACGAATATTTCATTGTTTTTGGTTATAAGAACCTCATCTCCCGTCCGTATCCAGCTTGATTTAGTTTAGACTTGGTCAAACATCCCAAGTTCAAACGGACTTACTTATCATTGCGAAAGGTTTCATTAGTTCTGCACAATAGAAATACCATTAGCACGGCGATAGTAGATTGGGAGAAATATAAAAAACAACTGACGCTTCGATGTTATCAAGATATCCTAGTGCTACCGATGGCGTTTTAATATAGAGTTCGCCCCGTTCTCCGAAACCAGCGAGGGTGCCATCGAGTTTAACTACTTGGGCCTCTGTTCCGGGGAGAAGTTGGCCTACACCTAGAAACGATTGTTCAAGAAAAGGGTCAGAGCGCTCTCAACCCAAAAGGCAGAGAGAGATTACACACTGCCTGGTGAGGAATAACTTCCATGTGTCATTGTAAGAGTACAAGATGCCTCAGTTAGACCTATGTGCTTTATTAATCAGAATTCAACTTGTTCTTATAGGCTAATAATCCGTACCGTATAATTGTCCCACTTGAGCGTTTGGAATCGCGGTAGCTACTGATCTTTGTAATTCAGCAGAAACAGGAGCAGCTCCGATAAATATTTTCTTTAACGAATTAAGGGCAAAATAGTTCGTTGCTGGATGCTGAATGGGCTTGAATAAGTAAAGCTTACAGGGCGGCTATAAGAGAACCATTCACCTTGCATAGTGAGATAGCTTGCGGTGGAACGATCCTAGAGAATACGATGAGCCGCGCTCGGATTGGGTTCCTGTAAGATCAAGCTTACACAAGCGTTGTAACATTGAATCGCACAATATCTTCTAGCATACGAATGAAATCGTACTGTTCCGTAACCACAACTGACATCTATTCTGAAGGTTATTCTTGATAAGGACTAGCAAAAGATTTCACTTGCGCGAAGAAAAAGGCAAAGATGAAGCTAATTTCGAAATCAGCAATAACTCAAATGTAGTATATTAAAATTGACTCACTCCGAGGACGAAACCAGCGACGTCTTTCAACAGGGCATATCAAAATTGGGTTCTAGCACGAGCTGTGACATACTCACGAAAAAATGGGAGGGCTGCGAGGAAAACCGAGACATCAGCCAAAACTGCAGATTAGAAATGTGTCAACACATACTTTGCAATGCAACATCTCCTGGGGAAAAGCCTTTATTACCCGAGCGTTTAATGTGAGCCGCCATTTGGAGTATGTTGACGATAAGTCCCCGATGAGAAAGTTTGACGGCCTTTGAAAAATAAAATAAAGCTCGTGCATCTTTACATTTGAAACAAGCTTACCTTTGGGGCACCGGTCGTGCCACTGCTCAAGGCAAGTAGCGCGACTCTGTCACCACCAACGCTGACGGAATGATCCACGGGATTTTTACGGTGTTCCGCTCTTTCGATGAGGCCTTCGATGGTATAATTCCATAGTCGGTCCCGTTTGCCAAGTGATATAATTCGGGAGCTCGGTACGCCTAGATGAGCAATATCAGAGGAGATAGCGTCCAGTACACTTGAATGCAAGATTAAAAGGGTCGCTCGGGTGAGTCTTGCTTGTTGAAGTAGTTCATGCTTGGTATATTGCGGGTTAGAGAGGCTAGATGGCAAACTCAGACTCATGCAAGAGAGTGAGCGGAGTTGGGATGTACGTTACAATTCCTCCGAGGCTATGAACAGCCCAAACGATGATGGGGTAGTCTAAGAGGAACCAACGTCAGACAAAGAGATGAAGAGGCGCTGGTCCCAGCTCACCGACATGATTTGGACTACATATCATCACTATAAAAGTGATCACCGGTCCATAAATTACAGCAGTCGCGTCAAAAGTTCAGACACACTCACCAACATCACCTTCCCCTAATCACAGAATAAGATTAAGTAAGTGAATCGGTCCATTGAGGAAACGATCATACTAACCTATACTGTATTGAGTGTATAATGCGGAGGCTAACGCTGCTGTTCTAGAGCGCAACTACAGCAGGTCAGTATGGTCTCGTATTGCCAAAAAAGAATACACGAACTTCATTGATAGAGATTTTACGACCAGTGTGCGCCTCTACTAGACATGGAGTGCCCTGTTGTGGTTTTAATGGATGGTAGGAGTCGAGCATAAAACGAGGTAGACTAGTGTCCTCAGGTACTTGAAGTAATTCCTCCCAGTCGCAAGGAGATCGAGAGGGACAGTATAATTCAGACATATTGTAGGTTGAGTGAGGGAATCAGATAAGAAAGTACATCAAGTCAGAGGCCATTAAATACCTAGAGCAGGGGCGGCACAGAGTGCTCCGAATCGGTCAATAGAGCTCAGGGTTGGGCTCAGGAACACAGTTTCTATCTTCAGGGAAGCCTCATACATGAATTCACGATTTGGAACCGTAGGCTTGGATCTACATAGCCTCTACGGTCGCGAAGAACAAACAGCTCATACCGTAATGAGAGTCTGAGTGTCTATCCGCAATACATTGAGGAAATGAGGAGGAATAATATGCTCATCAGATATCAAGTCCAGCAATAGTTTAGCCAGTCTTGTACCTAATGTCGATTGAACTCTTTCCGATTTGAATATCCGCCGATAACGCGCCTCACTGGCAGGACAATTGAAGCTTGGTAAGTATACATCGGTGTTCAATCGGTGACAACAACCTTAAGAAAAGAATACACCGGTGTTTCAAAGATCAACTACTAACGTATTGCGAACACCAGCTCGAAAATTAGCCGGCTTATCAGAGATGAAGTTTCAAGTCTTAGCTTGGTTGAAGTTCGATGCCGCCTATTTCAAGCTTCTCGTAGGTTAACGTCCACGCTCTCCGGATCATGGTATTATACGATGTACGACGTCACACAACGTGGACGGCGCCGACGTCTAAAGTATGGTTTCCCTGGTTATCCGCTGTCGTTAGAGCTAAGGATAAGACTAGCCTATCCGAAATACTTACACTGGAAGGAACATGTACGATGTTCGGCGTCGGACGACAAGGACGGCGTCTACTTCTCAAGCATGGGTTTCGTGGTTATCGGCTGTCGCGTTAGCTAGCTGAATGATACTGCGACTAAGCTAGCTGAAGATGAGACTAACCCTGCCGACTAACCTGCATCCGAAATACTTACACTGACGGATACTGGAAGGATATTGAACGCACAACCATTTACATTCACCAAAGGTGGTTTCTTGACGTACGAGTGAGTCGCGCTGAGCTTCGCGCGAACGCTGGATGACAGACAACCCGAAGAAAAACCCTTGTAAAAAAAGTATCAGCCGCGGTTCGGAAAGGCCATGGAAAGAAGAACACTACTTACAGGAACAGGCTAGACTTTTGTTGACGAATTTCGACTGTACTCATCCTCATCCACATACTCATCCTCACGATTAAGCATCCCAAAGTCAACTTTACCAGCTAAATCCAAATCAAATCACAAACAAAAATTCTTCGTGGGCGGAATAAAACCGAGGGTATATATTATCATTGAACGACGTTGACGGACAAACTATAGGTTGGTATTGAAAGTATACACAACAAATGGACGATGAGGAAGAGACTAAAACATACATGATGATGAACGGATACCAAACATAGCCTGCGGGATGCGATACGCGATTCGCGATACGCTGCTGCGGGACTGCAGCCGACCACGAACTCGAAAACATTTTTGTCCAAAGCATAAAACGAAGCGAAAAAAAAAGAACCCTCTATGTGCGATGAAACTTGGGAAAAAATCAGACCCCAAAACAAATCAGACCCCTCTAACCGAACTCAAGATTGGAAATGGGTTGTCCAAGGCTGTATGATCCAGATCTGCGGAAGAATCACTGCGATTCAGACGCTGCCCAGGCAACGATTCCGTCGGCGCATGAATAGGATACGTGCTATGTCCACTCTCCGTACGATGTTGCACTAGTCTAGTCCTAGTCCTTGCTCATATGACATGAACAGAACATATTTGGGATGGTTCATACAAGTGACGAAACGTGTGATATCGAAGCGGGAACGACAACCTGGAGGTGGAGCGAGAGAGGAATGTCCCGCATTGAGGTCATGGGTGACGATGATACTCTGTTGAAACCAAGTGCAAGTCGCCGGGTAAAGGAAAAAAAACGACTTGAAGAAAGAATAAAAATAAACTGAAAACCAAAAAAAAAAAGATGAACGAAATAAAAAATGTAAAAGATAAAAAATGCGACTTTTGGCTTTGGTAACACGAGTGTACAACACAACACGAAGGAAGGAGGGTTGAAGGAGCGTAGGTTGAAAGAGCGGATGCTATGCGACGGACAGCGTGCGGCGTAGACGATGTAGTATTGAGAAATCGCGACAAGACAAGTAGTTGCTGAATGAACATGCTTGTGAAATGTCAATGACAATGACGAAAACAACTGCGAAAAAAAGCATTTCATTCAATTTGACAGACGACATGGAAAGATGGAAAATTGGGACATACTGTGTGAGAGGTTGGATGTGGATGAGTCAAAAAGAACAGACGGTAGATGGTACTAATGAAATGGAATAGAGACAAACAATGTAAGTGGGTAGAGAGAATTAGGTGACAGCGCAGTTTATAAAAGTGTTCGTTCGTCCATAAGTCAATGAAAATGGATAATATGAATATAAAAAGGCTGGAAAGGAAGAACCAAGAAGTGCGGGTGGGGGGGAAAGGGGAAGAGTGAAGCGGAGGAGGTACGGTCGCTGAGCAGGGGCTACATACAAACAAAAATCCCAGAACAGAAGGAAAAGCGGAAAGACGTCGAGTAGAACATTAGGGGGCATGCAGTAAACGAGGGGACAGCGATAGGATCTTCGCCAGGGATACAAGAAAAATCAGATCGGTTTAATGACCTGCATCTTGTATGGTCCCGTCGTCGCTCAATGTCTCTACTTTCACTCCTCTAGAGGAGCTTACGCTGCGAATGTCCCTTCCCTCTTCGGCCAACTCTCTACTCAGCTCAGCTCTCCCCCGCTCCTGTGAGTCTGGCGATTCGCCTTCTTCTACAGGTGCATCTGCGAAATCAGGCTTTCGAAGCATCGTTCTAAAGGCATTGGCGATGATGGCTGCATCGGCACCACTGAAAGGTCCACCTTCCCCTGCACTGCCGCCATGGCTTATCGATGATGCACCGTCTGGAGAAACGACACTCGGTGCGCGTTGTGCACCATGTCCAGTTGAGCTAGCGGCTCCGGCGCCGGTGGCTAGCAGCGGTGAGCCCGGAGACTGCACATGCGCCATCATCGGGCTAGCAGATCCCATAGAGTTGCGATTTGACTCTAGCTCGCGTTTACGTCGAAGCCGTCGCATAATGAAAAATGCGAGGAGACACGAGGAAGCAATGGCTAAAAATCCGAGGACAACGATCACAGCTATCGCCCAATGCGGAAATTCATCAGCACTGTTGGACTGGAGGTTTCCGGGTCCGCCTGTGGATGATGCACCAGAAGCACCTGTTGACGATAAACCCGACGACGCAGAGGATGAGCGAGAAGCCGCTGAAGAGCTTGATGCTGCTGCTGAGCTTGACGCTGCTGCCGCGGCAGATGAAGAAGACATGCTCGCTATGATGGAATCCGGAAAAGTCGTTTCTGAAAATAGCAGAGCATGAGGAAACAGAGTTGTGACGGGTAAAAAAAAGATGAGACTCACGGACTGCGGCGAAATGTGTCTGGGTTTGGGCTGAAGCATCAAAGGTGGTAGTGTTGGGTGTGATGGCAAAGTAATAATTGTAGGTAGTATTAGTTCCGCTAAAATTGGGACCTTGGTCGCCCCACCAGGAATCGTTGGCTGGGAAAGTCTGTTGTCCAGACGGAGACGGTTGTCCAGCTTGGGCTTCCGGGTTCTGCACGTTGAGCATTTCCAAGATCTGCTCGTCAGAATCTGCGTGGAACAGGTAAAGGTTGACCATATTTGTCTGGGCAAACTGTGGTAAACGAGCATTCCCTAAGCGATAAGGCGTAAGAGCAAGCAACAGACGATGATGCAATACGAGACGCACAAACAAAAGAGACAAATTCTGACTGGGCAAAAACCGAAGAGCTCGTTGGAAAACAGGACTCTTCTCCATTGCTAGAGTCGGCACATAGCGCCTCTGCAGCTTCTGGAAGCAGGAAAAAGGTGAGAAAAAGATATCAGAGATAGCAGGTAGTAGTACTCACGGACTTGAGGCTCGAGAGCCTGCCTAGCCTCTATTTTCCGTCTTTTTACAGACCTTTTGGGAGAAGGAGGCTGGGTTTGACGGGGCCAAGGAGCGTTTTCAGAAGGACGAGGGAACATGAATTATTGGAGTAAGATGACGGATGATGAATAAAAGTGGGATTGGTTGAATATTAGGGAGCTCTAAAGCATATCCAGCACTTGAAAAGAGCAGCAACAGGTGATCCTAAGCCTGTCGAGGATGCAGCAAGTTGCAGCCTGGTTTTGCCAACGACGATGAGCGGTGAACAGAAGCACAACGTGTGAAAAAAAAGGTCATGTGGCAAGGCACAAACGGGGTCCAATCTCCGTACGCCGCTACGCGTAAGTAAATGTCCTATTCTACTCTCCTTCATCATCTTCACCACCCAAAGCTACAAGCTGCATCTATTCAGTCTGCTTTGGCTTTCCACATTGCCAATCTCAGCCCACTTCCTACTCCCCTGGTGGCAACTGCCATCACTTGCCCGTTATTTCTCTCCCATCCATTCTCCCTATCACGTCTGCAAGCTCTCTCAGCCTCCTTCCGTCATGCCCTTCATCTCAAGCTCACTTTACTCTCCGCACCCAATTTTAGCCTTTTCGAACGCAGTATCTCCACTCGTTTGACCCAATGGACTAATGCATTGCTCAAGGGCTTGCAGGGCGGGAACCCTCTGCTTAGGCTCGCTGCTGCTGCTGGTGTCCTGCTGGCTTTCGAGGATATCAGGTCCCAAGCTAATAATCCAGTTTCTGATCCTATCAGAGCCAAAGTTCGAAGACCAAGTCGTAATCGCCTTTGCGGAGGTTATGGAGCAAGAAGGTCAATGGGAGAGTGAGTTTCAGTCAACAGCTCTTTTTGAACAAGGTCTGTCCTGCGGTGTAGGGTCTTTGGCGCGCGCACTGACTTGTTGTGTCGCCCCTTTATATTACATTCCAAACATCACTTGTCAACCATGCCTTTGCGTTGCGTTGCGGTTGCGGTCAATTTCCCCTCGTGGCCATAATCTTTATATGTAGTAGACTCGCCTAGAGGTCAGTCAGTGTAGTCGTAGTAACCTCTTTAATGACATTTCCAACTAACCTTCCTGTTCTTTAAATCGTTCTAACCAATCGCGTTTCAAAAGGTCAGTTATTGACGTCTATTAAACATTCATGTTCTAACCAAGTTTGCCTTTTATTACTCCGACTTGAATCTTTTGCGGTACAACCTCGTTTTGATCAGATCTCATCGTCGCACCTCTAACTCTCTCTGTCATCCTTGCGTCCCAATCGCTCCCGCTGGTCGCCTCCCAGAAACTGAAAGCGCTTCCTCTCACGGCGCTCTCACAGCTATTGACGTTATGTATAGCAGAAACGTTCAATGAAGGCGAGTTTTTGCGCGAAAGCGCTGCATCTACAGCGCTTCGCCCGCACATCGCTTCTCTCAGCCGTTTAGAGGCGCTAGTTCTCTCCCTAGAACTGGGTTCCTCCCCTCGGGAAGGGTTATCCTCTGCTCAGGACACTCTAAACCGTATGTTGGAATTGGCTTCTCGGGTCGAGGTAGCAATACCTCGATTCGGCGTAGAGACTGCCATGTCCGAAAATTCATCATGGCTGACCCTCAAAACCATCTTATTCTCCATCGTCATGATCTCTGACGCCGTCCTCTCCGCATGCATCTATATCCCGCCCACTACGTACCGTTACTCACCAACATCATCCCTATCCTCACCTGCATCTCTCTCTCAAACAATCCTTCTCACACTCTCCCGTCTCTCCTTCATCGTATCCCAATTCGGTGGGATCTCGTCTATGGGTACGGCAGCGGACGCATCATCATTCAAGGAGATGCGCAAGACTGCGTATTTGGCTTTGGATATACTCGCCAGCGGCAGCGGGTCCGAAGATGTAGCAGAGCGGTTTGTGGACGAGTTGGCATCCAACGCGGTGTCTGGCGTAGTCGTAGTCGGATCGGGTGCGGTGAGTAGGCGAAACACTCCAGTTAGCCCGGCTTTCATTTGCTTTGGCGTGTATCGAGCAACTCGTACCCGTGCTTGGGGTAGAACATATTAAAGGACCTGTATGGGCGCTGCTTGAGCCTAGTCTCCGTTTACCGCTCGCGAGTTCGGGTTCGGGTTCGAATACGGAGGGGCAGCAGGAGTCCACAGCTGGATCCAGTTGAAGCGCCAAGTGTTCGAGTCGGCACATTCGGTTGTGTTGGCAATGCTTGCTGCGAATGCAGCCAATGCTGATGTGATCCCTACGCCGATGACGTTGGTAGAGGATGTGAGTGGTAAAGACAAAGGCAAAGAGAAAGAGGATTCGTTATCGGCTTTCTGTACACGTCTTGTGCCGTTTTACGCAAAATGCTTAATCGAGGTGAGTTCTTTTTCGACCCCTCCAGCTACGCTCTAACGCTATATTGAATCATAGAACTCTGCGCAAGGCAAGTTATCCACGCCACAACTACGTATTGCCTACGCAGCTCTCGTTCGGTCTGCTGCTTCTGCCACCAGGTTCGACTCGGACTCGGAGAGACCATCTCAATTCGTTCTCGCGTGGTACTGTATCGAGGAGCTGCTCGGTGCAATCCGAAACCTCAGAGATAATCGCGAACAGCAACATCGTCTTCACCTCACTCTCATCTCATGTGTTTCTGCTCTTCCGCTCGCTCTCCTCGGACGCGTTCTGGATGAGGTCAATATTGTTTTGAGCGCCAGCAGTCGATCCGAGTCGGATCTAACAGCCTTGCAGTCCGAAGAGCAGAACCGAGCAGAGCTTGTACAAGCACTGTACCGTGAAGTGCTGGAAGTGGTTGGGGATAGAGAAAAGAGTATGTTTTGAGATGGTGGTCTACGTTTGCGATTGAGAGCAAGAATGAAGTTGTTCAGGATGGAGGAGCTATTGCGAAACTGTAATTGTAGGTAAAGTCGATATGTAGACTATAGCCAATGTACCCGGACTCGGAGAGTCGGAGTAGACGCCGAGATCCTTATCTCCGGAAAGCTCCGATGGACGGAGTGCTTACAATTTTGTGAGATCATCTGAAAGCCTGCACTACTGTGACTACGACGACCCAGCCTCTCCAAAACGATTGCAAGAAGAACCGCCGCCAGGACCCCGCGCATCTGCGGGGCGAAGCTATGCAGTCTGGTAAGCCCAAATGGACTACAAACAGCATGATCGGTGAGTAGCGTTTTTTTTTTTGACTAGTGTGTGTGTTATTTTCCTTACTTACTACCTTCTTCTTGTTAGCTGGGGCGGGCGGGGGTCTCATTGCAAGTGTAGCGACATGTCCCCTCGATGTCGTGAAAACAAAACTGCAGGCTCAGAGATTCGTTCAAGGTCAGATTGGCTACGAAGGTATCGCCGGTGAGTTGCAAATAATCTTCTTTCTTTAATCCTTTTTATATTCATTATCATTCTTGAAGGAACAATCAAAACAATCGCAAAATATGACGGTCTTCGAGGTTTCTATCGTGGTCTTGGTCCTACAATCCTTGGTTATCTTCCAACGTGGGCTATATACTTTGCTGTCTATGACGGTATCAAATCGACATTCGGTGAACCTCCGTTAGGAGCTAGCTCGAAATCCAAAGACTGGATATATCCTGCAGCTCAGGTAAAGGGATATCAACCTGCTATGCGAGAACATCCATGGTCTCTACATATCCTGTCCGCAATGGCTGCTGGAGCCTGCAGTACCATATGTACCAATCCATTATGGGTCATTAAAACACGGTTTATGGTGCGTTACACGCTCTAGTACGATCATACCGTTTTCATTGTCCGTCTAGACGCAATCCAGAGACGAAATACGTTATCGGCATACATGGGATGCGGCACTTACGATATATCGCAGTGAAGGTATCCCCGCCTTCTACCGAGGTCTCTTACCAAGTTTACTTGGTATCGCACACGTCGCTGTGCAATTCCCGCTTTACGAACAGCTCAAGATTTGGGCGCGTAAGTTGACTGCGTTCTTCCATCGCGTTCTAGTCTAACCCATGATTCTAGAGGGTGACTCCGATGAACCTCTAACCAGTCGAACAATCCTTCTATGTTCCGCTATCGCCAAGATGACTGCATCTGTAACCACCTATCCTCACGAAGTCATACGAACACGCTTGCAGACGCAGCGTCTCCCCCTCGCGGACGACTTATCATCAGATGGGATGATAAGACGACATTCCAAACGCGGTTTAATATATACCACAGCGAAACTCATTCGTAAAGAGGGTTGGACTAGTCTGTATAAAGGACTCTCCATCAATCTCTTGCGAACTGTACCAAATAGTGCGGTCACCATGTTAACGTGCGTTTTTTTCTTGCTCTTTCTTAGAGATACGTACTAACTTTGCCGTCTTCTACTTTCAGGTATGAGCTGTTGATGAGACATCTGTCTTCACGGACGCCTTGACCCTCTTACATTAATTCCACTCTCCTTTCCTCTTCTACTTACAGGCGCCGCAGCAAACAATTAGAATTCCAGTGCAAGCTTTGTAATTTACAGCTTTCTTTGTATCTTTTTGAATTTATTTGTTATCTGCTGATAGCTGGTTGAAATACTAGAAGCGTTGACGATGGGAGAGTGGTAAAGATCCAGGTGTCGGACAGATTGTCACTCTGGACTTCAGAGCTGCCGCGCATGTTGCGAGTTAGCGATGAGATGCAGAGAGGGAATCGATTTATCTAATGTCAATGTATAGTACCAGGGTGGTTCAAGCTGTAGACGTTGATGCTAATAGGACACCTTGAGCTTCCCCGATCCCGCCAAAAAGGGAAGGTTTTCGTTCAATTTCTCTGCACCAAATACTTGCTCTCCTCATGGAGAGATGGATATCTACTGTTTCCAATTGAGCAAAATCCGCCTTCGCAAGAATTGCATCAACCAAAGCCCACTGTTTCCACTGATGACTCTCTTGTGGGTGCTCTGCCAGAGTGAAGAGCCTTCAGGTCAATGGTCAGATGTCGCAGAGGGAACCTGCGATGTTCATCCTGAGAGTCCGGACTCTCCAGGAGCGGTGTGAAAAGGGATTGGATCGAAGGAACGGGAGTGTGGATATCCGTTTGCCATAAGTCCAGCGTTAAACTATGAAGATTGGGAGTGTACCCAAGATGAAAGCCGCTGGAGTTGAATGCTAGGAGGAAGTAAGCAAAGAAGATGACAGACAAATGGAAGTTGAAACACTTTCTTGTCCTGGCAACTTCAGTTCTCGCACCTTGGTACCAAGTTGTTGCAACTTAAGCATATCTATTGCCGCTTCCGAATATACCGTACAAATGATGCACAGTTTTAGATTTCCAACTGCAAATGGGCACCAGTCTTGTTGGAACCAAGTAGCGAAGGAAATCAACTCGTTTTCAGATGCGAGCCGTAATTGGTGAAGTTGTATAGACCGAGGTGGACAGTGAGCTGTAGAAGCAACAGCCCCTTCCACATTCGACTCCAGAGAGGAATTTGGCACATCCCAATCTTGGAAAAAAATTCCGAGGTCCAGCACTTTTAGATGCGGCATATGGCTCAACAACGACGCCAAGTCCTTGAATGTAATGAGAAACCGAGTAAGAGAAAGCCGTGTCACCGAATGTGCCCTCAGCATGTTAACCAACGCTTCTTTGAGCGAAGGAGACACGCCGTTCCATTCATCGAGATCTAACGCAACTTTTTCCACGTTGAGGTTGGCCAGCCGATGAACAATGTTAGCTGTAGCAGCCTCAGCCGGCTCGGGCGGTTCTCAACTGTCAGCAGCTTGAAAGACCGGACATATGATGCCAGAGAGGGATTTGCGTCGAAGGATGAAATAAGCCGCTCTGTCATCTCTAGATAGATGGACCACATATGGACCGATGTCAAGTCGAGAACGATTTGTCGGAAGATGCCACGCTGCGAAGAGTAAACCCAGGCTCTTCCTACGAGTGCGCAGTTCAGAAGAGCATCTCTATCAAAGTAGAGGTTATCGAGGATGTACCCTACAAGTTCGTTGGGCAGTTTCACCATGGTGGTAGTGGAGAAAGTTGAATTGATTAGCTTTGACAGCTATTCATACTAGAAACGCTAAATTCTTCCTTGAGGGCGAATTAAACAGCGCGGGCATAGCCTTCCATGAGACGCGAAGTGATTCCGCACACCACGTCTCTGCAGCAGGGAGTGGTTCGAGTCTACTGAATCCCGAGATCGCGCCGTGTAGTTCATCTATCTATTCATCTATCTGAAGCAACTCAAGACGCGATGCTTCATTGCCTTCTTTAATTTCTGCTTCGGACCTTCATCTTCTTATTACTTTGCATCCAGCCGTGAATTCAAGATACATCAACGATCTCAAAACGATGCATTCTTCACCAGTGCACTTTCATAGACGCAACTAGGAGCTCCACAAGATCTACAGGATTGAGAATGTAAGAGATGGAACGAAGGTATCATACAGCCCATTCAAGATCAATAATGAGGTAGCATCGACCGCAATTCCCAAGCACACCCAATATCCATTTCCACATCTTCACCTATCCTTGGGAATACTAAGGGCACATTAAGGGTGCATCGACCCATGTTTTCGCAATTCCAGTGACACCCCATATCCATAATTCTTTCCTTCCACATTTTCATCTTCGTCCATCCCCTAGGTCCAAACAGAACAGTGAACATCAGCCAAAACCAACATTTTACATTGGCAGTAGGAGCGATACGTCCTAGTATGCGTAATGAACGCGACTTTTTCCAGCGATTTGGGCAATTTAGGATGGTGAACAATATCCTAGCTCTAGTAAACACTGCAGCAGGACTCGGAGAGACATCAGACGTTATCCATAGGTATCTCACCCGACTACCCAGTGCTTTATCGCAGAGCCAGGATCGGAAACTTTCCTAGGTTTTCGGAATTATGATTGGAAGGGATGCATTCGGTTCGTACGAGCTGGTGGATCACTTTAGACGTTAGAGAGTACGATAGGTTGCTTGTGGCTGTGAACCTGCCATACAGAGGATTTGGAGAGAATTTTCGATGGAGTCACTGGGCGATACTAGGCGAGAATATCTGTTCAATGCAAGATTTCTCATTATTCTCCACGTCCAGTTCATCAAAAATCCAGAAGATGTTTTTGCTGTACAGTAAGGCTTCGCACCGGAAGCTCACCAAGACTGGGGGAATAGAAAGAAAGAACACGACAGTTTCACTTTCAGTGATGAGATGAGAGTCGAAATATCGAACGTGACGTAAAACTTTCCGCTTCATGACTTCCTTCATCATCAAATCCCATGTCGAACGTCCTCGTCATTCATGGAAGGAAGAATACGACTCCTCTGCTTGCGCCTTCTGTCGCATTATCAACAACGAATCTCCCTCGAATCGTGTCTTCGAGAATGACAAAGTGGTCGCGTTTCTAGGTCATTATTAAGTCATTTCACAGTTGTTTTATGGAGGCTGGCCTGAAGCTGATACTTCTCATATACTTTCGCATTGCTTTGGTTGGCATTCGCAAGATATAATGCCTCTGAGGAGAGGACATACCCTCGTCGTCCCAAAAGCGCATTATTCCAGGTTATCGGAGTTACCCCCCGAATTCGCGTCCGCTGTCGGTGAAGCTATCTCTAAAGTTGCCCATGCTCTTACCCAAGGTCTGCTGTCCCTATTACGTGCAGCTTCTATGCTCTGACATGAGTATTAGCTCTTGGAAATACAGCACTCAATGTTGTGTGCAACCAAGAGTATGCACAGGCAGTTCCCCATGTAAGCACATAGGACTCTTTCTGAATGCCCCTGAGATGCAGACGACCATTATATAGGTCCACTATCATATTATACCTGCACCGAGATTCAACTTGGACGCTTCGTCGCCACCTCTGCCTCCGAAACCTGATTTGTCCAAGGAGAAAGAACCGCCAATGACCTTGCGACAAATGCACAGGATGGAGTTTGAAGGTCGAGATGAGCTGGACGATGACGATGCTGTTTCCTTAGTCAAGTCGATTCGTGCGCGGTTATGACTGGTTATGCTTCAAGGTATTCTAATATATTGCGAGGTCGAGATGAGAATGTATTACTGAACCTTGATATCGCAGTTAGATTTAACGCCGCTTAGAACCGGACATACCAGAAGCGCGCGTTATTCGAGGGCGCACTTTCACCCATACTTTGACCTTGGAGGTCTTTAGTCAAAGGCCTTAGAAAATCGATGTCGCATACTTCAACATCGCTTCTCTAATCTGCCAGCTTACTGTAAACTAATGTATAGGGCGAATGGAGAAGATAATCATTGGTACATGCAGATCCACATCATGCGACAGGCAAAGGTTCACGCTCTTGAAATTGTAAGCCATAACCAGCTTCTGCCCTGCTCGCATAACATCGCCATCAAGTTGGCAGTTACTCCAGGCTTCCCAACTCAATGCAGGGTAGGTCTACTCGTAAGTCGTCATCACACTTAGCACCACTTTTGTTATGACCGTCGCGTGTTGTATTCTTATGAGCTACGGGACCCGCATTGAAACTCCACATTGTCTGTAACTTCGCATACCATAGAGGATTCTGGCGTACACGATGACGGGTGGTAGAGCATTTTTTCACGCCCGGATCGTAACGAGCTTCGACGTTTATTTATCTCTTTTTGAAAGCGTAGCTTCGTGAAGCGCAGGTTGCGTCTTCTCTTTCTTCATGAACTTTCAGGAGGATGCAACCCTTTTTTATCCAGGGTCAACCGGGCACTGGAAGTTCTGACCCCAATAACTACGGTCGGTCTTCCCTTGATCAAATGACAGTCGATCGAAGTGGCGGGCAGTACAACCTCAAACGTTGGTGTGAGTCACTCCGGCTACTGGAATCGAGTCTAGGTGCTGCTAACCAACTAGTGCTCGACGCTTGGGTAGTAGGCTACCAACCAAGTTGAACCAACTATGCACCAATGGTATATTTTCTAGGCGCTAAACCACCGGGTAAGTTCCAAATTTGGTTCGGGTGTACATTTCAGCCAGATCTTTAATCAAAGGGCCCTGATTTACAAATTACCTCCCAGCATTATAAAAGGAGAAGATCCAACTATGGCGGGCTTGTCAACTCGCTGGTCGAGCTCCCGGGTCCCATTTCTAAACGACTTACCTTCACAATAATGCGTTTCAGCTACTTGTCCACTGCAGCTGCTTTCGGTCTATTCTCGACTCTCTCAACTGTCTCCGCTGTACCCGTTAATGTGAGCTCTTATATCAACCCTTTTATTTTACGCATTAATCATGCTTGACCTCAGCATGGTGTCATCTCGCCCAGCTCCCCTGATGCTGCGAATGCGAATGCGAAGAATGCACAGCTTTCTGCCCAGTTGCACTCCCAATCCAATGCTAAATTGCCGCCGGCTGACGTCGGAAAATCTCCTTCTGCCAAAACAGGGCAGCTTCTTAGCCCAACCTCCGCCATTGGCACAGACATCATCGTCACCTTCTGGAAGGCCGGACAGTACCATGAATTACAAGAGCATCTCCAAGAGAATCTCCATGGTGGCGCCGCACATCCAGCCGTCCCTATACCATGTGGTACCCGGGAAGGAGATATCAAACAAAAAATCATCACATTTCTTCACAAAGCCATTCCTGCCTCAAACACCCATCCTTCTGGGCAACGTATCATCCTTGAAGGTCCGCCAAACTATCCTCCTCGTTGGGAGGGTACCTGCCTGTTATCTGGGGATATTAGTATGTTTGATGTTGCGGTGGACAATGGTGGAAAGGGAGGGAGGTGTGCAACTCAGAAGAAGTCAGGATCGGAATCAGGTTCAGAATCCGAATCCGAACCAGAACAATGCACAGTAACTTTTCATGTGGATACGGGACTGGGGACGTTAGTGGACCATCAGGATGGTGATACAGTTTATAGTGATGTACCCGGGGGGCCGCACGCACAGACCCACCATTAGTACAAGTAACTACTATTATCGGTGTTTATGTCTACTTTGTTTCATGCCCAGGTTGAATTTTCTCGTGTCGTTTCGAAGTTCCAGTGATCCCGGAGAAGGGGTCACTCTTGAGTCTTCTATAGAACGATTCACATGAATATTTCAGATGAGCACTCCATTTCTCCATCGCGCACTACTTGACCCGCAATCGCCTGCTCCGACAAAAAGCCTTCAATGGAACTGTTACCACACATATTTCCACACATACTTCCAAGTTGCTTCCAAGGCTGAAACGTACGCTTTACGGGCTCAAGGAATCTATCTGTAGCGTTCGGCCTTGCGGCCGGTAAGCAATATGGGCATGTAGTGTAGTGGTTATCGCGTCCGCTTTGCATCATCGTGCCGTTCGGCAAGTGTCTTGCGGAAGGTCTCCGGTTCAATCCCGGACTTGTCCATTTGTGTAGGCCTGTACTGCAGAGTCTTTTTTTTTTTGAAAAGTATGGAGCACTATTGGTCTTGTAATCGGAGCAGATTGAGAATTTTGTACGAACACCAGTAGCTGGATGGATTGTGGCACAGTAGTACGTGATTGTGATTGATAATATGTATGTGAAGGTACTTGTACTGGGCGCAATATGGGCATTTAGTGAAGGGTTTATCGCATCTAGTCTCCTATGCGGATGTGTGTAGATATATCCATATCGTCATCTGTATTTGAGTCTGCCTACGGGAGACTATATGCATACCCGACATTCACTACTATGTCTTGCAGAAGGTGTCCATACGATTGTAAGATACAATTGTATTTCGATTTTTTTTCGCCTTTATAATGGTATACTAGGGTGGGAAGCACAACGAACCAAATTCGAATCCACATATGTGACAATGACAATTGACACATTGGACTACTACTGGTACCTACGGTATGTGTATGTAAAAGGTACCGCGTAAGTAAGTATATGAATTGCCTCGCTTGCCAGCGCATTTCGAATTCATTTGAAATAGGTGATTCTAGAAGGTACTGGCCACACGAGTCTCGAGGTCAGCGTATAATGATGTATGAAATGGTATGAGCACGACTGTTTATGCACTCTGGATTTCATTTATACACAGCGGAGGCTGTATAATCGCGCATAATCGCATAAATTTATACCGGATCATACGGTTTATTGATGTAGTTTGCGCGGTGGTGCCCAGTTCTAACACTTCCACCTGCCGTGCCTGAACAACACATTCACATCTGGAGGGCGCACATTCACATTTGATGGCGCACATTGGGTTACAATTCGGTTAAATGAATTATCCGCCTGATTTATGACTGGGGGGGATGGCCGCAAGCGGCGAAGGGCCGAACCTTTTGGGATCAGAGAGCATGGATTTCTTCAATGGATTAGATATAAGTGGCATATAATAAACTAGTACTGCTGAAAATGATGACGTTCGCCACCAAAACTTGAACATTCAAAACAAAATATGGAAGCATTGTTTCCAGCATCCGATGAGCCTCCTCAACAATAACGACCTTTTCAGCCCATGATAAAATGTCAAGCTCTCCGGTGCCGTATCAAGCATTGGATCAACAGCAGGCAGAGGAATGGGTAGATGCTCAGATTTGTCCGAAGTCTTTTGCCTCTTGTGCAGGAAATGTTTAGACTTCTGTGAAGATGCTCAAATTTGCGTAGCTTTAATGTCTTTGCAGAAGAGAGAACTTGCTTTGGAAACGTCACCATGCACTACAGCAGCACCAGTAGCATTTTCATGATGAACGAGGCAACTAGAGGTGCACAAGTGAAGCAAAAACAAACATAGGTTAGTGGCGTACTCGCACAACCATTGCAGATAAGATTGTGATATACCATTTATAGAAGGGCAGTACTAGCAGAAAAAGGAAATGCATTGTCCCAATATGGATCCCGTGGGAAAAGTCTGGAAATAACATGCACTTGACATTCTTGTAAGGAGCCAAACCTAAAGGTTCGGCAATAAGCAGCTTGGGAACTCCCTGAGGCATTAATTCGCCGCCGTTAGGGCTAGCTCTGCTAGCCCTAACAATGCAGATAACCTGAGCTAAATTTTTGCTGGTTAGGTTCGGGGTTGGGGTGCCGAAGGCGCTAGGTTAGGGGTTAGGGTTGCCCGAAGGGCCTGAGGACATTTTTCCTGCACAAAATGAAGCTTTAGAGTGCCCGCCGACGACTCCCCGGCTCGGGGGACCTCCTGAGCGCAGCGAGGGAGGGGAGGGGAGCGGAGAGCGGGCCTGAAATTTTGCGCGCTCGTCCGACCTAAATAGGAAGATGAAAGCCAATGTGCATGCTCCAGATGTGAATGTGCGCGGTTCAAATGTGAATGTATCACTCAGGCACGGCAAGTGGAAGTGTTAGAACTAGGTCATACCCTAGTTTGCGAGCAAATAAACATTTCTAATTTTTTTTGCAATGGCGGCCCGGGTCTGAAAATGGGGAGGAACAGGAGCAGGATGCAAGTGAAACGGCAGCGTGCTGGGCTGTTGCTGCGGGCGATGCATGGTAAAATATCTGGGAAGAGGATATAATAAATTCTTAAGATCTATTGTAAAATACCTTCGGATTGATGACTTTTGTTAAATCATCAATCTTCGGAATTTCTTATTGAACTTGAGTCAATTCTGTTTCCGTGCAGCCGTGTAGGGCAGATGGAAAATAAAACCCCTTCGTCTCGCCCTGATTCAATTCCACACCTATTTGCACCTTGCAAATCAAAACATTATGATGCTTCGATTTGATACTGTCAATGGATCGCCGCGGATTGCAAGCCAATGAATTTTCCCAAGACGGATACAATGTACTTCCTCCTTGGTCGATGCTTGGCCGATATATCGACCTTGTAGTATTGACCAGATATCTTGACTCGTTATGAATAACGAGTAGCATAAGTATTGACAATTGTGTGCTGTCGAAACTTGTAGCTTGCAAGGTTGAAGCCCAAGTCTGTGGGCTAGGCCCGGGCGGCCATCTCCCATGATGCCTGATTCCATACTCAGGCTCCTTCCTCTTCTGAGTGCAAAGATAGCCAAGACCCAGCAATGAAAATAGTCGTACACTGGCCGCGGTAGCGCATTCAAAGCAGCCTCTTCGGATGCTTTTTTTTTTTTTTTGCTCGTGTGATCTTCAAGCTCGTCTCTCACAACGGTGCCACTCCTGTTCCCGAAAGTCATTCATTACCAAAATCTAATATCAATCTGTGTCATCATGTGCCAGTATTCCTGGAATCTTATTTTGCAGTGGTAAGCCTTTTCTTACACTAAAAGCACCCGAATATATGTAACAGTACATTCAACAGATTGTCCTATGGAACTTGGCGAAACCTTCTCAGGCGCTTGTGATAGAAGCTGTTATGAGCCAGTATTCCTGGAATCTTATTTCGCAGTGGTAAGCCTTTTCTTACACTAAGAGCACCCGAATATATGTAACAGTACATTCAACAGATTGTCCTATGGAACTTGGCAAAACCTTCTCAGGCACTTGTGATAGAAGCTGTTATGAATACGATGTTGCTATGATGAAGAAATGGTATAAAGTAAGCCTTCCTAAGCAGGAGTCACTGTACACCCATCATATCACTTAGTACACCATCTACTGGCATGACACCAGAAGAGTCAGAACAAATCGCATCTCTTGGGGCTGTATTCTTTCAAAATATGAGCTCTACTGTGATATTTACTATGGGACTGTTTGGTAAGTACCGTATATGAAGGTGCCAGGTGGTGGAGAAAGATACTATTTAACAGGTTGCTAACAGGGGTCTACATACTGGCTTTCATCATTGGCATGTATATCATCTTGTGCGCTTATTGCCATTTCCACATTCTGTTATACAATTATACTAACACCTACATACCCAAAATCACACTGTAGGCGAAAGGAAAAGAAAATGGCACATAAAGCATTGATTGCTCTCATTCTGGGAGGATTTGTGCTAGTAATGCTTTTCACTTTGGCAGAGATTGCAGCCAATTTGTTTGTTGTCAAGTTTAGCCTGGTGGTGTCACTTCCAGGAGGTCTCGTGGCACAGGAAATAGCTGCCAACTCAAAACTTGTTGTCACGGGCATTGTTGAAGATTTGTGTGGAAATCTGATTGTGAGTGTTGCATTAATGCTCTATTTCGGAATGAAAACTGATATTCAATCCACATACAGTTCTTGGTTGCTGATATTGCTATTGGTTGGAGAGCTTGGGCACTATGGGCAGAAAATAGGCTGATTAAATGGACATTGCTGATTATCCTGCTGGCAGATATAGGTGATCTCTTTCTCTACTTTTCTCAGGCATGAGCACTGATATATGTAGGTATAAGCATTGCTGATGCCATTGCTGACACAGAAGTAGTCCTCAGCTTAAACAACAATAATACTATAACATTGGATGGGCTCAGTGCTGCACTCAGTCTGACAGTGAATATTGTGGCAACACTCTTGATAGCTCATCAGGCATGGTACTAGGCATTGAGCACTCCATCACTTCCAGGATACTTATTACTTGTGTGGTTTTAGGACACATCATCAATCTACCCATGCAATATTGCACAATGAGAAAACACAAGTGCAAGCAATCCTTCTACTTATGGTTGAGTCTGGTGCAATTTATGGTGGGGTACAGGTCTGTGGTTTTCTCAAGTCTATTGAAAGACAAAAATTCATTCTTTGAAAAGCTGTCAAGTATTATTATTCAAGTACTTGACATCCATGCAGCTCCTGCTTCACCCATTCAGAATGCCCGTTACTTTCTCGTAGTCTTATATGTCTACAGTGCTGTAAGTCTAATTTCATTCTAATATCAAGTTTCAATTCTGGCATGAATTATTTGATCTATTTTTCTTGGATCTATAGGTCTTGAACCCAGTTGCTCTTTTCATCCTGATTCAAACAGGAAACACCTATGAGCACACTTTTCATTTGGAAGATGTCACCTCCTTGGAAATTAATTCAACTCCAAATGTCAGCTAATAACCAAGGCGTTAGGCCATGGAGTGTCAGCTTCTTCTTTGATATCTGTCATTTTTTTTGTCATCCCTACTTTATGTATGTGAAGGTACATGTACTGGCAAGTTATTGTATTCAGTAAGGACATGTAGTGTGGTTGTGTTAAAGGTAGTGAACAGAGATGTATGGGTGAGTCAAGGCCCAAGTGTACTAATAGCATGAGATGAAGATACAATTAAGGGTATAATACCAAACGCAGTAGCATCAGCAAAACCTGTAGGTTCTCCAGAGTGCTACAGAGCTCCCAGAGCTTCTGGAGCAGCCAGAGCAAGGATAGTAGCTCCAGAGTGCTCTGAAGCTCTCTGGAGACCACCCATCATTTGATGCAACAAACTTTCAAGCCCCATTCAAATTTTAATCAAGAAATTTCACACTGTAACCAGGCAATAATACTTAGCACTACGAATACAACTACATATCTGTAATAACACTAGTGTAATATATTATAGGTGTTGATGAGACATTGCTTGAATGCAACTACATACCATACTTAGTCTGAACCAAAATGGCTCAGGATTGACTTGGGGAAAAAAAACAGAGCTCATTGACGTCCAAGTTACAACAATGCATTATATAGTGTTGGCAGGAGAAAGTGACAGCTGTCAAGCAGCGACATTGATGCCAAAATGGGTTGACAGCTTTGTGATCCTGTAGAAACTCATAGCAAGCCATAGGAACCCGTAGCAGTTCATACTACATCTGTGTAGGCCTGTATTTTAGGGTGTTTTTTTTTTTTTTTTTTTTGCGAAGTATGGAGCACTAGTATTGGTCTTGTACAGGTAATCGGAGCATATTGAGAGTTGTTGTGTTGGATTAATAAGTAAGTACTACCCTACCGGTGTTCTACGGCAGCTGGACGGATTTAATTATATTATGAACTTTCGTGGCATACTATGGTTGTTAGGGATCTTCGATCAACAGGGATCTTCCGATTTCCAAAAAAAGCTTGATTGCGAGCATTTGGGTCATTCTCAGCCTCTAGCCTTTTCTGTAGATGTTATTTTAATGTCATTCTACTTGATTATCTACTCAAAGTAAGGTCTCTCTGAAGGACTAGTGAATAAAAGACAAAAACACCAAATGATTTGAGTGTACTTTAGCATCAAACAGTGAGGAACAGGACAAAAATGTATAGAAACTGCTGGTCCAAGTATATAGGCAGTTAAATATGGTTCTTTGGATTTCTCATCCCAAATTTCTTGGCAGTCCATTAGGATTCCAAGTCTTCGACGAGCAAACAAAAGTGATAAGAGGTTCCAGCGGAACATCAGCAAAACCTGGGTGTACTGGACAGCGCTGGATAGCGCTATCCAGCACTCATAGCACCCATAGCACCCATAGCAAAGTCCCCATCTATCCAGAGCTATGGATTGCTATGAGCTGCTATGGGTTGCTATGGATTTCGCATTTCACGGCACATCATTGCATCATCTGTCAGTTTTTCAATTCAATTTTTTTGTTGTCCTCGGAATTGTTTCTCTCACCTGCGAGACCAAATAATTATAATAAATCATATATATTGTCAGATTAGTAGTACATAGTAGAATAGTTTACCAAAACAGAGCTACGGTAACTAGTATAGAGCATAGATAAAGCTATAGTATATTATGCAATGCTTAATTAGACATTGAACGAAACTCACCGAGAACGCCGAGCCAAAGCGACTCAGAAACAACTGTAAAAAAAAGAAATTTGCGAGGGAAGGAAGGGAGCTTGGGGAAGTTACGACGACTCGTCGATGCTATATAAGTACTATTGACGGAAGAGAGTGACAGCTGTCAAAATGTTGACAGCTGGCTCGAGTACTCGGTGATCTCATAGCAGCTCATAGTAACTCATAGCAGTTCATAGCATTTCATAGCACTATGGCTGCTATGGCTTGCTATAGATTGCTATAGCTGCTATGACCTTCACCCAGGTTTTGCTGATGAAGATCCTTGTTTTTGCTCGGTCACTGCCCGACTCTTCAACTACCCCACGGAAGCACCTCAAAGTCAGGGGGTAAGGGTTTGAAAGCACTCTGATTCTAACTGTGTACTCAGATTTTTAATCCAGTAAGTTTTTATAAAGTTATGAACGATTTTTGAACAATCGGAAGATCCCTAACAACCATAGTAGTACGTGATTAATAATATGTATGTGAAGGTACATACTTGTACTGGGCGCAATTTGAATATGGGCATTTAGTGAAGGGTTTATCGCGTCTAGTCTCTAAGCGTCTCGTTAGTATACGCCAACAATCCATGCGGATGTGTGTAGATACATCCATGTCGTCATCTGTATTTGAGTCTGCCTACGGGAGACTATATGCATACCCGACATTCACTATGTCTTGCAGAAGATCTCCGGTTTCATTCCGGACTTGTCCATACGATTGTAAGATACCATTGTATTTCGATTTTTTTTGCCTTTAAGTATAATGGGAAGCACAACGAACCAAATTCGAATCCACATATGTGACAATGACAATCGACATGTTGGTACCTACTGTATCTGTATGTAAAAGGTAAGTACCGCGTAGTGGGGATGTATTATGATTTTTTGTGGGAGCAGCCATCCAATAATACCATTAAATAATTGAAATGATAGATACATGTATAATCAAAATCAACGTCTACTCTACTCCAGTCCATCCAACCAATCCATCCCGTAGCAAGTCCTCCATCGTCGATGATGGTATGTATCCTCCTGCTCACGGACACAATTTATCCGTAACCTCCTCTATCAATCTCCTCACATCCTTCTTCTTCACCACACCCTGTGACAACTTGCTCTTCAAAATCTCCTTCACCTTTAAAACCTCCAATAACGGCCCCAGCTCCGTGTCGTACGAGGGAGAGAGGTAGATGAGGAGAGCGAGGGAGGCTGTTAGGCGGTGAACTGCAGTGGATGGAGTGGGAGTCGTCAGCGAATCAACAGCGTAGAGCATGAGCATCATAGGTATCGTGCCACAGGTAGAGGGAGGGGAAGAGAAGGAGAAAGAGATTTAGTTAGTAATCGTAGTATATTCGAAGAACGATAAATAGGACACTAACCAACATCCTCACTCCCCTCGAGGCCCTCCCTATCAATCGCCTCCACAACGGCACTCATCAGCTCCATTTCCCAGTCCCCATCTTCAACCCCATCCCCATCTGCTTTGGAACGCCCCTTCTGCACCCACGCAGCGACATTAAACACCAGACTTGCCCCTGCGGTGCGGACGTTGAGATCAGAGTGGAGTAAAGACGTTACTAGAACGTCTGTTAGCATCTCCCTGGTACCCGTACCCGTACTCGTAGGTGGATTGGGCAGGAGTAGCTGCGTTCCAAGTACAGGGTAGCTAAATGTGTTTGAGAGGAGGCGGAGGAGGGTTAGGATGTATGGTCTCGGTAGAGCAGCACCAGGGGAAGTGGCCTTGGAGAGGAAGAGCGTTACTGGATTCGGATTGCTAATCCCGGAACAGAGAGATTTCGCCACACCCGCATCTAACATGGCCAACCTCCACATATCGACCAGCGGAAAGAGCGATGAGGGAGGGAGAGTTTGGAGGAGTGTGTGTGTTGTATGGGTCCACGATGATATGATGGCTTGCGTGGGGATAGGAGGTGCGATGGTTGAGGGAGTCGGAGGAGTAGCGAAGCGGGACTTGAGATACGGTATGAACGATGTACTCAAGACTCGTTTCACCTCGTCTTTACTTTGCGTTCCCGACCAATCTGCGGAATCCACGAAAGAGAGCGAGCTTAGCCAAGACTGTATCTAGCACAGGCACATTACTGAACAGTATCGGTGAGGTGGAGAGAGCTTTAAGTGCGGGGAGAGAGAGGGTTGTGTGTGTGTGGGCTGCAATCCAAAGCAAGTATGTAAGAATCGATTAGCGGAGATGAATAGTAGTGAGGCAATACGCACGAGGATACGCCTGGAACAAAAGCAATTCTATTTCGGAACGCAGCTCATTGGAATTGGCACCTTTGAGTTCCGAGATCCTCTTCCCATCCAAAAAGAACATAAAGGTCGGCATAACTGGGACGCTCCACTGTGCGCCCAAGGCTTTTCCGGAGGGGGTCGAGAGGTCGATTTTGGCGAACCGCGCTCGTCCATACTCCCCCGCAAACCCTTCATACACCGGCGCAATAGCTCGACACGGCGGACAGGTGGAGATGTCGGAAAAGTTGACTACGACGGCACGGTGGGCGTGTAGGAGGGTTTGGAGGGTTTTGGGAGGAGGTTATAAGCGTTATTGGAGTAGGGGAAGTCGATGCCGGCGCCTGAGCTTGGGAAGCAACTGATTGGAGGATAGATGCGGCTGCAGGAGTGAGAGCCGGGTTTGGGGCAGCGGCAGATGCAGAAGGGGGAATGGCCGCGGGAGCTGGGGCGCCAGGCCGTCTATACATGGAATCTATAGTCGGACGCAAAGCAGCGCCGAATGGTGTCGAGAGAAAGTCTGTTGGAAGGTCTAGCGCGCGGGTTAGTACCAAGCCTTCACCTTCGCAGAGTTATGTACCTTTAATATAATCCGGTATCGATCCCCCAGTAAGAAAACCAACACACTCATTAGTGAACGTGTTACAATTAAATTCCAGCAGGTGATACTTGTCGGCCGTATACACCTCCTTCATCTCTTCCAAGTACTCAGTAAACGTCTCTTCATCAATTTCCGTTTCTCCTAGGGAAAGAGTTTGGTGTGGAGGTCCGTGGTGGGATTTACCGGGATGAGTAATATCGACACCTTGTCCGTAGAATATCTCTTTCCCGAAGACTACGACTGAAGTGTGCCAAATCCCATCAATCTGCCTCCCAGTCAATTGCATCGAGAGCTGTTTTGCCATTCCATTACTGAGATCGTAGATGTATAGGTTTACAGGGGTAGATGCCATGTATAAGAATGAGCAGGATGGTGGTGAAAGCGAAGATTAGAGATTACGCGTACAGGGATATTAGCGCCGTATTTACGTTTAACATGTAATAGACGCCGAGTGCCGTCTCTAACCACCAACTCTTACTTTGAAGAATTTCACGCGAGCTTTCGCAGAAGATTGCCTTTCAACTATCTCTTCAGTCGATTCGGCAGGCAGTGTGACCACAATGTTATTCTCGGAAAGGTGGGAAGCAGTGGGAACTTGGAACGTCCTGAGGCTTCACTCGGTTTAAGTTCATGAAACTTGCCACGAAATCTACATGATCATGTCATGTGGTTCACAGATATGCTTTTATAACTTCAGCGACCTCGACTAGGTCACTAGTAGGAATCTCTCCATCGTTCATCAAAACCCAAACAAACGATGTCGATAAACCCTGAGGCCCCGCTCAAGTTGGATTCAGACAACTTCAAAGATATCGAATACAATGAAGATGGTGCGTAATAGGAGCTATTGTCCAAGATACTATCATTAATTAATTCACGCCGCCAGCTGAAATCAAGAAAGCTGTTCCGCTCAAGCTCGATAAACATGGTATACCCTTAACCCCTCAACCTTCAGATGACCCAGAGGATCCATGTATGTTGAGTCTTACCTTGGAGTCTTGGACTCGCTCGATGATTATTAGCTCATCTTGTCTCATTATTCAGTGAACTGGTCTATTTTATACCGCGTATGTTCAAAGATGTCGATATCTTAATGCTCAAGTCAATATCTAAACACTATCAACCCCGGTAGGTCTTCGTGCTCCTCCAAGTCGGTGTCCTAGCTGCCCTAGGCACATATAATACAGCTGCCATAAACCCGGCGTATGCTGAACTCGCGGCGGAATTTGGGATATCTACCATTACCGCTTCGTACCAAACGTCAGTCCCAGTCTTTACGCCAGTAACAAAGCATACTTAGCCAGTACTGATATGCGTCGAACCTTTGTTCTCGTTCTTATGACAGAACTGTTGTAATCGCAATCATCGGTATTGGCCCTTTCCTCTTTATTCCCTTTCGCGAATACCTTTGGACGTCGTCCGGTTTATCTCGTAACAACTCTGATTGGCGCACTCTCCGCTTTGGGATGTGCCTATGTCCATAACTTTGGACAACTTGTTCGGAATACGTGTCTTTAATGGTATCTTCCCCGTGGGGTATGTCTTAGCCTAAAGATGCTTTTATTTATTTATTTCAATTGACCACTGATACTTCATAGAGCTGCGTTGGGTGTGGCAACGGTACGCAGAGCTCGTTCCAAACTATGCTAGGATTCAAGTGCTGAATCAAGAATCCTTACTAGGCAAATGACCTATTCTGTCTTCACCAACGTGGACGGGCTCTGGGTGTTTACACTGTTTTGTTCAGTAAGTAAGCAGTGGCCCTCACAGGTCCCAATATATCGAACCTAACCCTCAATAATCCAATCGAAGCTACTGGCGGCCATCTTGCTCCTATACCCGGAGGTCTCATCGGACAGTTCTTGGGTTGGCGATGGATCTTCAAATCCAGCTGCTATCATGAACAGCGTCTGCTTTCTCTTCATTTTATTCTTTCTCCCAGAGACCCTCTACATTCGTGACTCGGACTGCAAAGGCCCGGGATCGACCTTGAGCTCGAACCGGGAATCGGCCGTAGCCTCAACAAAAAGCTCTCTTCAGCGATATTTGACGAATATGCGTTTTAGTAGACGATATCCGGGACGAGAGTTAAAGCTTTCCGATTTCTTCTTACCGTATATCAAAATGATTCGTTATGTGCGTTTGGTCTGGATTGTTACTCTCTCATGCTGAAGATCGGTTTTCTTTTTAGCCCGCTGTTGTGTTTCCTGCGATATACTTTGGAACACAGGTATGTAGATGTGAACTCGAAGTGTATGGCGGGACCTGTAGCTTCAAACTGACTGTTCATCTTCCAGTACGGCTTAGGAAGTACACTACCAGCAGTGACAGTATCCCATATCTTTGCTCAAGAGTTCGGTTAGTATTTATTTTCTCGCGTGTTTTTTGTCTCACATGCTATATTACTATTAGGATGGGATACGCTCCAGATTGGTCTAGCCTATGGCACCTCTCTTTTGATTGGAACTTTCCTTGGAGAGACAGCCGGCGGATGGGTGGTTGATTCTCTCATGGTCGGTAGTCTGAGTTGGACTCATGTCTTATGTATGCTGAATCCAGACTCTAATATCCAGAACCAAGCACGTCAACGTGCGGGCTCTTCAGCACCTAGCGAGATTCGGCTCAAGGCAGTATGGACGGGCGAAATTATTGTGCCCGTGCGTATACCATACCCCCATTCATGTTATTCATTCCTTTCTGTGCTAACGTGATTTCTGATTTTAACATCAGGCCGGACTCTTGATGTACGGGTTTTCGATCCAGTTTGGGGCTCCGTGGATTGTATCAATGATAGGGATGGCTATGGCATGCTTTGGCGTTCAGTGCATTACCACTGTGATGTGAGTAGCTCAGTGAATCGTGAACTCATCATCCTCCGAGTCATCAGTGATATTGAATTTGTGTGTAGGTATACGTATAGCACTGATTGCTATCCAAGTAAAGCTGCTGAGGTCGCTCAAGTGTTCAATTTCGTACGGTGTGTAACCAGGCTCATATTGAAATATGTTTTTGTACCGAGTCCTGATTCATTCTGTGATCCAGACAAGAAATCGGCATGACATTCGCGTTCTATGCTATCGTTTTGGGACAAGCGATAGGAGGGTACCATCTTCTCTTTGTGTTCTTTGCCTGTGTTGGGAGCATTCTGGCATTCATTCCCATTTTGGTGCTGATGTGGAAGGGTGAGGCTATTCGCGCTGCGGAACGGCGGGACCACTTGCTTGATATGTAGTTAAATTTTTCTGTTAAAATGTCGATGCTGAAAGTTCACGTTCTGCTTGCAATTCTGTGAAAGCTCGTGTGAAATTTGAAGAGGTCATCTCTAGAGGCCTTGAAAGAGATTGAAAAAGCCTCTCAACTAGGACTACTGCCAGACACTCATGATCATGGACCCGATCCATAATTATGATTACTTATAGTAGCAGTAAGTTAAAGTACTCTACTCCGTTTGAGATTTTCAGTTTGGACAGCTTCCTTGATGTCTATAACTTCGCCTTATCCGATCTTCCCTTCTTCCGATACTTATATAAGCTTTCCCAATGTCCATGATCGCTTCCGTCATAACTTTGCCTTCAAGTTCCCTCCCTAATTGCCTATAATCCGTCGGGGACATGCGATTGGAAAAGAAAAATGACCAACGGGTGGGAACGTTGAAAAGTAAACCGAGTCCTAAGGACTGTTTATGTAAAATACTTTTTCGTAGTTAGTATTTGACGCTTTGACATCTGTCGCATACTTATATACGATTTGAATTAAGTCTTCTCTACGGAGACATGTCCGCCGTATTTTATCAAACGGAAAGAAATCAGAATTGAAACGTCGGACTCGAGTCTGCGAATTATCTTGAGTATTTTTACTGCTACTACTACTACAATCGGAAAGTGTTCCTCTTATACTTAGCCTCACAACGATCAATGAATCAATAATCCCTTGTCCAAGTGTCCTTTACACCACCTTCCAACCGCAACAATTACCCTTGGCCGACCCAGTGCCAGTGGCACTCAGCCGAACTGATCTCCAATGACTCTACGCAAAGAGTACATCGATGAGCCAGCCCGAAGTGGTGTGGATTCTCATCGGGAAAATCTACGTCCTTGTACTTACATGAACGAACATGGTTCCTGGCCCTCAATGTGATTATCACATAAGTATGTTAAAGAGAATTCAATTATTCACGGCACCCTACATTAGATCGGTACGGTACTAGAATGATTTATGAATGTGGGCACGGGCAGGGGTTCAGAAACGAGAATAGAGTGACGATGGCGGTGAATGCGGAGTAGCGCCGTATTTACGGAATAGACGCCTGGCGCGCTGGCATTTATACATGTGATTATAATTTATTTTGGACGTACCGGTTACGGGAACGGAGGGCGCGGAGCACCTCTACATTGCTTCTTACTTATAACCACCACCAAAAGTCCAGGAGAGTTGCCAGCGGATTAGCTCGGACATACTTGGACAACACAATAAGCCCTATCAAATTGCCAGTCAATGTTGAGGTTGAGCACTAAATTAGGTCAAGCAGTAGCACGTCGTGGTTCATTGTCATTAGCCGTACGTCTCCCTCCTTCCTACCTTCTCGTACTTACTTGCTCGCTCCTAGATGTCTAAACATCGCTCCTCCTCTTCTAAATCTAGCGAGACCATTCCGCCCGGTTACACCATCGACCCCTCCTCACCGCCGATGCTCCGCTTCCAAGCCTCGCTACCCACCCTCCCCGTCCCAACTCTTGCTTCCACACTCCCAAAATACCTCTCCACTGTCCGACCACACGTCTCCGATGTAGAATTCCAAGAAACTAAAGCATCTATTGAAGCATTTCTCGAATCGCCTGTGGCGAAGGAGTTGCAGCGCAGATTGGAGGCAAGAGCAGCGGATCCGAGGACGACAAACTGGCTCAGCGACTGGTGGAATCACGCCGCGTACATGGGGTACCGAGACCCTGTGGTGGTGTTTGTCAGTTATTACTATGTCCATGTCGATGATCCCTTGAGAACCACCGCAGAGAAACGAGGTGCGGCGTTGGTTAAAGGAATAATGGCGTTTAGAGAGTTGGTGGAGAGTGGGCAACTCGAACCAGAGAAAGTACGGGGTGCACCACTGTGTATGGATTCGTACAAGTGGCTCTTCCATGGGTGTCGATATCCTGTTAAGCCAGCTGACACTGCGCGCAAATTCGATCCTAAAGCACATAACCATATCGTGTTTATGCGGAAAAACAAGTTCTTCAAGGTCCCGCTAGCTGTGGAAGGGGGAAGGGAGCTGAGTGCGTCGGAACTGGAGATGCAAATCTCCCGTGTCATCGCTCTCGCCGACTCGACACCAGAGGCTATCCCCATCGGTGCACTCACTTCGGACAATCGTGATTTATGGGCGGACGCGCGCGAACGACTGGTTGCGGTGACGCCCAATGCAAAGACGTTGGAAGAGATCGAGTCTTCGATGATCATTGTCTGCTTGGACGATACGTCTCCTGTAACACGCAACGACATCTCCCATGCATGTTGGGTTGGCGATGGCAGGAATAGGTTTTATGATAAACATCAGTGTGAGTCTCGGAACTCGAGCTCGAGTGCGATTCCCAACTGACGCCACTTGCGCTTGTAGTAATCATCTTTGCCAACGGCCGCTCTGGATTCCTCGGTGAACACTCGTGTATGGATGGAACACCCACCTTGAGGATGAACGAATTTGTGTTGGCTCATGCTGAGGCTACAGCCAAGGCACCAGCCCAAACTCACTCCGATGGGGCTACCGCCTCCCTACTAGAGCCCGTAGAGCTCAAATTCATCATCAATGACGAAATCCGAGACTTCATCAAGGCCGCAGAGGAGAGGTTTGATACGCTCGTTGGCGGGCATGAGTTGAATGTGCGTTCTTTCGTTCGTTCGGACCCTTCCCATCCCATTTCTTCCTTCCGTAACCCATTCTTCTTTATTCCTTTCCTTTCTTTCGCTCATTTGCTTACTGACATTCTCGCTGACACGCATACGCAGGTCCTCCACTACACCACCTACGGCAAATCCCTTATCACTTCCAAGTTCAAGGTATCCCCCGACGCATGGGTACAGCTCGTGAAGCAGTTGGCGTGGTATAAGACATTTAGGAGGTGCGTATCCTATGCTTGTCCTCGTTCATGTATTTTCGCCCGTTCCTGCAAACCTCTTCGTTCAATAATTCTGTTCCTTCAACCTCGCTATTTTCGCATTCAGTCTGACTTTGTTGTCTTTGTCCTTTGGTTCGGTTTCTAGAATGGCTGTAACATACGAAAGCGCCCAAACGCGGAAATATCAAAAAGGTAGAACGGAGGTGATTAGGAGTGCAAGTGAGGAAGGGAAGAAGTGGGTTGAGGCCATGAGAGATCCGAAGGAGACGGTAAGCTATCACTTTCACTTTTATTTTTGCCTTTTCGCTTTCCTCGTTAGTTCGAGGGTTACTTTCACCTTACACCATTTTCGAGTGTTGCGCTGACGACGCACACACCAATACACGTATGGTATAGAACGCAACCCGCGCCAACCTCTTCCGCACTGCCGTTGCCCGACACCTCCAATACGCCGCTTGGGCTGCGGATGGGCAGGGTGTGGATAGGCATTTGTTTGGGCTCAAGCGGATCTTCGATGAGAGTAAAGCTTCCAACACCTCTGCCAATGCCAAAGGTAATGCTTTGGGCGAAGCCGAGCTCCCCTCTTTATACACCGACCCCTCATATGCCAAGACAAGCCACTGGGAGCTCAGCACTAGTCAGCTGAGTAGTAGGTATTTTGATGGGTGGGGATATGGGGAAGGTCAGTTCTACATTTGCTCCGAGTCCCAAAATTCTAACTTTTTCTTTTCTTCTCCTCCCAATCCCAATATTTGTATACTCCGATACCAATACTGCAGTCGTCCCAGACGGCTACGGCCTCTCATACGCCATCGGGGACGATTACATTCGTTGGACAATAACCAATCTCAAAGAGAAGCGGAATGGGGAGGAGCTGAAAAAGGCGCTGGAGGAGGCGGCGGATGAGGTGAAGGGGATGATGGAGGGTGCGCTGAAGGAGGGGGAGGGGAAGGCGAAATTGTAGGGAGGGAGAGGGGCGGTTATGAATGTAGACAGACACTGACAGATGCCGTCTGCGAATGGAGTATTTGATATTAGAAGACATTCCGAATTCAATTTTGGGTTTATGTATAAGTACCTTACCCCAAAACTCAGGTTTTTTGTTTTTGTTTTGATTTTCGTTTCAGCGCAATAAGTAGTAATTTAGAGACAAGTAATTGTTGTATATAGACACTACTTCACGATCGATAGCTATAGCCTCTGATATCTGAATTTCCTTTTGCTGTAGCTGCAAAACAGAAAACGAGAACAGTGCCATTGAATTTTTTGGATAGGGCCTGGCCGGGAATTAAACCCGGAGCCTCTTCGAAATGGTGAATCGGTTGGCTCACTGTCACAACGAATCATACTCCATATTACATTCATTGTACGTCGGACATCGGACTTCAGAATCAACCGAAGAGGGTGTTGGATGAGATGGCGGAAGAGGTGAAGGGATGATAGGGAGGGGGGACAGGGGAAGGCTATGTTGCAGGAGGGAGGGGGATGGGGGAAGGAGGCAAGGGGGATGGGTAATACCCTTACTATGGGATCGAGTACTTTGTGGAATATGCCTTTATTAGTGTCAAAAGACATTCTGAATTCGATTTACTTATACCACAAGTTCGTTTGTGTTTTGGTTAATTCTTTTCTTCTCCTCCCAATCCCAATATTTGTATACTCCGATACCAATACTCCAGTCCCAGACGGCTACGGCCTCTCATACGCCATCCGGGACGATTACATTCGTTGGACGATAACCAATCTCAAAGAGAAGCGGTGCTGAAAAAGGCGCTGGAGGCGGCGGCGGATGAGGTTAGGGGGATGATGGAGAGTGCGCTCAGGGAGGGGGAGGGGAAGGCGAAGTTGTATTTATATTGAGTACTAGTAGAGGAGGGTACCCGGGAAGGGGATGGATGTAGACAAGCAGTGGCTGCGATTTGGGCGGTGGGGAGGGGGTAATACTGTATACCAACCCTAACAATGAATCATAATATAGATGCACATACAAAAGAGGAAATTTCGAGCTCTGGTTTGAGTCACCGACATTCCAGTAAAGTATTTCATATATGTATAATGTACGGTATACTTATGCCGGCGGACTACTTAGCTTTGTAATTGTCCAATGCAGATTTGATCTAAACAACACACTGGTTTTTTATTTGGGGGATTTTTTTTAGCGAAATTCCTCCCACCTGAACTTGGAAGCAGCGAACATGATGATTGTTATTATTAATTGTAGCGTATTTGAAGACGGATTGAACATGCTGGAGACATGGCGTAGCCTAGTGGGACATATATACTGGTTCTAATGCAGAAGCTGCCAGGTTCGAGATAATCTCCAGCAACGCAACCGCTACGCAACCGCTACGCAACCGCTACGCAACCGCTACGCAACCGCTACGCAACCGCTACGCAACCGCTACGCAACCGCTACGCAACCGCTACGCAACCGCTACGCAAACGGTACATCTCTAGGCCAATCTACAACATGGCTTTTTATTGAGGTCCAATCTACGGCCTTGAAATCTGAAACTGTCTTGAAGTCTTCTACAAAATTCGGAACGTGGTCAGTAAGTAGGCAAGTAACAACTCGGATATCATAATAATCATCGATCATCATGAATTGAAGGTAACGAGAGAGAGAGAGAATTTATAACTTACCCGTAGTCATAAGCCAGAATTTCATGCCGAACGTCTCAACATGACTCGGTGCAATAAATATCAGGCGCTGAGGTTTATCTTTGTCTCCCTCGTAGCTGATGATATTGGTACTTCGGTAGCTCGAGGTGCGTGCTTTGTCTAATGTTTCATAAGCCTGTTCAAAGAAGTCAGTCAACTTCCCAGAGCCGCATAATGAATAAATACTCACCAGGGGAGCCCCATTTGCAAACTCATCTAAATTAAGAGTAGTGGTCACAAGAGTCTAATTGAAGGGACAGATGGTGAATGCGAGAGAAGAATGGTGATAATGATGGCTCTCACTATAAATTCGGAACCTTCTACTATTGGGGACTGCCAAATTCCTGGTATAGTGTTAGGTCCCATGTCAACCATCCTGACTTTCTCTTTGTGGCCCTTTTGAAGGACCTCTATGTGTTTCTATGAAGGTACCGTTCAGTTCGAGTTGGAGAACACGAACTCTACTACCTTATACTCGTCATTCTGAGCAGCGGGAATGTGCTGATACCCTACTATAAAAGTACCAGGGGGCTTCATAACCTTCGGGTAGACGGTGAGGATTGGGGAGCTGTTGACGGGTGCTAATACCAGTCCGAGAAGGAACAGGCAACAAGCAAGTAGTAGATTGGGACTGGAACAGATCATGGATGCGGATAGTATAGCACTATTGGGACTCAGAGACCAGCTCTGAAAGACTCGGGGTGCAAATGGAATTGGTGAGGGCACCAGGCGACTGATTCATCGTCAGAAAGCGTCGCTTTTATGATCCAGAAAGACGGCTAAGTTCGGCTGGAAAAAAGGAAGATGCTTGAATGAATTTCCGATTCTTCCGATAGGCGCGGGGCTGATTTATAAATCCAGTGGAAGGAAGGAAGGAAGCAAGATTTTATTACATCCCGATGCGGCACAGCACAATTATCTAACGCAAGTTCCTTGTCAACCACATGTTATCCCAATCACGGTACTAGTGATGAGTGAGTGCTATATGCGGTTCAGAGTATTAATAAAATAAAAACGTTGTCAGCCCACAAATCACGATTTTCAGAGGTGAATGTGTGGATGGGGATAGCATCGGAGGGCGAGTCGGCGAGAGTGATGTGTGAGATTTGCATCTCAACCTCAGACACACTCAAATCCATTATCCTTCCTCCGAGTCCACAGCCAGCGGAACCTCGAAGAACTTGTTTTGAGGGAGCAGGAGGGAGCAGGGAAGGGGAAGCCAAGTTGTAGGAGGTGATGGAGAATGGAAGAAGGAGGAATAGGATGCGGGAAGGGATTGTGTAGATTGGACCCCATTAAAAAGCCACATTGTGGATTGGCCAAGAGATGTACCCTTCGCATAACGGTGTCGTTGGAGACAAGGGGCCAGTCGACGCTTTGAACATTCATGCAGAACACCTCCTGATTGTATAGTATAGAAAAGATTCTCAAAAACAAATTTGCAGAGGCAATCCTCCAAGTCCATTGAATGTTCCTCGTTCAAGTCACTTTTATTTTCCTCAACTAGAGAACTCTCAGAAGAATCAATTCTATTGATACATGCGTCAAAGCGTCAGATACTAAATACAACCATATATGTTTACATATATGGTACCTCTCTCGGGTTCAACATCCCGCGATCGCGCCGTGTAATCTATCTATCTATCTATCTATCTATCTACCAAGTTGTTATGGGTAGTAGCATGTAGTAAGTGCCCATGCCACATGGATAGGAGCACCCTCGTCGCAGAAATATTCTAATTTGGCTCTCGCTCTGAGAGACTGTGCCGATTGACGAAAGTCAGCTACGAAAAAGTGCTTGCATTGTGGATCCACTGGAAAACGCGCCTCCATAATATTGAAAGTTACGAGGATGAATATGAAGATGCCCTGGCTTTTACTGTACTTGCACGGTCAGCCGGTATTTACGTCGACTGGATAGTCGCGCCTGTTCGCAAGTCTACCGAAAAAAAGTTTGCTTTTGCATGCTACTTACTCTATGTAGTGGGGTGAGCAAATCTGGCGAACTCATCGGGGAATATGGTGAGTGCAATTGAAGATAGGGCATGCGAGGCTGTAGAAGGCCTGAATTGGGCCCCTCAAAAGAAACCTCGCTTTTACTCTGTAGTTTGCATGATTCGGCGAAACCGGACAGCGCTAAGATTATGGGAAACCCCTATAGTCTTAAAATCTGGATTCCCCCTCAAAAATAACTTGGCCTCGTACACTCGCAACTGCATCATAACCACTGCCCAACATGCCCATCATCTTTCTCCCTCATCGTCATCGACATATCTGTCCGACGAGAAGAACTCGTCCCCGCTCTCTTCCTTTACCATCCGTGTCCCCCCTCCTGTCATTCTTTCCGACGTCCTCTTAAGAGAGCGTCGTCGTGGATTTACTGAGTTTATTTCTATCATCCCCCGGCCAGAGCTCTTCTAGGACTCTGCGCCGATGCCTGCAAAGGACCAAGAGCTGGTACATTACCTCGCAGAAGACGGGCTTCCTCAACTAGGAAGGCTGTTATCACCCAAGCTATCATTTGCGAGTCGAGAATCTTTGACTTTGCTGATAGCTCTTCCAATTCGTCTGACGACGAGGAAGATTAGTTGCAGTGTACGATACAGCCTTTGTTTTTACCCAAATCAAAGATGACGAGCATTTTATACCCCTTTCTGTTTTTTTGAACCTATTAATTTTTGAGTGAAAGTCAAGCAAAGAGGAAGTGTACAGTGGCACAGGTGCAACGCTGTCGTGAGAAAGCTCTTTCGTTCCAAAACGCCATGCAAACTGCAAACGAAAAGAAACCCTTGAGAGAGAATCAAAACGCACAGATGGAGCTCGGGGACTTACGCAACTATGGCATCAGAAAAGTCCACGATGAGATTTTATTTTTGTGGTAAACTCGGGGTAGCCTGCAGAGGATGATGATAATAAAAACAACTTTCCAAGTTGGCCATTAAAAGTGAAGCAAACGTACCAGGTTGGTTGGGAATCCCAGGTCTTGGTGAGTCTCTCTCTACTTGATTTTCCAACTAACTGATGATTCGCGATCGGATACAACTCGATGCTGAATTGACCTACATAGCTTCATTTGGGTCCGACGAGGAAGCTGGGGTGAGGTGGTTGTCTCTCCAAGTTTTCAAGCCGGCACCGAACTCGCTAAGCTGAAACCACTGGCAGTGTTACTGAAAGCGGCAGCGAAATCGACAGCACGCTCCCTCCTCGCAGAGGTCAAATTCTTCATCCACGACGAATAGTGAGGGTTGCGCAGTTCAGAGTTGATAGCTTTTCTCGTCGCCGGGTTCCTTTCTCATGACCGACTGGCCTTTCTCCTCTACCTTCCGCCCTTCCCGTTGACAGGTCCTCCGCTACCGGACTTTGAAACCCTGGCCGATGCGGAAGTATCAGAACTGGACGAGTGCTCGCGCGAGTTGGGAGGGGGCTGTGTGTGTTAAGGCGAATAATCGTGATGAAGGATCTCCTGGGACCTGTGAGGATTTGGTTGCTATCTAGTAATATCTATCGATAACTGCCTTTCAAGTTCCAACATTCAACATTTGTCAAGGGTAACCAACGGGCCCGTCAATTTACGCATTCACTTTTAATTATACCCAGGACACCGGACGTCCATCGAGCAGCTAGCTCTAGTATGTACTTCGCGTTGCCGTCTCCCAACATTTCCTTAGACTGCTTTCAGTCGTTAACGGACAGGATGTTGATTTGTAGGTATTCGTTCTGGAGAGATATGTTTAGTGCTCGATTGCTATTCTTAATCCTAGTGGTTCCCGACACGGTTTCTCATATTCCATCAAGACGATTGTTCCTTGGACTATGTAACAACGCGGTGGCAAAGAGCTGAAGAGTTCGGCGAACCCTTCTCTTGAAGAGGTTGTGCCGCGACGGAACGAGGGCTATCACAGAATTTTTTGAAGGCGGTTGCAGAAGGGAAGGCTGATCGATGATGGGAAAGAGACTCAGAGAGAAAGCGGGGAAATGCAATAGTTATGGAAAAGTAAGTATACATTCTCGAGTTGTTTTTGGTATGGTACGGAGCAGACGGAGCAGAGTACATTCATTCAATCATTTATACTTTGCAGTGCTTGAACGAATCATACCTGCACCACTGTTCAAGTTCAAGATAGAGGGTTCAATAGAGGGTGGTACAAGCCGAAGCATGGCCGAAGGCTAAATCCGAAGTCGACGGATTCTTCTGGTAGACTGTGCAACGTTCTGTGGGCAACCTGAGAAGGTCCTGGATCAGGATCAGGTTTAAGCAAAGAGACACGATATATTTCCCGGTCTTTCCGGACCCGTGCATCACGTAGCATTCCGACCTGCATTAGTGCAGATAGTTGTACATAGGCCTATGTAGGTTTCGAGCTCGGATCCGGCGGTCTAGGAAACTCTCAAAAAGATCTGGAGGAGTTGAAACTGCTTTCTACACGATGTTTTGTGGATGTTTTCATCCTTTGCAAGGAATGATCGACACACGCTCTGTCCGTGTCTTTCGCAAATTTTTTAATATCTTGGATGGCGTTTCCGTATCTGGAGGTGAGTACTTTAGAGTTGAAGGATAGCATTGCTCCCTTCATCTGACCGATATACTGTACATAAGAACAGCATATATAAGTACGACGACGGGGACCGACACAGATCCCAAAGAGGAAAGACCTTATCCATATGGAGGTATCACAGTTTCATGATAATCATCAGAAGTTGGCAGAATTTCTGCGTGCTGCCAGCTTGCCTGCCTCTGCAATGAGAAAACCATGTGGAAATGACAATCGTCAAACAACTTGCTGCTGAAGTGACCTGCTCAGGCCCTGTTCGCATTTTCTTTTGAAGTGATGCTCCGGCGGGCAGGTTTATATGCAGAGTTTGAAGTAGTATATATATATTTGGACATCCTAATGATGCGGAACAGTTCTACCCCCAAAATACCTTACTTGCCCCTTCCTCTTTGTGTGCTGTGAGAGCATCATCGGCGGAAGTGGTGAATAAATCGAGATCTATAGGACTTTGTTTCTGTGTTGTTCATACAAATTATTCCGCGTCTCCGAGGCACAGTTTGTCAGCATCCCTTTCGTTCCCAAACATTATATGCAACTCAGACTCACATCATAGAACTTTTTTTTTTCTCCGCGCTCGCTCCTTGGTTTTGATTATCTCGCTTGAGGCAGCAGAATGTCGCCTTTAATCACAACTTTTGGCGGGCCAGGGCATAGCATTGACCGTTCAGCGGATGGGAGACCTGTCAAGCGACCACGCAAGGATTCTGTGACGGAAGCGCACCAGGATCAGTTCATTGCTACTGGATCAAACTCTTCTCAAGACCATGTTTTCATTTCTGAAACTTTAACGTCCAAGAAACCTGGTGGAAAGAAAGTGGGCTAGCTTAACTTTATCATGACACCCTCCTGCTCAATATAGCTACCTACAGGCTACGTTGTCATGCTGCGAGTGTAGGAGGTGAGTGTCCGCCTGTTTGGGATGGAAAATTTTTCAGAACGTTGTCGCGCTCTAGATTGAAGTTGAAAGTGAGTTTGCCTTGTATTTAACCTCTTATTGGCGCTGAATGTATCTTGCCAGTGCGATAGAAAGTTTCCTTGGTAGGATTAGTTCCATAGCTGTTGTTTCACTGACCATCTAACTCGGCTCATAGTCACTCGTGCAAGAAACGAGGTGTAAGCGACATTTGTCCGGATGGTTAGTATTCTTGCCGTTTTCGGTCATTTTGAGGCTCATTTGCGAGCGATAGGTGTTTTGGTCTCTGGCAAAGGAACGAGGTAGCTACCTTGAAATTCTCTTTGAGCGATTCTTACCGTCATACAGATTTATTCTCGCCAACACCGAACAACTTCATTCCAAGATTCACGAGATGAGCGAGCATATCCGACGACTTGAAGAGGCCTTGCAAAGTTCTTCAAGCTCTTCCGATGCCCATCCTCTCCTACAACCCGACATGCTCAATGTGAAGAGTACCATGGAACTTTATGGTGTCACTCAACCCAAAAACGGTTCTACTTCGACTCCCGTATCGTCAGAACGAGCGTTTGATCATGAACTGGGGGATGATGACTCAAAATGGAGTGGTTTAATGAGTAGTGTAGCTGCAGTACGTGCTGCTGTTCAATTTTGTCACTGTGATTTTCTTATTCTCTACAGGGCAAACGACGCGACGACGTATTAGAAGCCGAAATTCAACGTTTAAACCTTGCCTTTCCTCTGGGCGACAGTCGTACCTCTCTTGGAGCCCCGAACCTTGGCTTAAGAGATTACATTCGTAGTCAGCTCCCTTCCCGTCAAGAGATCGCATACCTCTACGAGCAAATGCACACCAACGCATCTTGGCTGTAGGTCTTCGCTACTCTTCCTCCCCGGCAGGTGACGTTGACGAGCACCCCACTTTAGATGTAACCTCCATTCAGACGCTACCTTCTTTCCGAATCTTATCCACCATTGCTATACCGCCTCCCTGGAGGAACTCTGTCCGCCACGTCTTGCCCTTCTTTTCATGCTTCTCGCTATCGGTTCTCTACTTGATATCAACCGGCCAATTCACACTACTGGTGCTGAAAAATTCCACACTCTCGCCCGTGCCGCTCTTTGTGAAATCTCGGTGTTGGAAGACACCACGGTGGATACCATTACCGCTCTGTATTATGAGCTATGGTTTCTCCTGATGTTTTCAGAACAGAAGAAGAGCACATCCCAAGCTTGGGCTATTATGGGTCTAACTACGAAGCTTGCTCAGAGTGTAGGTCATTCCCGATTCATGTTCCTCACGGCTCTGATAAAGATCCCATCGCCTAGATTGGACTACGTACGTTCCATACCTCTTGACATACACACAAGTTGTTCAGCCACTAATAATCTCGTCTAGATCGTGATGGTGTTAAATCCAAGGTTATCCCCGAGGAGGTGGAAAGACGTCGCAGGTAAGTCGTCGAAACACCCTTGCGTTAGTGATGTTGAGAAGACCATCATCGGATTTACTAGCCTCTTTTGGGAGCTTTTGTGTCTGGACGCTCGATTTGCTCTATCTCTAGGTCGACCGCCATCATTGTCTGTAAAGCACATGGATTGTTCAAGACCTACATATATCCCTGACCCTCATTGTGACGATTTTGAATCCTCTCATCACTGTGAGTGATTTTCCATTTGGCTATTGACTCCGCCTAACCCGTACGTTTAGATCAAAGTTGGAAACACTCTTTTTATGTTGATTGTCTTTATCCTATTGTCGATGCTCTTTCTCAACCTGGTGTCGAATACAGCACCATCTTAGAGCTAGATAAATTGGTCCGAAATTACCCTATTCCCGTGCCTCTTCAAACGCACAACGCACAATCACGTACTCTGCTTTTGCAGCAGGTTTCTTTCACGATGACTTATGAATCAGGTATGAAAATAATGTGTTCTTCGTGCTTCCGTGCCAATCATTCATCAATTCAGCGCTGCTACAATTACATCGGACATACTTCATGAGGGCTCTCAGTGGTCCGGAAGAAGCTTTCAATAAGCGGCATCGATATGCCCCTTCAGTTGTTGCTGTCTGGCTTGGTGCTGTGCGGATAATAGCCGCGATGGAATCCCTATATCACCGGGAACCTGAGCTAAGCGCACGGGTTGTTGGCTTTTGGTCAAACGTGTTCGCTGCAGTGGTGGGTTCGTTCGGCGATATTTTCGTGTAATGCCTCTTTCTAACTGATTCCTATAGGTTTCAATCGCGCTGCTTGTCAGTCGTGCCCCGTTTACATGCCTGTATGTTTCCCAAGTCGCTTGTCAATGATTGATTTGCTTAGAATGTTGGCAGGTCTCCTGCTGGTCTCCAAGAGTTGGAGCGCGCGCGGTTACTTTCCAAGGCTGTGAGCCATCAATGCAATCAGAGCGCGGACATCATCGTAAGTCGTTTGGAACCTCGTGTTTTGGTCTAAAGCTCATCGAGAGATATAGCCCTTGATCGATACTATCATAGCCAAGGCAAACAACATTTTTCGTCGATGGTATTATGGCCAAGAGGTTCCTACCTTGGTCCTGAGGCATGAAGACAAGCATGATCCCCTTATTGATGAACTGATCAAGCTGGGTTCGAGTAGTTCGTTCGTTCCTGCTCCAAGCCCGCCACCAACAGACGATTCATTCAAAGATGCTCACCCTCTTCTAACGCAATGTATCGGAGAAGCCCACGACAGAGCCAAAATTATGTTCCCGATGCGAAAGCCCTGTCAGTGTTCAATTGCAAACATCGCAGTATGCCCACCTTCGCATTCTTGGGCTCCGCCCCCGCCTATGGACTTTTCCAGACCCGTTCTTCCTTACTTGTATGCAGAGATCGCCAATCCACTTGGATTCGACGCTGCTCCTCCCATTCCTACGAACTTTTCCGATTATTCTGGGATGACTTCGATCAATTTTGAATTGGGTGCGCTACAGCCGTCGAATATGGAGCGGGGCTGGTTGAGTTGGTTTTAAGATGGTTGTTACGACTATTCATGACTTGGACGGACGGACATGCATCTCGGACGTGTATCTATATTGTGTACAAATTTGTACTTCTGTATAGGAATCGGGATTTGACGTTTTCCACTCTGCTTGTTTCCGGTCCGACTTGTTGCTTATTTCTCCTTTCCACAGAGCGCGCTGACCTCGGGTCTCCTTAGAAGCCAATGGAGCGCGGGTGGTAGTATATGGTATCTGAAACGAAAAGGTGATAACTGAATCTCCGTGATAGGTTTTGGCCGCTTTAACTAGCTCTATCAGCTCCAAAAGTCAGGTAGGATGAAGCGATTTGAAGCATATAGAACGCGTCTAGCAGGCTCTAGTACGGGCAACGGCCGAACATGGACTCCATGTGACGACGAGGTACATAAAAAATGGCCTTAAATGGACGTAACAGAAGGAAGGTTGTCGATAGAAAAGGCAATTTGGCTTTAGAATTCGACGTTACCGTTCCCGAGGTCACGGATCGGCTTCTCAACTTGGCTGGTTTTCTTTAGCTCAACCTCATTCTTGTTCTTTACTATCATGCTCGTCTCAGGATTGCCTGGTCCCGACAGCGACGACAATGGCCGTCCCATGAAAAGACCTCGAAATTGGGCCTCTTCTTCTTTCGAAGAATATCAAGATCATCCTCAATACAACTTTCCAGCTCAGAATTCGTACCCTGGGTTCGATATCACCAAGCCAGAGCCTCCTGCTCCTCATAGGGAACGAGAGAAGAACCCAAATCGCACGTTATCTTGTAGGGAATGTCGGCGGTGAGTATATTCTTTGGTTTTCCAGAAAAAAAGTGACTTACTTTCCTATAGACTGAAGCTCAAAGTGCGTTATCATGTTTGCCAGGAGAGTTGTGATACTAACTTCGTTTTATTAGTGTGATCGCAATTTTCCTTGCCAAGTGAGAATTATTCTAGGCTTTTTTCCTGCTCTTTCTCTTATAGTCTTCTCGCAGTCTTGCCGAAAACGTGGATGTGGAGATATATGTCCTGAAGGTTGGCTATTTTTTTCACCTTTCATTCGGATGATAGTCTAACTTGATTACAGGTGCCCTGACCTCTGGAAGAGGTAGCCGGTACGTCTATTCTTTTCTACTAGCGAAAATGCCAACATTCGATTCACTTTTTTTCAAGCTTTATTCTTGCAAACACCGGTCAGCTTCATGCGAAGATATCTCAACTCAGCGATCGCGTTCGGCAGTTAGAAGATGATGCTGCGAGACAACTGCAGTCCAGAACATCCCTTACTTTCCCCGGAACTCTTGCAAATGAAGACGATTCAGGAATTCTACGGAGTACCTCCGAGCGCATCCACCTCACAAGCAGATTCCTCTCATCGAGACGGCGAAAATCTACATCAAGCTGTAAATACGTTATCGCTCAGTAACAGCAACGAACATTCCAAACCCTATACGGTAGATGTAAGTTTACCTCGAGGTGCTCTCTGTTGCTCTGGTCTGACGCGGATTAGGATAACCGGTCGCACTACAGGTCCTCCCGATGTCGCGCCAGACGTCCTTCAACTGAGCGTCACATTTCCCTTTCCTTGGGCTGTGGATCTTAAAATCCGCGAACGTATCAGAAATTCTCTGCCATCTCGAGAGGAAGCTGAGGAAGTGTGCAAGGAGGCGCGAGCGAACGCGTTGTGGCAGTCGGTCTAATTTCTCTACTATGCTCTGTTTTCTTTTTGATGGTGTCTCTTCCAGATATAATCTCGATGCATCCGAAACATTCCTCCCAAACCTCTTACACCACTGTTACGAGTCGCCGATTAAAGACCTAAGTCCTCGACGATTGGCTTTACTCCTCATGGTTCTCAGCATAGGGAACCTCGTCGATCTTAACAAGCCTCTGGGAAATCTCTATGGCGAAGCTTACCATCATCTCGCCCGTGCTTCTGTTTGCGAGATACCTCTCATGGAAGAACCCGACTTTGACACACTACACGCCCTCGTACGTGTTTCATATCGCCACTTGATCCAAAACGATTAACAATACTTGACGCAGTTCTTTATGATATGGTATCATCTAATATTTTCGGACAACAAGAAAGCTGTGGGATATGGTTGGAACTAGTCTCTTCTATGCTTAAAACACACTGACCACCAATAATTTCTCCAGCTTGGAACCTCTGCGGCTTCGTTGCGAAATTGGCACAAGGGGTAAGTTACTGGTGACTTCGTCCTTCTCCAGCTGTACTCATCGATTCCTTAATTTAGCTGGGACTTCGTACGTAATCAAAACGGCGACCTAAGATTTTATACCCTAACACGCTTGCGCAGATCGTGAAGGATCTCGCATCAAAAAGATACCTGAAGAACACGAGAAACGGAGGCTCGTCTTTTGGGAACTTCTCAACCTCGACTGTCGCATGGTGGGTCGTTTGAACATGTCTTCTGGGTACCATATGCTAAACGCCTTCAGAGCCTTTCTCTTGGACGTCCGCCGTCCATTGCTCTAACGCATGTCGATATCAAGCCACCCGAGTTCAATGCCCAAGGCTTATATGTATCGCGGGAGGAAATGATATGTAAGTGCTATAGGCTTCAATTTCTTTTGCCCCATGGAACTGCTATGGGGCAAAAGAAATTAAAGGTAAAGGCCTTTGGCCTTTAGTGGAACACTGCATGTCACTGGCTTTCAATCTAAACCATAATTGAACCCTAGATCATGAATGGAAGAACCTCTTCTTCATCGAGTGTCTGACACCTATTCTCGAAGCAATTGTTTGTATCAACACTCCCCCATACGAGAAAATCATCGAACTCGATTCACGAGTGCGTAACTTTGCCATTCCGGACCTGCTCAAAGAGGATCATGGAGGGTCCGGTGCCAATACTCGATTCCTTAACATGCAAAGGGCTCTAGTGTCGACGGGGCGCGATATAGGTAAGGCTTGAAATACAATCCCAATTTATTTACGCTTACCTTTCTGCTTAAAAAGCGCTTCTACAGAATCACCGTCGGCCATTCATGGAACTCATGAGTAGCCCGGAACAGTTCGACTGGAATAACAAGTTCGCTCCGTCCATTCTCGCAACCTATCTAGGCTGTTCGTCCATCATCGCGGCGGTGGAAACACTATTTGACAAGGAAGAACAGTTGAGTGGAAGGTTTTTGTGCTTCTGGTTCAACGCGTTCTCGGCATTCGTGAGTGTTTTCTATGCTTTAATCTTACCGCCGAACAACTTTTCCATTTCATCGTGCAGGTTACTCTCTCGCTTCTCGTGTCCAGAGAGCCTTCGTGTGCTCTGGCTCCATGCGCGCTGACAGACCTGGATCGTGTATGCAGGCTTTTCAGGCGGGCGGCGAAGATCCTGCCATTTTGTGCCCGAACACTTGGTAAGTTAGGCTATTACTTTCAGCTCCGCCAACGGCTTGCGACAGCGGCGGTTTATTAACACCTCACTTACCTATTTTTTGATCCTTCCTCACGCGTACCGTCACGCCCCTGTAGCCTGTTATCGAGAAGATGCTCGATAAAACAAGACGAGTTTATCTGAATTGGCGTCACCAGGCCCAAGTCGAAGGCGATAACAACATCAGCGGGTTTGGCGGGATATCCTCATCATCGCAACTCATACTGGGGACATCGCCTCCTGGCCCCTCTTCCTCCTCCCCGTACATTTCACCGGCATTTAACAATGTGCATTATTCCCTTATCCAGTACCTCCAGAATCTATACAAGAACCCACCTGCTCCACTACTCTTACCGTTACCCCTGGGTCCTTCCCCATCGCGCAGTTTGGCCGTTCCGATGAATGGCTTGAGTTCTGGCAGTATGGGGCTGAGTAGCCTTGGTCTGGCTGCGGCTGCAGCTCAGCACCAGCAAAGCTCAAGCTCGGGTATGGGATTCCAGCAGGAATCAGGGTTAGGATCGGCCGGTGCTTTCAGACAATCTCGGGAATTTGACTTTGACTCGTTCGGTCGATCTACCTTAATCTTCAGACACACGACGAGAGCCTACATCGACCTTGGATGCCAGATATCTATTCTTTTACCACAGCTGCTGGCGTAGGCGTCGAAAGCCGGTATCCTAGTTATCGGGAGAAGTTCGCCTCGCCGCAGCAGTCACCGTTTATGCCTTCCTCTCCGCGGGTTGGGGAGGACGAGAACATCAATTTTGATCATGGTGCTTTGATGACCGATTTGGAGGAGACGAGCTTTATGGCGTGGTTCTGAGGTTTAGTATGTTCCCTTTCGTATTCTTCAAATTTCGGTTGTTTTCTTTGGGGTGTCTGTCGCTCTGTTTTGTAGACAATTGCGTTCGGTTTCTTGTGCTGTCGGGAACTGCTCGTACTATATGTACTATTCGATGTTCTTTCTTGAAGGCTTTCTGCGTACATATTGTATATTATTCATCCACTACTGCATCATACTCATTTCATGTTTGGCGATTCTCTCCATGTTCTTGTGATTATCATAAATCTCGTTTACTGCATACCCTACTCCTCGATTTCTAGCATAGTAATATTGCACCTATCCTACTCCGTTCATATTTAATGCACGAATTACCTGTATATACTTGCAATACTTATCATATTCCAATTTACTTGATCTTCTTCACTCGTTGTGGAGTCAGCGCATACATCGAGCATTGTCAGCTTGAGCATTCCACTCTTCGTTCCGATAGGCGGGACAGGTGGGGAATTCAAGGGAGAATTATTCAAGGAGGGAAGCTGAAGAAAATTCAAATCCGTATTTTATATTTCTATACAACCAACTACTTGGTGATCAAATATATGTGTGTATGTACTATCTATTACGTTGTAAGCATCCGAGTGTGATGATTAATGTATAGCCACTTATTCGAACACATTACAGCCATAGTCTTGGGCACCTTCGCGAGTGAACGTGATGATATGATCTACAAAGTACGAGGTGAGGCGCGAACGGGGCCAAGGAATGAACGAACTAACCTCCAAGTGTCCGTGTAGTGAACCCAACTTCACAATAGCAGCTGGAAACAATGTGCGGTCAACACCCATATTATTTCGTCAAAGCATATCCATTGACAACTCACTAGTAGTCTGTCGAGAAAAAAAAATTAGTACCCTCATCGCGTGTTGACAGCAGAAAATTACTCACATATCCACTTGCGTTTAAACACCTCGATTTCCATCCGTGCTCTTTCCCTCTCTTCCGTGCTCTTCCCTTTGAATCCCATTACATCAGGATACTCCTTTTGCAGTGCTGGTACTATTACTTCTTCGAATCGATGCAAAAACCGTTTACGCCACTCTCGCAAGGTGCGTGCGTAGTGTGGTCCGATGTTGGATACAGAGTCGACAGTAAGTGTTCCACGAGTGCCGGAGGCGAGAGTTTGGAGGAGTAGAGTGAGTGTTGGAAGGAAGCCGCCTGGGAAGACTTTGGGCGAAGAATAAGCTTAGTTGTTTTGGAAAAGGAAAGCCGCAGACTTACTCTAGGTCGCAAATTAGAAACTATGGTAAGCTATCTGCAGAAACATATAAGGTGGCGATAAACTAACCCATTTCCTTATGAAATCAATTTCCCGAATATATCTCTCGAATCCTATAGACAGCATTGAATGAGCCTGATAATCAGAATGATATTGGATTTTCAAACACTGACTGGCTTCAGGGATAGTGATAACCTGCACTACACCAACAGCGTCTTTTTTCTTCAACGCCCAGTTGACCTTTTGCCAGTACGTCTCCAGAAACTCTCTCCCAACAGCCTCGATCATCTCAATACTGACCAATCTATCGAACCGACCCTCCCACTCACTCGGCATATCACGATAATCCATGAGGTGCACAGTGATTCGATCTTCCAGTCCGGCGGCGCGTATGCGTTGTCTGGCCAGAGACTGCTGGGCCACGCTAAGAGTAAGCGTATCAATTGTGGTGTTCGGAACTGTTTGAGCGATGAGAATGGCGAGCGAGCCCCAGCCAGAGCCAATTTCGAGCACACGGTTCGAAGGGAGAATGTTGGCTTTTTGGATGATATGGTGGAGTTTGCGAAGCTGGGCAACTTCGAGTGGATCGGAATCAATATCATTTTGGGGAAGAGTGAGGCTCTGGCTCGAAGGCTGTGAGCCTTGACCCAACCGGTGTAGACCATGACCTCCACTCCATTGACCGCGGTCGAATCCGTCTTTGAGGTCACCGTCGAGATCCTCGAATATGGCGCCTACATACAATGCGAAATGAGCGTTTCCTTCGTCTTATCAAAGCTACAGCCACTTACAAGAGTAGGTCATATCTTTTGATAGGAATCCAGCAAACATTTCGTTGGAGATATCATAATGGGCAGAAATATTCGACCGAGAATTGCCGATAGTGTTCAGGAATCGATAGGACGTCAGTTTCTGGGGCAAAGTGAAGAGGTAGGACATGGCGGAGTCCATGTTTGATAGTCTATCTCGATTGTCGAGAAATATCTAGATCACGATTAGCAGCGAAATAGTAGTTGGGGACGAAACCTACTTGGAAAAGCGAAACTAGGTCATTACACTCGACATCGCCATACATATAGGCCTCCGCGAAGCCTAAATCACCCATAGCACAGAGTCGGACCCAAAAAACGTCGTTTACTACTCGCAGTTCCGCCTTGGGCCCAACATTAGCATCCTTTTGAGGATGAGCTGGGAACGTATAAATATGTGAATAAGTTAAAACTTTTAGCTGCCCTGATCCTATGTTGCGCATTAACCTAGAGGAAAGTTAGAATAAAATCTAAGGCCTCAGGGTGTGACTCGGAGAAGACATACGCAACGACAGCGGCCTCAGCGACTTTGGTGACGGGAGTCCATCCTGTCCTAAAGGCAGCCTCTGATAGACGGTTCCATGCATGGTCTGCAAGACCAGAGAAGGAGAGAGAATGCTTAGATGGGGTGTCGAGGAGTTGATCAGACATTGGGGGAGAAATTAAACGGTGCAACAAAATAATCTTGAGTCGATTTTATGCGCTCGATGGACTCCCTCATCTCCTATGACCATGGTGACGTCCTTCCACGATCGACACCTTCGATATCAGACCTGAATGCATCCGGATCAATGATGGTCGGGAAAGTTGCAGTGGTTGCAGCCTTGCAGATCTCCCTAATGCTGGGAAAGAATATGAAGGAGAAGAGACAATCGCTAAAAGCAATGCTATGCTCGTGTGCAGACATTGAGATTGTAGAGAGTCAAGAACAGGAGTACTTGACACAGCTGCAGCCGTCACATGTTCAACAAAGTTCAAGCTCACGCGGCAATTGCGCGGCAAAACCCTGCAACCGCGGCCATTGCGGTCACAGTATTTTCTATCTCATCATCGAGCCACCGACCTGGAAAGACCTCAGCCATTACTTTACGCCATCCATTCATCTATCCAAAGCGGGAGGAACGTTGATAGATACTTACTATATCGTCACCCGGCCAACCAGCAGCCAACCTAACGCTAATTAAATTCTGCAACCTAGCATCCATTCTCCCGGAATCCACGTTCAAGACATTCATATGACATTGCACTTGCGATTCGATCCTACATATACTTACCATCACCTATCATTCCGCGACGTTTCCACTTCAGTTCAACCAGTAACAAAACGCGCTTGGCAGCGACGAGGTCCGATATTAGCAATAACTAGCTTGAATGATAACGATACAAAAACATGGTACATGCTGGCCATACAAAACAAAACGGATTGGAGAAGCATGTCGGGAAACTAAACGTTAAAAGTACATACTGACCTAATAGCTAAGAAACTGAAAAAATAGCACCATTCTGAATCATCATGAAGTCAACAAGTGCCTCAATGATTTCAACGGACTAGTCCTCGTAGCAATCGTAGACACCTCTGAAGCCGGATCTGCCTTTCTTTGGACCACTGCAGCCGAAGGAGTTCTCTGCATCCTTCTCAACACCACTTGCCTCGACGGACTGACCTCTTCACCGCCAAAAGACGAATCGTCACTGGGCGGATCGTCATCCAGCGTATCCTTGCGTGCGCGCCGGAGAGCAGGCGAGATCAGATGCCCAGGAGTGACTTGACCCAGATATGGATCATCATCGGATGAGAGCTGCTTGGTTGACCTATCCGAGCCAGAATCCGAGTCGGAAAAAACCTCGATATCCGACTCAAGATGAAAATCAGCATCAGGATCGCCCAAGCCCTCCACTGGCGGGGCCATTGTTACGCTTTTCTGTCCAACCTTCGCAGTGTCCTTGGCTTGTTTCCCTTTCTTCGACATACGATTCGCCGGAGTCCTCATTGGACGCGCTCCAGTCACTGCGGAAGATTTTACACTCTTTGAGTGCGGGACCCTTATCTCTACGCAGTCCAACACCATAGCTTTACGCTTCCTGGGTGTAGATGCGGTTCTGCGTAACGGTAAGGCGGAACCGCAGACAACGTCCGAATCGGAGAATATCGACAAGGGAGGAGGAGCTTTCTGTGAGAGGGAGGTTGACGTTGGGGTTGAAGCTTCTTCCATCGCTGCCACCGTTGTTGGAGCCTGGTGAGGTAAAGGCAGAACAAACGGCGGGATCGGTGTAGTTATCCTCACTCGTTTCGCTGGTCTCTCCTCTCTCTTTGGGTCAAGGACGTCTGATCTTTCACGATCAACTTCCTCTTCACGAGCTTCAGACATCTCCGTGAAAAGGCGTTTCCTGCAGACGGTGGATGGGCGGCGGGAAGGTGAGTCTTGGGTAAAGACATCGCGATCACGGCGAGACGGTGAGGATATTGTTTGATATGGGGAATGGTTCTCCTTATCCGTGATACGCCGCCTCTTATTGGCACTAGCCAAGGGACTGGCTGGCGGATAGGGTTTGATAATGGGAGATGGAGCGAGATGTTGTGGTGGTGGTTTAGAAGGACTAGATGGCGTTTCCGGTGCAAATAGAGAGTTGAATCTATGTGTTCCCGATCCATCAGGAGTTTTGGGTACGGAGCGTAATGAAACGGTAGATGGTGAACCTTTGGCTTTGGAAGCGCGTGGGGGAGTAGATAGAATGTTTGGTGCGGGTAATAGGAGTGGGAAGTGGTCTTCGCTTTCTCTCGGATGACTCGGAGTTGGGGAATCAGGGAATTCAAGGGCGGGGGATGACGGGAGCTCAGGCGAAGAAGGAAGGTCAGGAGCAGGGACCAGAGTTGGCTCTGATGATGAAGTAACCCCGACTCCTGTTCCTTCTTTCTCTGAGGTACTCTTCGGGGTGCCAATAGATCCGCCGCGTTCTTCCGATTCTTCGCAATCTTCCACTACCTTGGCAGGAGGAGTAGAAAGAGAAGAGGTTGTCGTCAACGCCCCTGGCAGGCGATGGATATATTCATACACCTTTTTAGGCCAGAATTGCGGAGGCACAGCGGAGGAACGCCAAAATGTATCGAACGCGTCGAATGCGGAAATTGGTTTCGCTGGACCAATGAATAGGGATTCAAGGATAGGTCTAAATCGTTCCATGCTATCCCGAGTCGGAGGCGCTGTGTCTAGCAACTTCATAAGAAGGTTTTCGTACAGCGTTGTAATCTAAAGAGAACAAGGCCAGCTTCAGTACCAGTACCCGTATCGTGAAACCAGACAAGCTTGAACTCACATCGTCATAACAGTCGACAAGCGCTGACTGTTCATCCGAAATCCAACGCACGACGGATTCTTGCAGCGTTTCAAGCAGATCGAGATAGAGATGGTCAGGACATGAGTTGAGGAGCCACTGAATACTTCGAATCATCCACGCAGATGAAAATCCTGTTGAGGGCGATGGTGGATAGCTCTGATTTAATGTATCCGCGATGAATTCTACCAGATTGTCTGGAAGCTCGGTTATTTCTTGGAATACTGCGTTTCGGGAGGATTCCAAGACAGAGGTGATCAGCATGTCCGCAATGCGAACTAATGAAGTGAAGGTCGGGTTGCATTTCTGCTGAATTGTGCATGCGATAGAGTCCACCTCGTGAATAATGTCCATCCCATCATCTTCCGCTAGGTTCATAACGTATTTCAAGAGACTTTCCCATATCGAAAGCTCCTCGTCGTTGAGATCCCAGACAGTTTCACTACTGCATAAAAACATGAGCACGATAGAGGTGTGTAAAGTTGGAAGACGTACCAAAATGGAACACATAACAGAGCCTTGGATCCTTCCCAAATCTTTTGTTTGCTCTCCTGCCAAGCTCTGAACAAACTTTGCCCAAACGGTGGTACGCACAGTCGTCGACCAGTTCCATCTTGAGTCCGCGTGCTCCCAGAATTCACGCACATTGCTTGCTGGGTCCTCAGATGCAAGAATGAGGTCGACACATAGTCCTGCCCACTCGATTCTCGCTTGATCGTCTATCTCACTAAGCTCGCCATCTTCGAATTGCTCGAGTCGTTTAAGCATCTCCAATGCGTACTCCTCTAGGTAGTATTCCTTCGATAGGACAGAACGCATCGACAACCAGGCCCGCCGAATGATCCTCAGGTTTTTCGCGAGATCGAAATGATACTCTTGGTTTGAAGAAGTATTCTTGGGACTTGTTCGGAGACTTCCATAGAGAGCGCGGGATAATCTATGTGTGGCCTTGAGTTCGCCTTCCTCACCATCATCTGTAAATAACCGATCCGTGAGCAGGAGCTTTGATTGTTATAGAGATTGACACACCTTCCGCCATGGTCACCATCGACTTGAGCATAGCGTCCCATGTTTCAACAAGCAAGTCCTGAAAGACAGATCGATTCAGCATCAAATATGGCGAGATTAGCATGCTTTTGTTACCTCGTTGCTTTGCTGACCATCGCGGATACATATAGCACTACTCCATAGCTCGAGAAACACCTTCATAGCACCCACATCAAGCAACTCATCCCGAGTCAGCGGCCTGAGATCACGAATGTCGGGAAGCTCGTCGCGGATGGGAGAGAGTGACTTTGATAACTCTTGGTAGTCTGCAGTCAATATGCCCGTAATTCCAGAGAAAAAATTCCTAGAAATGAGATGATCGACGTCCCACGACGAGGCTTGGGGATCCAAGCTGGAGAGCTGTATGATACATAGCAGTGCATCTTCCCTAGTCTCCTCGCTCTTGTTCACCATCAGCGAGAGGATTCTCTCAAGGCGCATACGTTCCATTGAAGTAAGCTCGTAGCCAACGATAGCACAACAGGTGCTAATTCCGACGCCCATACTGAGGACCTTTTCAATCATTGCCCATTGTCCTAGACTGGCCGAATTTCGTTCCTCTTTGGAGAACTTGACCACCGTCTCATCATCATCGGAAGGGAGAGGAAATGGGAGCTGGTGCCAGGACCAGATGATTGTTCTCCAAACGATGCACCCCAGCTTCCGTACTGCGACCTTTTTATGCCGCATTGTAAGGATCATCAGATTAGAAATTGTTCTCGTCACTCGTGGGTCGGTCTTGAATGCCGATCCAAGCAAAATGATGAAGCTGCCTAGGACATGCAATCCCCAAACAGGACCTGACGCAACGTGAAGAGGTTCCTCGACGTTTAGAGTCGTTCGCAAGGTTCGGCAGATAGCGGATTCCTGCTTTGTAGGCGAGGAGGTAACGCTCTTCTTTGGTGATGCTCGTGGAACGGTGAGAAGGAATTCGACTATTCGTGATGATAAGCGTGCATGGAGTGCGGAAGGAGGGAGGACTAGAGTTCCTTGGGCAAGACCACCGAGAGCATGGCATGCCTGGAGACGCAGGGTGAGTGTTGGTGCAAGAAGATTGTCTAGAATTGAATCTAGGATGACGACGAATGCAGGAACAAAGGTCCTGGGCTGATACGTCGAGAGGTCGTGAATCGCCTACACGAAAAAAGTTAATATAGCAGTTGGATCAAGTAAGTCGGACTCGCCTTTAAGCCGTCGCTGGCTGAGCCTTTCTTCCCTTCCTTGCCTAGTTCACCATCTATGCCGCGGCCCAATGCGCAGGCGATGCTATCCTTGGAAGGAAATAGAACCACCTCTGGTAGTCGCTGTGTTTGGATGACGTAGATTGATAACGCGTAGGTTTTCCTCGCGTTTGGCGTAGGAAGGTCCGTGGCGAGAGGAATAGAGAGAATGCCGCTCAGCATCTGAGTTAGTTGTTGGTCTAGTATGAAATGAGTACGTGCCAGCAAAAACGGTATGCAAACTCACCAGTGAATATTCGGAAAACATTTGGCAGGCCAAGGAGCAGACCAAGAAGCTTTAGGACGGAATGGGAGATGGTGCAGAGATCTCGCGCGTGCTTGGCTTGTTCCGCCGTCATGCCTCTCTTCTTTTTCTTTGGGCTTTTGGTAGGTGAAGGTAGTCGATGCTCCTTCTGTAGCCTCTCTTCTTCGTCTTCACCTAGGGCGTCTTCTAAAGCACGCTTCACATCTCGACAGATTCGATCACAAAGGACATCACGGTTAACGCGCAGAGGTTCGAATAGTGGTGAAGAATGGTCTGCCCACTCGCTGACGCATGGTCTAATCCTCGCTGTGAGGATGGAATAAGCTCGTATAAGGTCGGGTATAGAAGCATCTTCGGATAAAATTGTGGTCATAGGTGATTCGAGATATTTAGAGTCGGTGAGAGGGTCGGAAGGTGCGGGAGTTTCTTCGCGGATATCTTCTTCTGGAAGAGGAAGAATAGGCTGGGTAGGTTTTAGAATTGACTTTACTGGCCGCTCCTGGCTTGCACTACTGCATTTGGGACCTTGAGGCGGGGTAGAGAGACAGTGAACCTGCCAATGGTCCTGCTGTGACCAGACCACGCCACGAGAGGCAAGGCTCTTGTTCTCTTTCTCGCGATGAGAGGTCGTAGGCGGAGTAGGGAGACTCATCGCTGATGAGAGTGAAAGCAAAAGACAGGAATCAACGAAGCAGCGTGAGCGTGAAAAGGACGTCAAGTCACATCACGCGATCGCTATTTCTTACAAAATAGGCGCGTTTGGCCATGTTTGTTCATCAACAACGACGCGACGCGACTACGCGTCTTGAAGCGGCCCGTAATTACCGACGCAGTTGCTTTCGAGCTCAGTAACAATTCTGGTTCCAAGAGTCGAAAGAACATTAATGCATATTTCATTATAGTAAATATGCATGGTCTGTAGCAAGTGTAAGACTCATAGTAAGACGCAGTGAACTTTAGATGAACTTTTTCTCCGCGCTCTGTCTCAGCAAGATCCCTTATCAAGTGACGACTCTTGTTCGAGAATCGAAAGAACATCAATGCATATTTCATTATATTGAACTCATTCCATGAATATGCATGCCCTGTAGCAAGTGTAAGTAAGACTCGTAGATTGAACTACATAGCGTAGTGAACTTCAGATGAACTTTTCTTCTCCATCCTCTCAGTAAGATCCATTGCCTCCAGATAAACTTTTCCCGGAGCTTCTCGTTTAACTTCGTTCATACCCCGGTCATCAACATAAGGCATTCAATATACCGAGCAAGAGTAGTATCTGAGATCCTTAAGTCCCCGCTGAGCGTATTGGCTGGAATAGAGCGAGATAACGAGCGTAAGAGCATACGAAACCGATCGCAGCGCACTGAAAGAAGATTCTACTCTACGTCAACAGACGACGAGAGTGGATTTACAGAGGTAGCTTTGCTTGCGGATTGTAGAGCTTCAGCTGAGAGTTGCAATGTACCGATGAAGAACGCCACAGGATGAAGTGAATGCCGTCCAGCTGTTGTGTATGCAACACGAGTTGTAGCTAGTAAGATCATCGGAGAAACCAGGTACGATTCGTAAAAAATCGTACGTTGGAAGATTTTATTTCCCTTAGATTGTATTTTCCTGGTCGGTTGATCATATTCCGTAGAATATGGGAGCACTAGAATTGCATCTTAGCAAGTAGTAGACTGTAGTAGATGAGAAATGCACCTTAGAATCGTCGCTGCTAGTGTCGGTCTCAAATATTCCGGTTATCCGGTCTATCATTTCCGTGCACTGTGGCATATAGCTTATCACATTTCGTTAGATGTCAAGGAAGATAGTGGGTTTAAGATATACTTTGCGTCCGCTTTGGAGTACTGTATGTATAGGAAAGAATGCCACTTGCTCGTTTGGGTTGAATATTGGTGGAGTTGAATGGGGTTCATGAGCGTCTTGTATAGGGAATCCAGACTGAGCTCAATGTTCCATACTTGCAGAGGAATGGCGAGGACTCACCGAACGGATCCTCGCCACCGCCAAGCAAGGAGCTGAAGAAGACTCAGCGAAAGCAGCGGAACAACGGTTAGAAGACCAACTCCTGACCAAAGATACCTGAGCAAGAACCTTGAGGCGCTGTAAGAGTGGCAGCAATGAGGCCATTACGATAGCATATCGTTGCGTTCAATCTTGACGGTAAACATACCACAACCGCTCTTCTGCTCCGCTTTGGAGGTCGATCGAAGTCCAGGGATCCGTATAAAAGACAGTCGAAAATGCTGGATCCAACATCGTTCTACGGTCCTCTAAATCTAGTCACAAAAAACCAAAAACCTCTCACTTTCTACGACCCTTTCTCTTTGAAACATTCTTAATAATGCCTTCTCTCTTCATCACCCTTTGCTTTTTGATCATCTCCATCGCCTCTTTGGCTTCCTCAGCACCTATCGCTGCTCGCGATGTGTTCGTCCCTACAATAACCAGCCCCCACGCCAACACTGTCTGGCAATGTGGCCAACGTGCAACTGTAACCTGGTTAGTAGTGCATTATTTAACCCTTCTCGGGCTTAGTTGCTAAAATTCACAAATACTCAGGGCAAAGTCCAACATCCCAGCATCAGAAGTTACCAACCCCAAAGGAATGGTGCTTCTCCGTGACTTGAATGGCCTGGAAGATGTCGGTAAGCAATACTTGCGCTGGAATTGACAGACGTCAGAAAACCTGACTCGACTGTTGTAGAACACCCACTTGCTTCCAACTTTAACACCGTGAACAGTACCTCGGTTTCTTTCGTTGTACCCAATGTTCCAAGCGGAGAAGGTTACGAGATCGTTCGTGAGTGCTCATCGCCTTTTTCTTGAACTTTACTCTGACGCTCTGTTGACAGTTTTCGGAGATTCTGGAAACTTTAGCCCAAAGTTCACTATCAAATGCTAAAGATCCGCATGAACATGACCACATTCCGGTTGAACGATAGGACGAACCAGTGATATGCACTTGAACGACTTTCCATTTTATGATTACTGCCGTTTAATTTCTTGAAGCTATTAGGGTACTAAATTCTTTTAATTTTGCTGTAATTGCGCCTTCGCTGTATGTTGTTGTAATGCAATGTTTTCTGTTTTTGATTGTCAAACTTGAGTCGACTTATCTCCATAGGAGATGGAGAAAGACTGCCGAGGGAGAGAAATGAGCGGGCAAAGCATCCCGAACGGGGAATTGTTGATCATGATAGATCATGATGCAGTGATAATTGAACAAGTGTCATGTTGATCCGGGGCGGAATATAAAAGCAAGCCAGTTCCGGTATGTCGACTGTGCTTTGCTTTCGACGTTCGCTGTCCTTTGACCTGAGCAGCCTTCGAAGCAGTCCCCGTCGTCTCCCGTCCAAGTACCACTCAAGAGACGATTCCATTATGTTGACGCTTATGATTTCATGTCTTTTCTTTTCTTTCCAACTTGCACGAGCCCTTCCGCTTCTCGTCAGAGACGTTTTTGACCCTACCATCACCAGTCCTACTGCGTCCACAGTATGGCAATCTGGCCAGACTGTTACGGTTACCTGGTACGTCTTTTTCTACTCTCACCACTTATCAGCCAAACATCTGAACCCCTTTCTCTATGTGTAGGGATACGTCCAACATTCCCTCACAATTGTCGAACCCTATTGGAATGGTTGTGCTGGGTTTTATGGCTAATTCTACCGACTCAGAACATCTCATGCTTGGTATGCGTAATGTTTTACCCTTATCTAATTATACGGCTCACTCGAATTCTGTAGACTCTCCACTGGCTCAGAACTTCAACATCAGTGATGGAAGCGTTAGCTTCGTTGTCCCCTCTGTAGTCACCCGAACAGACTATATCATTGCCTGTAAGTTCCCGCTACATTTTGATTGACAGTAGGATGCTAACCATTTGCAAAGTGTTTGGCGATTCAGGAAACATTAGCCCTACCTTCACAATCGACGGAATATCCGCTTCTTCATCGACTACGGAAACTACGACTGGTTCATCATCATCATCCAGCGGCACTAGCTCCTCATCGACATCGACTAGTTCCGCATCATCTGCATCATCCGCATCAACACAAGTGACCACTACTGTGTCTGTTAGCTCCGTTGCGGGTAGTACCACTACCACAGAATCTGCAACGGAAGCTTCGATAACAAGCACATTCACCAGTCTTGTTACGGCAACTCCAAGCTCTTCTTCCTCTGTGTCTGTCAGCACTACTCTGTCGGTATCTTCTCCAGCTTCCTCTGCAGCCGGATCGTCTTCCACATCCTCCACTTCCTCCACTTCTGCCAGCACAACAGTTGCTTCAAGCAACTCTGCTTGGAAGACGAACACGCGCCAGAGTCAGACCTTCGCCTTCGTTATCGCTGGCCTGCTGGCTGCATGTCTTTCATGATCTTTTGATCATATCTTTCGGACATCTCATCTGTACATTTACGATCATGTGGACACGGTTCCTCATGACTGCTCGCATATATGACTTTGCATAATTTACTTGATGCATGAACTTTCTTGGCATGATTTGTATTATACGATTAACGGTTTTTGGACTGCTCTGCTTTTGGACTATGGTTCGAATTTCTTGTACCTACCTACCTACCTACATAAATACATACTAGCATTTTTGGAAATTCACACTTTTCAAGTTCATCTCTCCCAGGAGTTGGTGATCATCAACGAATTGCATTCGATAATCAACGCTATAAAATCCCAACCTAATCCCAATGAAAGTATGTATACATGCACGACACTGTATCAAACGATGTCGACCAATAGATAGTAGTACAGAAACAGAAAATGGGTAAAACCAAGCCTTGTATCTGTATAAAAATAAACACAGTACAACGAAATGGTGCTCACAGCGCACGATTACGTTGTAAGTCGGTGGGCAAGCCTCAAGTGGAGAAGGTAAATAAATGTTGAGTAAAAATACAATGGTGTTTGAAATTCTGGTTTCTGTGTGATCCCGACTCTATGGAGGATGAGGAGAGCATCGAAGTGTTAAATCCCTTTTCAGCGATGCGGCTCTTGGATTCTTCGACTTCAAGGCGGCGACTGTCCCATGGGCAAGAAGTACCAAGAGATGGAAAGAACACCAACGCCGAGGGAAGCAAAATCTTGAAATACAGCGGGTGACATATCTGCACCAGTTTCAGCGCGAAGGAATGAGAAAGGGTAGTAAGTTCCTACCTAAATCACCGCTTCCGCAACTGGGACAGCTGTCCGTTGTAAGACCGTAAGCAACGTGCCCAGTGGCCGTATCGGTGATGTGCTACAATAGACAAAACCCGTATAGTTAGCTAGTCGAACTTCAGTTGACTAAAGAAAAGACATGACGCACAATCCACTGGGTGAACAGAAGATGAAATCAGCGAACTGTACTAGCTGAGGAGTAAGATATGACTGACCTGGTTACAGTTACTGCCCCCGTTCGCGTCATAAAGAGACTTGGGGATAGCAATGATGGGATCGCTGGCGCTGTTTACTTTGCCACAGTTACCCAAGCCGGGTTCAAACCATGTGCCCTGCACGGCGAGAGACGTTAGAAGGTTATTGGGAAGATATAGAAGAACTATGTACTCTTCCGGTATGAGTGACTCTTTTCTCTAGCTCTACGGGAGCACTAGAAACGAAGAGGATCATAGTAATGAGCGTAAAAAGTAGAGCGACACGAAACATGATGATGATAGTGGAGTGGTGGAGATGGGTTTTGAGGAGTGTTGGGAGAAGGAGATGGGTAGTAGATGTCCACAAAGATTTCAAAGCGATTCGAGAATCCTTTTATAACCTTCAGAGGATGAATGATACGTTATTCATGTCTGCAAGTCATTACTTATCGCGTATCGTTATAGGCTTATGGGAGCCCCCGAGGCTCGAGCCCGCAATACTACCTATGCGGCAGGCTAGCGCAGTACTCGGGCCTGAGAACAGAAGAAACTGCTGGAAGTTTACGAAGGCACCATGTAGCGTAGACGCGAAAAGAGCATATTTGGATGTTTTCTGCAGCAGAAAGTGACGATATATCGATATCGCATGGCATCCATATTGTCACTGCTGCAAATTTTCCGTATATACTTATCAGGGCCAGGAGTCGAGCCGCGTTGCTTTTCGGGGCCAGTAAGTCTAAGCGTTCTAGGCAGAGAAGCCTGGAACGTCCATGTGCGTGAGTTTGACTTGAACCGCGGAGCTTCAATTGCAGCGTTTTGGAGCTGTATGAGAAGCTTAAGGAAAGAGGAAGCGAAATTCAGAGACGACGCCAGCTCAGTATAATAGACGCCCAAAAACATGCTTTCTTTCTCATCATTTATCCCACAGCTACAGAGAGAATAAGCACTTATCCGAAGATGCAGGCAGTGACCAACAGGGGCCTTCCCTGCTTCTCGGGAATATGCAGGAGTTTTCTTGAACCGAACTGAAGTATCCCGGTACATTCGCTTTTTGTACCATTCCTCAAGTTGAACTAGTAAAATCTGCTCAACTGACATATTTTAAGCTGATTTGCAAGTTGCTTGATGCTTCGTCTAGCCATTTTCATCTGGCTCGTTATTCCTGGAACTCTTACTCTACAAATTCTACATCTAGAAGAACAAGCAAATCCCATCCGAGCTGCCGAGTTTCTAATAGCTTCTACCGTACCATATTGGATCTACCTATTCCCCTGGGCGATCGCCGCAAAGACCCTGAATGTCAAGTATCATCTAGAGTCAACTCGCATCAGATACTCGTCAGGGCCCTCTCTCCGAACTTGAAGGCTCTGCAAAATGAGAGTTGCAAAGGCACGTTGGCGTCTTAGCTCCGATGCACACTCCTGAGAACAGTACCTCGCCACCGACTCGGAGTGGAGTACATCACTCGTGCGGAAGACTCACTTTTCGTCCCAAGGCTCTTGGCTGCCTGTTAAGCCTTGTTCCGTTTTTTTTGTTTTTCACATTTCTGCTGTTTTGGATCAACCAAATTTTAGAATCCAGTTTTGTTAGACTGGTAAAGGCCTAGGCTTCATCACCGTTCGATTTGAGCTCGATATTCCTAGCTTTGCCCCGGGAGTCGGGACGGATTTACGGATCTATCGAGGGACTTTATAGAGTGGCTGTGCTTTGACGTCAGCGGAGTTTTTCAGCTCCGATTCTATCTGTCAAACTCCGATTCTATCTCGTCCTCCTCCATCCAACTTTTGAAAGATCTAATATTGAAGGCATAATATGACTACAAGCGGCCAACTTTACGGCGAATCTATTCCTGTACAAGTTCCAGCTTCAACTCGAATCCACTGAAGACTCACATCTGAGTTCATCCAGGATCAAGTGGACCGAATTTCTGCAAATCTTGGTGTACATATCCAGCTTGTGGTCGATGTAAGAATCAGTATATCCTTCAAATCAGCGCTCAATTTCTAGGCCAGGTTCGAGAGCTGTATAAGGATCGAGTGGCTCTTGAGCGAGACTACGCCACAAAGCTCCAGGCTTTGGCAAGGAAAGCCGCGGAGAAGAAGGCCAAGGTGGAATCCGAAGTTGTACTTGGAGATGATCCTACGAAGGCTTGGGACGAATCTACATTGAAGAAGAGGTGCGCATTTTCTCTTCTCTATCTATCATTGATCTATAACAAAGCCACTGTAGCACTCTAAACACCGCATATGAATCAATCATAACTTCCATGATAAATGCCGCTCAGGACCACAACAATATAGCTGACACTCTTACCACCCAAGTGGTTGAAGTGCTGAAATCCGCGGAACGTAAATATGAGAACATGCAGAAGACGGCACGGTCCCGTTTCGGTTCTTCTCGATAGCTTATCTGCTAACGCCAGCCATAGGAGGAACATTTTTACCAAAAGTTGATCTCCGATAGAGATCGTAGCTACTCTGACCGTCTAAAGGTACGACCCTCCCCCTGAGCAGTACGCTCATCCTGACAAACTGTTCGCAGAGTAAGCAAAAGGTAAGGCAATGAAGAGCACAGTGATCATTTGCTCAATGCTATTCAATAGTACGACGAGGAATGTTCGGAAGTCGAGGCCAGCCGTCAAAAACAGGTCAGTTCAGTATCTTGCCCCAGGCTACTCCTATTGACGCACCTATAGGGTCGTGCCAGTGACGACAAGCATGCAGAACGGGCGGCGCGCCAATCTGAACAGCAGCGCATCGATATGTTGAAATAGCAAGAAGTCCTCCAGCCGTTCCTTTCTACTACAGTGTTGGATGTTGACGGTCTCTATAGTGCGTACTTAATTGCCACCGCCATAGCGAACAAGACCAAGACCAAGTTTTACAGCACTGATCTGGTCCATCTGGAGAATGTATGTCTCATTTCAGTTTTCCTGTCATATTTTTTCATTCATATATTCTTTTTAGCAACTTCGTGCGTGCTGCTTATCAGACCTATAATTTGGGCAAGAATGCTTATCGATATCCCAGAGGCTATTCAAACGCGACTTGTGATCAAGTTTACCAAGATTCTTCTTCATGCGCAAGCCTTGCAAATGAGTCATCTCGATGCTCTGAAAAATCAATTAGCTGGAGTCGAATTGACACTAAATGAGGTCAATCCCTCAATGGATGAGGATTTGTATATTGAATACAATATTCGACCTTTCAGTCCTCCCAGCGATTGGAAGTTCGAGCCTTGTGTAAACTTTTACGACACAGTGAGTGCCTTGCTAAGAATTCGCATTCTTAATTGAGATCGATTCGCAGGAGGAGCTAAGCGTAGAGCCGGACCCAAAAACTGTCCTGCAGAACAGACTCAGGCGTAGCCGTGGCAAGCTACAAGAACTAGGGCCGGTAATAGATAGTAAACGTACGTGTTCAAGCATATATTCTATTAATTACCTCGGTCTGAAATGTCGAACAGAACGTGAATATGATCAGTTGGGGAAACTCACAGAGGCTTACGACGGTGACCATTCGCTAGGCAACGTGGAGGATATATCCGATGTGTGTCCATTTTCGAGGATATAATTTGTGCTTCCGCTAAAATGTACCCATTGGCTCCAGAAATATCTGGAGACAGATCACAATCTGACCTTCTTCAGAACCTCGGAGTGTATACTCAACGCGGAGATCGACACCATAGTGACTGCCATCGGAGGTAAGTAACATCGCATTGCTCAGTTTAATTTATAGTTCTTACAATCGGTTATCTTCCAGACGATGTCGGTGCTCAACAGCCTCACAGTTTTAAAAGCTCCTCGTTCTCGATCCCCACTACGTGTGGATACTGCAAGGTAAATGATGCCGATGCCAGAGGGCCTGTAACTCAATGAATGTCATTTAGACGTCAATCTGGGGTCTTAGTAAGCAAGGCAAGACTTGTAAAGTTTGCAATCTCTCTGTTCATGCCAAGTGTGAACTCAAGGTGGGTGTTGTGAGCTTTTGGCTTGGTGCATTCGATGATGCCATCGCTTCATAGGTACCAGCCGATTGTCAGCAAGGAGGAGGGGGAGGAGCGGTCAATCGGCATACTTCTCGGATGTCAATTTCAGCTAGTCGAATGAGTGCCGCCAGTGCCGGTAAGTACTTTGACCTTCTCCGGAGATCACTTGAACTTGAATGCTTTCTTTTCAGCCCCGCCCCAATTGGAGACCCCTACTGCATCGTCCTTTGTTCACTCCGTTCCCGATGAAGAAGCTTCATACTCGACCGCCAAAGTATTGTTTGACTTCACTGCCACCTCTGACTTTGAATTATCTGTTTCTGGTGAGCCTTTTCTTAATCGGTGCCTTCACCTTCGCCTAGATATTGAACCACCCACAAGAGGGTTCCATCGTTAATGTCATTGAACACGATGACGGTTCTGGATGGGTTAAAGTAAGCCATGGTGGTGAAGATGGCCTTGTCCCCGCTTCGTATCTCGAACATGGAGCCGAGGCATTGAATGAACAAGGGTCCGGCCAATATGGTGTGGTGTAATCCTGTTCGGTGTCTTTGGGAGATTTATTAATCGGAGCTTCTCATGACAGTGAAAGCTCTGTATGCGTACGAAGCGCAAAGCGCTGACGAGTTGGGTTTGAAGGAAGGAGAACTGATTGAATTATCGAGTGGACCATCAGGTGGCCAGTTATACGGGCAAGGGTGGTGGGAAGGTAAGGAATTTTGAGATCCCCGTGAATATGTGTTTCGGCGCTGACGCTGTATTTAGGTATCAGCTCCTCGGGCCAGAAGGGCATTTTTCCTAGTAATTATGTATGTGCCATTCATTCTGCTCTTTGTGCACGAATCTGAATGCCTTTCTAGGTTGAGCTGGTATAGATTCGTCCATATTTCGTCCTTACGTCTACGGTCGTAGACGTAGGCATCATGATTTCGTTCTGCCACTTGCATATAATAATCGATTTAATTGAATTATTGTACATACCTATTCTACAGCCAGCGGGAATCCCAGAGATAACGGTGCTTGCCACATTGAATGCTCTGGAACTGGCGGTCAGCACTTGGACTATGCCGTGTAATAGACCTTCCTTCCTTCCCAGTTGAATTTCTCGGATTTATCCTTCTCAAAAATTCTTTTGGATCCGGCGTTCAGCTCTTTGGACCGTGCCGTGTAATAAAAATTTCCTTCTCCATTCGATGGGCCCCTCCTCCTCTTCGTAATTTCTACCAAAAGTGTGCGCCCTCGCTGCTGATGATCTTGGCGTCTCCGTCTTTGTCTAAAGATCTTTTTAATCAATCTCGGCTATTTGGTGCTAGAACCAATTCTTTTCCACTTTCCAAATGAAGATCCCCTCCGACAGTCAAAGCTTTGTATGCGTATGAAGCGAGAGGTGCTAACGAGTTGGGTTTGAGCTGACTGAATCGAGAGAACCATGAGGTTACCAGTTCTACGGGCAAGGATGGTGGGAAGGTAAGTCTAAACTTTGAGATCCCCGCGAATAGCCTGGCGTGCTGTACCTAAGTACTTATCAGTTCCTTGGGCAAGAAAGGCATTTTTCCTAGTAATTATGTATGTTTCATTCATTCTGCTCTTTGTGCGTAAATCTGAATGCCTTTTTGGGCCGGTATAAAATACCTGTCTATATCGGTATAAATTCGTTCATGCTTCGATCCTTATGGTTGTAGACGTAGATTTGATTGCGTAACGGTACTGTATAGTTCTCGAGTTATCTTTCTGCATTCCTCAGTCGATGGGCCCTCCTCTTTCTGGCAATTTCTACCAACCTCAAATGTGCCCTCACCGGCTGATCCTGCAGTCTCCGTCTTTTGTTGAAGATCTTTTTAATCAATCTCGGCAAGGTGCTGGAATTCGTACCACCAGTTGTTTTCCATTTATTAAATTGTTGCATAAGTCTTAATTTTGCTTGCTTAATACCAATCTTTTGTTTGCATCTTGAGCAGCGAGCTGAGCACTTCACTCTTTGCCTACCTCTTGTAAGAGGGTCCTTCCCAAGTTGTTGGACTCGGATGTAGTTAGCGTCGGGATTCACAGCCCCTGGCAGTCTTGCGGAGTCTGATTTTTTGGACGTGCATCAGAATGACGAGAACCTCGACGTACATAGAGATTTTCACAAACCACTTTCATATCACATTACACGCTGTCTGTCATTAAATGGACACTGTGCTTTCGTATATGAGCTGAATTTAGAGCAAAGGTCTTCAGAGCGTCGTCGATCGGACGTGTTAAATACTGAGGTTGAACAGTGAATAGTGGGGTCCAAGGCCAATAGCAGCCATTCGACCGCTTCTGACAATCAGGACCCTGAGTCCACCAATTTCGCGAATCTGATAAATTTTCGGGGTTACAAAACAATGAACCACGCACGCGTATACATGCGCACAATGGATATGAGAGCCATTATCCAAATTTGCGTGATCGTGTCAGAGAAATGGAAAATGTGGTGCAGCCTTCGGACCTCAGCTCGTGTATATATATATCATGAGTATAAAAGGATGAGACAATTCTTCGAAGAGCCTCACTAGCAGCCTGACTCTTGCCCTAGAATCCATCCCAAGAACCTACAGCAGAGTTCGAGGCCGAACCAGAGTTTAAGGCTAGATAGCGCTCTTTACGGTCTGCATCGCAAAGAGAACGAGCATGCAGCATTCACGAGACGTTATCTTTTGAATGGCACTCGTACTCTTGCGATAGATGACTGCGAAGGGCCCTTTCGAAGCCTCCGAACGAAGGAGCTCACCGCGTCGTGCTGCATAAGGCTGCTCGCATTTTGAAAACGCTTTAGCTCTTTCACCTTCATCCTTTCTCTTGCTTCCTTCTTCTGCCGAAGAATTGGAGACTTGCCAACCCAGGAATGTTATTTTCTGACAGATTGCGCACCCATAAGGCACTAACTATTACAGATTCTTGCAGGATAGTCGGCAACGATCGGAGGAGAGGTAAAAACCTTGACGGCGGAGCCTGGGAGTATACTATCTTGACCTATATCTGGTCCAATCATTCATTCGTACGTACAGGATGCAGCGCGACGAGGAGAATATCGAGGATAACGGGGAAAATATGGAAAAACTCAGGTCTTTTCAGCTCCCTATTGGTACGTCGAATAGGGAGCTGAAAATTCAATTGAGTACTACCGAGGGGAGGGATTAAAGTATTTAAATATAGCAAACGCTGCCTTGACATTGAGGTTACAGTGAGGCATTCTAGATTTCTACCTCAGTCTTCACTTCGCAATTGACGAAACGGCGCGAAACAGCCGGGTGATGGATGTCGAGTCGCGGGAGAATCTCAATAGGAAATCTCCTGCTTGCATGGGCATGTACTGCTGGTTTTGTAAGCTCTTGATCAAGATTCATTCAGACAGATTCAGAAATACTGTACTGTTCGACCAAAAATTCGTGGTATGTGACCCATGACCTGCCCTGTTCAGGATTTTTGGTGTTCATGGATGGAAGTAAGCTGTGATATATTTGTGAGCAGTTCACTTGCACAGGGGTTCACTGAACCACTGCACAAGTGCCCAGTAACTTGTTACCTTATTTTTTGATTCATTTCTGGCTTGTTTGCAGGTGGACTGAGCAAAATTTGAATTTCTCCAGCGTTTTTGAACCGCTTTTGAGGTATTTTTTTTTTGTCTGTTTTGGTTGTCACGGTGTTCACAACCCAGAGTGACCGGTGTCAGCCTGCTGTCAACGTTCATTTTGGGTCGGCGTGACCCGTGACTGAACTTTTGGAACTGAGCTGCGAAGGTGCCATCTTCGCGTCCTCGTGACCATGACAAATTATTCCCAGTTTGATGCGAGTCCTGGTCCTGCGAATCCTGGACGTCAGCGTCGTGTCGATTCGCGTTCTGTGTGCATGGATATGACGGTGCTTTTGCTACGATCTGGTCCTCCCAAAACACTGTAATTCAATTGGCCATGGGACATCGTGATGTCATTCCAGCACAAAATCTGCTTCTTTCGAGGTTATAAAGTCAAACTCTTTCAAGGCTCTCATGTCGCTTCTATCCGCACTCTCATCTTCAACAAACTCAGTCCTACGCTCTTCCGCTAGGCAATCTATATTGAGACTTTCTCCGACCTTCTGTTTCCATTTCCCGCTTTACAAGAACCATGTCTTCGCAAACTCTTACCAACGCGATCAAGGAAGACCATCAAGAGGTGACCTTGAAATGAAATCGTGTTCACATTTTATGATGCTGACCTCCAATGCTTGTGCTTGTAAAGATGTATGATTACTTCGACAATTACAAGAAAAGCACAGGAGACGCCGACGCTCAGGCTCGATGGGCTCGTCAGCTTACTTGGGAGATTGCTCGGCATGCTGTGGGTGAAGAACTTGTAGTCTACCCTCTCATGGAGAAGCACCTGGGACAAGAAGGAACGGAGCTCGCTAATGGAGACCGCCAAGACCATCAGGTACTGCTCTTTGCTTTAGGTGCTTATTTCTAGATTAATGCTTGCTCTATTATTTTAGCTAGTGAAGGAGCAACTGTATAAATTGGAATCTTTGACTGCTGGTACGAATGAGTACGATACCTTGCTCAAAGAGGTTAGTCTCATGTAGAGCTATAGAAGTATACTTGCTTGTCTAACTGCTCTTCAGGTTATGGCACATCTTCACAAGCACAACGATAGCGAGGAGATTAATGATCTCCCTAAACTTGAGCAGCAACTGGGACAAGATGGTAGTCAGCAGGCAGCAGCCAAGTTCACAAGAACAAAGAAATTTGCTCCTACTCGGTGAGTTGTTTGGCAGGATCCAAGACTTCACTCACATTCTAATCATTGGTACACAGTCCGCATCCATCTGCTCCGAGCAAACCTCCCGGGGAAACCCTAGCTGGTTTCCTCGCGCTGCCGATGGACAAACTCAAAGACATGTTTGCCAAGTTCCCTACAGAAGAGATGAAGGAGGCAGCTAAGAAAGATTAGTTTACAGTATTCAATTTTGAAACAAAGTTTGGCCCATGTATGTATGTGTATTATTGTGAATCATGATTCATGTGATGTCTGTTTTTGGAAACGTTAAATAAATCGATTCGATTTGGTGTTGACTCTTGAGCGACTGGAATGAATGAGAGATACGGTCACGGTGCGTCTGCTAACGATCTGGTCCTAGCAAATCGCTGCAATTCAATTGGCCTAAGGGGATCTATACGCTTGTCATACGTGATGTCATTCCAGCGCAAATCCGCTTTTTTCGAGGTTATAAAGTCAAACTCTTTCAAGGATCTCATGTCGCTTTTACACGTACTCTCATCTTCAACAAACTCAGTCCTACGCTCTTCCGCTAGGCAATCTATATCGAGACTTTCTCCGTTTTCTGTTTCCATTTCCCGCTTTACAAGAACCATGTCTTCGAAGAGAACTCTTACCGAAGCGATCAAGGAAGACCATGAAGAGGTGATCTTGAAATTGTCTTCACATTTTATGATGCTGACCTCCAACATTAAAGATGTATGAATACTTCGACAATTACAAGAAATGTACAGGAGACGCGGACGCTCAGGCTCGATGGGCTCGCCAGCTTACCTGGGAGATTGCTCGTCATGCTGTCGGTGAAGAAATTGTAGTTTACCCTCTCATGGAGAAGCACATGGGGCAGGAAGGAATGGATCTCGCCAATGGAGATCGCAAAGAACATCAGGTACTACTCTTCGATTCAAGTACTTATTTTCCAGACTAATGCTGTCTTAGCTAGTGAAAGAGCAACTGTATAAATTGGAATCCTTGACTGCTGGTACGAATGAGTTTGATACTTTGATCAATGAGGTTAGTCTCATGTAGAGCTGTGGAGTATACTTAGTTGTCTGACTCTTCAGGTCATGGCCCATCTTCGTAAGCATAATGATAGCGAGGAAATTCCAAGATCTCCCTCAACTGGAGCCGAAATTGGGACACGAGGGTAGTCAGCAGGCAGCAGCTAGTTTCACAAGGACGAAGAAATTCGCTCCTACTCGGTATGTAGATCGGCAGCATCCAGGTCTCCACTGACATTCTAATCATCGGTACCCAGTCCACATCCGTCTGCTCCGAACAAACCTCCCGCGGAAACCCTAGTTGGTTTCCTTGCGTTGCCAATGGACAAACTCAAAGACATGTTTGCCAAGTTCCCTACAGAAGAAATGAAAGCGGCAGCAAAGGATGATTAAGTTTACAATATTCAATTTCGAAACAAAGTTTGGGCTACATGTATGTACATTATCGTGAATCATGAATCATTGATGCCTGTTTTCGGAAACATTAAATAAATCGATTCAATTTGGCGCGCTGAGAGACTTGAGTGAATAAGAGATATATAAAACAAACTACAAGACAACCAAAAGAACCCATGGCTACAAGCTACAGTGAATCGCATACACAAAGAATCTCAACGTCCAACTAGGGAAGTCCTTAGATAAGGTGGTCCGTTTGCTCCCATGGGTCCATACGCTGTAGGACCTATCTGAGAAGGTATCGTAGGCATCGCCATTGCCATGGCCACCGACGGCGTCTGTGGACCTGAGGGCTGCATCTCCCTAGTCGGATTCCGATCCTCCCTCTCCGCTAGTGTTGCCGCGCCAGGTCGTCCAGAGTCTGCCAGCGACCCGTTCACCGTGAAGGTCTTTCCGAGACCGTATAGCTTCCCATTGTACTCTGATTCATCAAACCCATCTTGAAAGTACATCTCCATCATCTTGAAGAATGCTGAAGATGTGAGGAGTGAATCGGAGCCTGCTTGGTGAGATATTCCGACGCGTTGAACCTGCGATTGATATGAGAAGATGAAAGAGAATAAGAAACTAACTGCCACGTACACCAAGGTCATCCGCGATGTCTTGTAAACCACCTTTCAATACTTTAGCATGCTCGCATCATGAACTTGATATCGTAGACGGTAGGAAACCATGTCCGCAGAAGATCAAAGAATGAATCTTCGGTCGTTGGTAATGACTCCGCCGTTAGAAGCTTGACAAAGTATCCGAAATCATAGCCACTGAAAGCGAAGAGTAAGCCGGTGTGAGCAGGACGTAGTAATGCAAGTCACCTACCTGTGAAACGATATCCACTTTGTCTCCGGTGTCAGCACTAGGCCTGAGGTTATCATCAGCTCCGCAAAGTCATTGGGCGAGATTCCAATTTCTTCGTGTCGCTGAAAGTCAATCCCGGACTTTTGTAGAAGTTCTATTGACTCTGGAGCATAGATATCCTCACTGAGAGTACGAATAATGAGCGCGCAAGTTCGACAAAAGAAAACATAGCACACACACTTTATGCTGAAGCCAAAATTGAACTGCCAAGTTGAAGCCTCTGGAGAATAGTTGCCCTCTTCATCCGACAGCGTAATTCCAACTTGTATTATCTTTAGGAGATCGACGTTACACCGCATAGTCTGGTAATGATAGTCGGAAGACGTTTTGAAGTTGCCGATTGGTCTCGCAACGACGCCAGGGAATTCAGTGTCCTAGATAAATGTTAGAAATTCAGTAGCCGTTCGATAAGATTTGCGCTGAGCATACCATCGCAACGTACGGATATTCTTCAATTACTTGTCGAAGAAGTTGTAGCTCTTCTTGGAGATTTGGAGCCCATACTTCTCTTATTCGGGGCGGGCTTGCCTGCATATTGCAGGGGTTCAACTGTGAGAGTTAAGTAGAAAGTAGAAAGTCAAAGTTTGAGGCGAGCTCCGATCAACTGGCTCTGACTAAGCTCAAGTGGGCGCTCAAGCGCCTACAATATTAATGTGAGCAGTGAGGCTAGTGAGGCTTGAGCACAGTGCAAAAATCGATAACATAGTTTGGTAGAGTACAGTGAAGTCAATACTAGATGCAATGCTGTAGATCGAACAATACAATGGGATAATAATTAACCAATAAATACCAAAAGGAACTGGTAACCGTGCAAGACGCTCATCTCGTCTTGTCATCGCGTTATCCTAGTATCCATCATGAGCGTCTGACTCTACGCTTCGACTGGTTCCGAGATGCAATCTTCTCATTCACCGACGACCCAAATTCTTGCGCCAATTTCGAGGCCTGAGCCAGATCTTCCATTGGCGTCTGGTCATCATTCAGCGCCTGGAGAGCTCGTTGCAATTGGAGCACTTTGGCTGATGTCGTTCCACTTCTAGTAACTCTTCCGGAAGGAGTAGGAGAATTGAGAGCTGCAGTCGTTACTGGACTTGTCTTTCGTTTCTTGACAGGACGAACGGAGGGGCTGTTGACGGCGCCATCATTGGGATCCGGAGGATCTGCATATGAAGAGGAACGAACTGTGTATAAGAAACGGTTCAAGGGGCTCATGCCAACTCGCTTGACTCACCCATGTCGACGTCCGCGTCAGCCGGAGCATCCGCATCCAACTCCCTCGAAATCTGCGCAAAACTTGCAGGAGATACTACCTCCTTCTCCCAATCATAGTCCTCCTCCTCTTCCTCCAAATGCGGAACCAAAACAGCAGCACGACCATGACTCGAGGGTGTTATAGAAGGTTCGGGCGTCATGAGCTGGTTCCAAGACAAACTCGCACTAACACCGACTCCGCTAGCCTTTTGTCTTCGCTTGGCCGGTGTCTGCTGAGGTTGTTGTGCCGCTTTAGCTTTGCCTTTCGAGCTCGGCGTGGCGACTTGCTGCTGACAGCGAAGGTTCATACTATATGACTGCGAGCCGGTGATAGGGTCAGCTCCTCCACGACTTTGCGATACATCCTGAGCTCGAGTGGAGGAGGAGGATGAGGAAGGTTGAGAGTCCTCGACGATTTCCAAGTCTTTGGAGTGGCGCTTTCGCTTCTTCCCGATAGATTTCGACGTTCGATCCAGGTCCTGGTCATCCACTGCCATAGACGCGTCCAAGTTGCGTCCAGAAGCCACGGACGACGATTCACGAATTGGTGAACACGAAGATGGAATAATTTCCAGAAAATTGTCCATCTTACGTCTAGGAGTGGTGTTCGATGACACTGGCAGTGGTTCGCGAATCGGTGACGACGATGACGGGACAATCTCAAGAGATTTGATCTGCGTTCGATTATTATTGTTGAGTTGAGCAGCAGCAAACGCATCGCAATATTGCGCGATAACTTGCGATCCCGTTATGGGTACAGGCTCCAACGACTGAGTCTCTGGAACAACCGAGACCTGAATCAAGTTAAAAAGGTGAATTCCAAGCAACCCCAAGCAAAAGGTAACTCACCGTTCCCTGCGAATCATCACTCTGCGTCAACCCAGCCGCAAATCCACGCTCATCCACCTTTCCAAGCGCCTTCAAAACCATCTTCAACTCTGGTTCGTACTGGGGAATAAATTCCGGTCGTTTATGGTAAGTGGCGAGCCAGAAATCTTCAAAGTAATGGAACACCCCTCCAGCACGACTTTCAGGCCCATCAAGGGGAGCGATGAAGAGCATCCATAACGTGTTGAGGGTCTTTTGATTTGGCTGTTCTTTGATGAGTTTGTTGAGGACTTGCGAGTACAATGGGAAGATCTGAATGGGTTTGGTTTAGGTTTAGATTTCAAATTTAAGATTGAGTTTCAGACATGTGAGATTTGAGAGATGAATGGGGGTGTGAGTTTAAAAGAGAGGGTTTGAAAGAGAGGCAAGGTGTGAAAACCATGGAAGACGAAGAGGGGTTTGAAAGAGAGGGTTCGAAAGAAGAGAAGGTTTAAAAAGAAAGGGTTTGGAAGAAAGAGAGGGTCTGAAAGAAAGACGTACATGTTTAAAGTAGATCTGGTCGGGTATGACCTCGGATTTATCTTCGAGCCAGCGGGAGATGCTATGGCACACCATAGCCAAGGAGGATACAAGCAGCGTATCGGGACAGAAATAATCATATTATAGATCGTGGCGATATATCGCAGAGAGATGTCCATGTCATTGTCGAGTAGTCGTGGAGGATTCGCTATTAGTATTCGTAGGCATTCGTATTCGAATCCATGCTCGGAGGATACAACGAGTTTAAAACGCTGTTCATAACATGCAACACTTGCTCCGCTAGCGTTTTGTTCTCAAACGGAATGACAAAGGCTGATAAAAGGGCGTGGAATTGTTTAGGGAAAGCGAGTGGTCTGGACAAAGGGGTCAACTAACGAAAGAGAAAAAAAACGAACAAAACAAAACTAACAATTCTGCTCCGTCTGGGACTAACGCCTGCCATAGCCCCATAGCTGCCTCGTTAGCTCCACGATGAACTCTAGCAGCGGCCAATGCAACACGGAAAAGCATTCCCCAGAGTTCAATCTCTTCGTCTGTCGTCAGCCGTTCCCTAAAACACCATACATACATCAGTACAAAAGAAAGAGATAGAATGAACAACATACGGGAACGGAAACTTCAAAAACGTCACCAAACTATCCCCCGCAACTCCTTCCTCAACCCATCTACGTGCAACAATCACCCACGTCTGCATATTAAACATCGACCGAGTTGGACTTGTTTCACCACCAACTTCAAGTTGACGCAACAACTCCTCCCTACTCGGATACACCACAACTCCCTGACACATCCTCACCCACTCACCCTGTACCCTCCCCTCCCCAATCCGAAAATCCCTCCTTACAACACCACCTAGGAACACCTCCACAGCACGCGTTTCCTCCAACCCCGATTGGGAGAATGTTCGTTGGGCGGTTTGCCAGAGTTTGTGTAGGAGGCGAATTTGTTTGAGTTCCAGTTCCACTTGGACTTGCACGTCCAGGTTTACGTTCACTGGCACTCGCAAAGCGGAACATAGACCACCCAGCTTATGTATACCAGTTTCGGACTAGGAGCGAGATGAAACCCTTGGCTTTGGGAAAATTCAGAGTCGGCTAGGAGAAGAGTTTGCCAGGCGGTAAGGATGGATTTCTATCCAGAGATTTAGAAAAAAAAGCAGCTTTAGAATTGGAATTCGATGAGGACATACCGGAATCTGCAGCAGCGCAGAATCACGCAACACAAGCCCAGCACCAACCATCCAAAAATCATACAATTCGTCCCAATGGTTTATCGTCTCTTGAACACTAAGCGGCCTAACGTCCGCTTTATGGCGTGGAGTGTATTCATGCAACGATGGGAGGTCAGATTTGAGAATGTTTCCGTTGAAGAGGTGGGAGTGCAGGATGGCGTTGGTGTCGAATCGAGTTGGGGTTGGGGCTGGGGTTGGGGTTTGAGTTTCCTGCGGAGGCACAGGTGCGAGAAGCTGGGCTAGAAGAATCAATCCATCCTGCTGCATCTTTTTCTCTTTCAACATGACCTCGACAACTTCGACGACCCTCTCCACAGACTCGCCGCTCGCATGGCTGAAAAACACACGACACGTCTCTGCCCCAGTCCCACTCCTATAATCCTGCGACAAAAAAGTCTGCACCTTCCTAACCATCTCCCTCTCCTTGGCTTTATCCTTCTCCGCAGGCATCCTCGCAAAAGCCCACACAAAGCACCTCCACACTGGCCCACTCAACCTCCTAACAATCCGTCCCTTATGCTCCGCAATATCCCAAAGCCGATCCTTGATAGTCCTCATCGCCCTACTATCGAAAATCGGATAGTCTATCAAGACAATAAAAGACGCCATAACAACCGCAGCCCATTGCGGTCCTTCACCGTCGAAAACGACTTGAGTGACTTGGCATGCGGATTCTAGGATCTTGGGCAGCAGCAACACTACCCGATCCGCTTCTAGGAATTTGCGCTACGACACTGGGAAAGTTCATGTGAGACTTTTTGTGTGTAGGTCAGGTTGTGGGCTAGTTTGGCGGAAGCAAAGGCGCTGAGGGCATGTGCTGCTGCGTTGCGAGCTTTGGAGGAGTCGTCGATGAGGGATTTGAGGGCTTCGTCGAGAAAGTTGCATGCGGGTCCGAGGAATAGTTTGGGTTGAGTACGGAGGAGCTCTGCTAGGATCTAAAGGCGCTGTGAGTGAGTGAGAGGAAAGCAAGGATAAAGTAGTACGGACCATCAGACCGTCAACCTGCTCATGCCCGTTCAAACACCGCTTCACGCTGGCAATGATCTTGGATTTGTGAGGAGCGAGAACGTTGGTGGGAAGCTTCTGGACCTGGAGTATGAACCGCAGGAGAGCAAATGTGCGTTGGATTGGGGTGTCGGGAGAGATGGTTGGGAAAGAAGGTGTAGGATGTCGCCGAGTAAAAGGCAGAGTTGATCTCCTAGGAAGCAAAGAATTAGAGAATAATAGATAGATAGAGAGTACATGGTGCGCACCAGGTATCGTCTTGTACAACTCGGGTAAAGTAAACAAGTCTGAGATCACGCGTAGGGCTTGTTGACCGAGCAGAGCCAAATCGCTAGCATACTGCACTTGGTCTGGATCCATGTCGTCTGAAGATAAGCATGGATTGATCATGACACGCATTAGATCGCGGCGGAGAGCGGGTACCAGGATGCTCGAGCGCTCTGCAAGTAGCGGAATCGCAGCAGACTCGACGCCTTTGGTCATGATTCGTGCAATCCTCGTTGCGAGCACGTTGTATGCTTCGGCTAGGTCATGCAGATCGATACGCTCTTCGTCCTGGTCAGACAAGGACTCGTCTAGCGTTTCTAAAGGGGAAAGGAGATACTGTGCGGTAATACATGAACGTTTGAGGGATTGAGATTGGGATGAAGAGGAGGAAGCCATTATGGGTATATTTTCTTTACGGCTTCGGCTGTGGTTCATATCGTGGGTGTATAAAGTATGGACAGTGAAAGTTCATTCGGTGAAGAATTGAGGCGTTAATATTGAACAAAAGAAGCTATAGCAACATGCATGTTAGTTGCAAGCGGGTGCGATTTGATGGTATGGCTCACCTGCTTTTATAGCGAACAAAGGCGGTAAACACGAGTCAAACTAACAACAAAAGGGCCTTGACATGGCGAGTGATGGAGTCCACGAAAAAACGAACAGAGTCACACCGTGGCAAGAGGCACGTGTAGTGACCATCCTTGGCCTAGCGAGTCCGAGTCAGCAGCTAATCCGAATTAGGGTACTCTACATAGCTATAGCTGAATTAGGGCACTTTAGACTATCTACACTGTAGCTAATTGAAATGCTAATTGATAAGACAACATTGAAACAGTAAAAAATCCCGAACCGATCACAGCCATTCCTTGGCTTCTGACTCTTGACCGCCATCTGGAATTCTCGCTGGCCGATGTATTTCCACAAAGTCAATTCGTTCTCTGTTCTTCCCCTTTTCCTCGCTGCTGTCAACGGTCTAGCTGTACCCACGACTAGCCGCCTTCAGACCCGCGACGTTTATTCGCCCAAGATTCTTACCCCTACCACTGGGACTGTTTGGCAGGCGAATTCCATTGCCCAAGTGACATGGTACGCTCCGTACCACTGTGCTGTGAAAACGCCTAATCTCTAACGTCTTTCGCGTCGACAGGGATACCAGTAATCCACCTGCCCATATCACCAACCCGCAGGGCACGATATTCCTTGCCTCGCCGAATAGTACAAGCGAAATTTGGATATTAGTGAGTCACTGAGCCTTATTTGATGCTACCGTTTCTGATTATCCCAACTAGACCATCCACTCGCTTCAAGGGTCAATCTAACGCTAGGACTGGCAAAGATAAGGGTTCCTAATGTGCCTACGGGGACGAATTACACGGTTGTCTGTGAGTATGCCATCCCATCCCATCCGTCCATATCCTGCAGCTTATTCGCAATTCGCTAGTGATGGGCGATTCTGGCAATTGCAGTCCAATGTTTACTATCCAATCTGGATCTGGTTCCCCCAGCTCGAGCGATGACTCGGAGTCTATTCTCTTAGTCTAGATTTTAGGATACATGTTCGGACAGGTCCATGTTCAAAATCAACTTGAATTCATTTTCGTTGTTCACAGCGAGTCTCAGAGATCCTACCGAACAGTGTCATCAACGCCTATCATCTATCTCTGGAGGAGGCTAAGCAGGTGGAGCCGTTGGATGGGGTTCCGAGCCCGAGTTCTTCTCTTTCTTTCGTCCCGAATGGCGTAACTGATCCTTTGTGGCCGCTTGCTGCGCTCGAACGACACTTGTTCACTCAACATGCCGCGGAGTGCCTCCAGGGCTTTGGTGTTTATCAGCGCCGCCTCCGACATCTGCACTCCTCCGCTTCCGCCGCCTCAAAATAACATCAATCACAGAAAGAGGTTGTAGTCCGTTTCTTCTATGGTCACTTTACCGCAGTGGTCTAACGCGATCACCTGCTAGTTTGCTCTTTCAGTGTATCCAGTGCTCAGCGTTCGAATCGCAGAGGTGACGTATTGAGTATCGCATACTCCAGTTGGATTCTTCCTTTTTTTCAATCGAATTCATTGACGAAGTACAGTATACTGTACATGCACCTTACAATGTATCTGTGACAGCCTGGGCGGCAGCCAATAGAAGAGATTATCATAAGATAACTCTTTGCCCATAGACAGCAGGCACAATTTAAAGACGATGCAGGCTGAGGTTGCTATCGGAAGATTCGCCTTTGACAGGTTTCGCTGAATTTGCTGAATCCGAGTTTGTAGGCGGACGAAGCGTCACAAGTCGTTACTACTAGCAGGAGGGCTCCTCATTCCCAACTCCAGGTCCTTCGGGGAACTCGGGCAGGCTCAATAATGCGAGTCGAAGGTCAGCTAGCCGAGCCATTTCTCTTTCATTCCATCTATCTAAAATCCTTTTATTGCACTTGATCAGACTTCCGTACCCAGCAATCAGCACGATATGACTACGGACGACTTCCTCGCCAACGAGCCCTGCCAATCTCTATCAGCACCCATTGCAGAAAAGACTACGCAGATTCTCGTCGACCAGTTCAAGTATCTACGAAATAACACTGTTGAACCTCTAAGCAAGTTTTTTGGATTGTGTTACGTGCGTATGGGTTTGGATTTGTGGGATTTGGTTTGGGTACTTGGTTTGGACTTCCCAACTTGCTCTCCCGCATGTACGGGTACATGATTGACAATGTCATTCTTCTCATTACCGGCGCGCTGCACTAACGAGATATGCATGAACTGATTGTGATTGAACGATGTACATCTGTTGGGCGCATTCGAGTCTATGTTTGCTCTCTGTGTAGTCTCCATGCGTAGAAGAGTTATACCAAAGTGTTTTGGTAGAAACACCACTCGGTGCGTATACATACCATACCCTTCCTCTACTTCACTCACCCACTCCTTCCAGCCCGGTACTTCCGAGACTTCCTCTCCACCTCCGACCTAGATAATCTCAACATCAAAATCATCCTAAACACCGTCTACGAAGCCTATCTCGAAGACTTTTATTTCCTAGTACTGCCTCACCCTCGGCGGTATCCTCGGACGTCATGAACCGCATCCTTCTCCTTCGAGCCGATCGACGCACAGTCAATATCACTATAAACTCATTCAACACTGATTTATCGAAAGAGGAGCGAGCCAAACTCTTTCCGAGCATTGGGAGGTTGTTCCCTGAAGGGAATAATACCACTGCTAAAGCGGATGAGATTGATCAGGCTTAGGATGGTATGTCGAGAATGTTAGCGAGTATAGACAGTTTTTCTTCGGATGCAGCATGGGGCGCTTTCCAATCGGGGTCGACGCAGGCAGCGGCATCCTCTCCCAACTCGAAGACCGTTTCTTCCAAACCAAAGTCCACCTCAACACGCTCGCTTTCCTCCAACAATTCTAGTATTGCGTGTTTTATGCGTATATGAGTTGAAGGAGCAGGAGATTAGGAATATTACATGTAGATCATGGAGTGTATCTGCGCAGAATGCGAAGGATAGGATACAGGATTTTATACCGATTTTTTGAAGGACGACGGACATGGCTGTTCTATACTTTTTACTCATACGTTTTACTTGAAATCGAACATAATGGAATGGATTTTGCAGTATGAATACGTGTAACTATCAACTTAAATGTCATAGTATGTGTTCACTGACTCTTCCGCTAACGCCTACTGACGCTTCTCAACAGTGTTGAACTGGGAGTAAACCAGGTTCTTTCTGCTGTGTGCAAAGGCAGAAAGAGGAAGAGCTTTGAGTGGTTGTATTCTCTCTCTCACCAGAATCCTTGAAGCCTTAGCGCTTAAGGCTTTAGCTACTTAAGGCTTTACCCTTAAGTAGAGCACTACTTGAATCTCCCCCGTTCCAGCTCTCTTTGGTCTTTTCATCTAGTACTACTTACCACTGTCCAGCCACATCCCTCATTAGCTGTCCAACCATTTTGCGGCTTCCATTCTCCTCTTGAACGCAAAGGTTCGAATCTCAATGCGTATCTGCTCAAATTTGGTCAAAGTAAGTAGTTGAAACTATATCTCATTCAGTCCATCGCCAACTTGAAATTGCATCAATCTGGCATTCAGCTTTTTAGTGAAAAAGCCATGCCAGTGAACCACTTGTACTGATCTCTGGAACATGAGCATCTCAAATTGCTCTTCAAGTTGATATTCTTATACTGTACAGTTACAAAAAATAAGTTCAGCCAGCTGCAGCATGATACATTATGGATATCAAAAATCAAAGACCAGTCATGAATTATGCTGCTGGTGTATCTGGGGAGTAGCAAGCCTGCCAATTCCTACCAAAGACAAATTTACCAAAGTTCAACCTTGTTGGGTTTTCACCAATGACCAGAGTGTTATTGGGATGCCAGAGTGCCACTCGACACTGAGGTGGAACCCAGAAGAGCAACTCGGAATTTCTTCCATGAACCCAGCCATTGATCATGGCAAAGGGATCAGGCTGACCTGGGAATAGAGAATGAAAAAATGCTCAGCCAGATATAAAGGGAATGACTTACTTGCAATAGCATGAAAAGATGTATCAACATTTAACTCTGCATTCCAGATTTGGACAGTCTTGTCATCAGAACCAGATATTACTCTCTTTCTATTGGATGAGAATCCAACAGATGTAACCGGATGTGTATGTCCCAACATTGGTTCTACTACTTGTTCTCCAGTCTCTGCATTCCAGATTCTGATAGTCTTGTCATAAGAGCCCGAGACTACCCTCTTTCCATCTGATGAGAATTCAACAGATGTAACCAAACCTGTATGTCCCAATATTGGTTCCATTACTTGTTCCCCAGTCTCTGCATTCCAGATTTGGACAGTCTTGTCAATAGAGCCCGAGACTACTCTCTTTCCATCTGATGAGAATCCAACAGATGTGACCCCATCTGTATGTCCCAATATTGGTTCCACTACTTGTTCTCCTGTCTCTGCATTCCAAATTTGGATATGTGGTCCCTAGAGCCTGAGACTACTCTCTTTCCATCCAATGAGAATCCAACAGATGTGACCCCATCTGTATGTCCCAATATTGGTTCCACTACTTGTTCTCCAGTCTCTGCATTCCAGATTCGGATAGTCTCGTCATAAGAGCCCGAGACTACTCTCTTTCCATCTGATGAAAATCCAACAGATGTAACACAATCTGTATGTCCCAATATTGGTTCCACTACTTGTTCACCCAGTCTCTGAATTCCAGATTCGGATAGTCTTGTCATGAGAGCCCGAGACTACTCTCTTTTCCATGATGAGAATCCAACAGATGTGACCGAATCTGTATGTCCCAATATTGGTTCCACTACTTGTTCACCAGTCTCTGCATTCCAGATTCGGATGGTCTTGTCATGAGAGCCCGAGACTACTCTCTTGCCATCTGATGAGAATCCAACAGATTCCACCAGATTTGTATGTCCCAATATTGGTTCCACTACTTGTTCTCCAGTCTCTGCATTCCAAATTTGGATAGTGTGGTCCCTAGAGCCTGAGACTACTCTCTTTCCATCTGATGAAAATCCAACAGATGTAACACTGAATCTGTATGTCCCAATATTGGTTCCACTACTTGTTCTCCAGTCTCTGCATTCCAGATTCGGATAGTCTTGTCATGAGAGCCCGAGACTACTCTCTTTCCATCTGATGAGAATCCAACAGATGTGACCGAATTTGTATGTCCCAATATTGGTTCCACTACTTGTTCTCCAGTCTCTGCATTCCAGATTCGGATGGTCTCGTCATGAGAGCCCGAGACTACTCTCTTGCCATCTGATGAGAATCCAACAGATGTGACCGAATTTGTATGTCCCAATATTGGTTCCACTACTTGTTCTCCAGTCTCTGCATTCCAGATTCGGATAGTGTTGTCATCAGAGCCCGAGACTACTCTCTTCCCATCTGATGAGAATCCAACAGATCTAACCCAAGATGTATGTCCCAGTATTGGCTTCACTACTTGCTCTCCAGTCTCTGCATTCCAGATTCGGATAGTCTTGTCATAAGAGCCCGAGACTACTCTCTTTCCATCTGATGAGATTGCCACAGACTCTACAAACTCTGCATGACCAGCCAAGACTAGCTGAATAGCAGGCCAATCAGTCTGTTGGCCTATGTCTAGAGATAGCTTGTTTGGATGGCTGCCTGCAAAGTTCCTCCAGATCATGGATTTTATTGGGCTGAAGGGTAAGGCTGATATATAGATATGAGGTGCACTGTGAGATATTGCACTGCTGAAAGCACGGATGAAACTGACAGCATCAAGTGCCGCAGATGCCAGCTCATCATTTTTAACCTGTTTTTATAGAACATTATTTAAGCTTACATTATAATAATCATGAATTAATACCTTGCTCCAATCTGCAATTGACAGAATTGCTAATGCTGCAGTATCCACATGCTTAAGAAGGCTTATGACCTCTAGCCACCATAGAAACCTTTTCTCCAAAAAATCCTTCAAACCTTGTTCCAAAGAAATAGAATGCACAGTTCTGAGCTCATTCAAGTGAGCTGACCAAAATCTGCATGAATAGGACAGATGCCCTCCAATATATCTATCAATGAGTACTTGAAGGTTCTCCACTTGGTCATTAGCCAAAAAGGAGGATTCCAGGTGACATATATTGAACTTCAACTCTGACATCATAACAGATAAAGTTGCATGAAGGAGACATTCATGATGTTTGCAAGCATCCAAATCCAGCTCAGGCCGATATTTGAATTTGGAGTGTACAACCTTTCTGGCCCCTTTAGATGTTGCATATTCCCAGAAAGATAAATGGGCAATGCGGACAACATCATCCTTCTTTTCTGGCATAATTAGAACTGCACTCATTAGCTCTAACATGGCTTTAACATCAACATCATTGTCATAGCCAAGAAGCTTTGAAAGTAATGGAATACTGAGAGGCTCTTGAAGATGTAAAACTGCTCCCATGATATTCTGATAATTTTCAATCAAAACTGCATCATCCTCTGGGATGAGCTCATGAAGAATATGAGTATAGAGATCATCAATTAGACCAGAGTTGAGTTTGAGAATTTGGGCAATAGATGCAGTGGGTGAATGCCCGCGCTGATCACGTATCTGTTTGACCGCTGTGGAGGCATAGATAAAAAGTCCCTGAGCACGGTCAGCCAACAGCTTGAGTTGTTCAGTATCTGCTAGTGCCTCTTTATGTGGCTTTTTCCCATCATCCACAAGATTGTACTTCAGGTACAGCAAAATATCAGATGACACAACTTCTTCCTTAACATCATCAAGAATAATAATGTTTGTGGAAGATTTCAAGGGGTCGTTATCAAACCACATGTGGATTGGGTGCTCTGGACGACTGGTAAATACAATGTGTAGATTAATAGGCAGATTGCCTATTTCTTCACAAAGCAATTTCAGTAGTTCAGTTCCCCCACCACACTCATCTAGTGCATCAAAGACCAGGACCCATGGTTCCTGTATCTCAGGAAGCTTAGATAAAGGCTCAATCAATAAGCTTCTTGAACTGGATATTAGCAGTTGCATGTCCCAGCTGATTATCCTGCTCCAAAATATCTACCAGGATATTGTAAAATTGCTGGTTGAACATTGCAATTTGATGTGCAATAGTGCGGAACACATTGTTGATATTGCTCCTAGATTCATGACCTTGTGAGAAGAAGAATGAAGCTGCAAGTGCATTCTTTTCATGTAGCCTCACAGCAAGAGACTTGGCAATGGTTGATTTGCCACGTCCAGGTGTTCCATGTATCCAAATGATCTGCTTCTCTGGACCAAGGCTTCCTAGAGCATGGTTATGCAAGTCCTCTAGAAGTTGTTCATCGAGTTCCATGTAAACAAGTGGAAGGAGTGTCTGCAGCATCAAACCTGGCAGGAGCAACATTAAGCCTCTCAATGAGGAAATGCAATCTCACTAAATTAAAGGCAGTTGTTTCTTGTCAGCACGCAAGGGAGTTGAGTGATATTAAATGGACAATACATGCCTGTCTGTTGAGTGTCTTTGCCTATTTTTTGAGTATCTCTGCCTACTTGTTGAATGTCTCTAGTTGCTTCTTGGATGGCTTTGGCTGTTTGTTGAATATCATTGATGACTATCTGGATAGAAATACCACCATGGAACTAGGGAAATAAATTAAGATTCAATTTCAGCTAAAAATGGAATGTTAACATACAGAAAACTCTTGCAATGCATCTCAGACAGCCTGTCTGATATCTTCAATCTTGGCTTTGGTATCATTAGCCTGGAGAAACTGCCTAACTCTACCCTTGCTGGCAGCAAGAGGTGTGCAGTCCTTGGCAATCTTCTGCAATGCACTATATTATGTCAAAGAATGAGTGCTTGATGCTGGAGATATGTATTGATCATCATCATACTCAGATAGATTTTGCAAACGCTTATAAAGTTCAGCTGGAACATCGTTGTTGTTGTTGTTGTTGTTGTTCGATTGGAGGGCAGTTATAAAATTGTCGATTTTTCCCTTAAGTTTAGGCAAATCTTTCTTGTTGCTTTTCATATTCTTCAAACCGTAACATCAGCTTGAAGATCTCCCAACATCATGCATTCTACTCACCTGGACCATTTCACAAACTGCCAGAATACCATTAAGGGCTGGCTCGATCCCGAACATCCCTAGTCCAGTGGTGGCTTCTTTTGCCAGCTTGAGAACACTCAACACATCAGTGCTGAGATCCTTTGCCATTTTTGCGGAAGCTTGTTTTGCGTTAGAGGACATAGTTGAGAAATCGAAGATAGAGGTCAAGAAACAACGAGGCTGAGGGCAAAGGCAGTGGGCACAGCGCTGTCAATCAGTGCCTTATCGCCAACGTCCGTGGCCAATGCCAAAAATGGAGTAATGTTCCGACAAACCAAATCCGGAAGGAAGAAGCAATGCTTTAGCGCTCCTTACTACCCACTGCATTGACTTCCAAACGATGTCATTGACATCCTAAACATGTTATCTATATACACATACGCACTCGAGCTCCTGAATTCTCTCCTGCAGCAGCAACGACGAAGATCTCCGCCTTACCCTTCTCTCTAATGAGTATCACTCCACAGAGACGAGACGAGCTCCGCATTCACCTCCCAGCTTCCTCGACCTACTGCAATGGCCTCCAGCACCAGTCCCATTCTCCTCCTTCAACAGCTCCGAAATATCTGAGGAACAGTCTGACGGTTTAACCAGAACACCCGTACAGGACTAGTAATAGTCGCAGGTCGTGGCCAGACTAGCCGTAGCACCTGCACCAGGGTTCTGTACCAACCGCACCCAGGTACTAATAACACGAACCCTAACCCCAGTAGAACCATAAATAAGGCGAGCTATGCGGAGGGATGGGGGCGAAGCAAGAATAATGGGTTAAGGAGGAAGAGGGAGACAAAAGGGTTGGTTATTGTTGGAGCTAGAGAAAGGTGATGAAACAGCGAACACTACTCACTGTGCGTTTCCTATACTAACTTCGTCCAGTTCGTCTCCTCCGCCCCAATCCAACCTGGTCTAATAGGTGGCTTCCCTCCAGACAACTCTGAACGTTGAAGGAGCCGATAGTTGAGTCCGTCGTCTCCGTCTGTCGGAGCCGTGCATTGTTTTCCTCTCCTTCTTCTCTCCGCGCCCCTCCTCCTACCAGACCCTGAATACTTCGGCTTTCACCGGGACACATTCGGACGCAATAGATGATACAGCTCAGGAATCGACATCGCTATCACAGCGTCGATATCGCACCATCGTATCGCCATTCGCACCGCATCGCAGTAGACAACAAGGGGAGAAAAGTACGATGATCAGGCATATCCTATAGCTTTGCCTGGACCGCAACGAGATGAAGCAGGAAGCGAAAGAGAGAAGGCGGGAGAGATGACGAAGGGAGTATGCAGGATGAGTAACTGCCGGTGCTAATGTCTCGGATTCCATCCCGTTATCGTTCTCGCAATTCGAGGCTTTGAATTCACCGTTAATGAATTTCCGTTAAGCGACTCTCCCGCCACTCGCAGCTGGCCGATGAACGAAAGAAACGGTTGGGTAGATTCAGTGGATTCGCGTTTGAACAATCAAAATATGTTGAGACCCCAACTGGCCCTGCGCAAAGTATCACTTCCTCTTAGCCTTAATCCAACGCTGCTCGGTAGAAAACCGTACCTTGAGATCATTCTCCATCTTCCTCTACTGCAAGACGTTCACCACTGCAGAGTGTTCCAGTGAGGTGATGGAGTCGTTTATCTAGGGCAGTCTGTTTGGATGACTCGAGAACACTGAACACTGGAAACGATGAGTTGAGTCGAGGAAATCCAGGGAACCGGCTTTACTTACCGTTTACCTAAAGCGCAATGTCAATACTATTACTTCGGAAAGAAAGACAAAATGAAGATACCTTGAGCATTTTGAGCATTGGAATTACAGGGTATAAAATGCGTTCAGGTTTCAGAAAGTACGGCCGAATGTCTATCCAGGATTTCCTGCATCTCTAGTACGCGTCGGAATATGTTGAGTCGTCTGTGTCGTTCAGTCACGTCTGTTGCTTCGTAGATATTGAGGGCTTTGCGTTGGAAAGAAAACGATAGCGATATATTAAATTCCAATCCGTAGGAAGAATCAAACGCGAAAATGGATATGAGCTTACCTACAGCCATCGCAAAATCCAGGCAGTATCTATCTGTCCATCTTTGCCATCTAGCTGCAGCCATTTGTGCATCCAACTGCTTTCTTGCCAATTCGATCGCCAATCTATAGTGTGCCGCGTATACAGGCTAAAGGAGTCGAGATTCGGGAGGAGATGAAATGGCCGATCTGGGATTGAATCTGGGATTGAACAAGAACCTTGAGCTGGAGAGACTATAGTCCCCTGTAAATTCCACTTTTGTTTTTACCCAAACCAAAGATAGACGAGCACTTTTTAACCCTTTTTTGAATCTATTAAAGCTTGTGCTAAGTTGAATGTGTTGAAGAGTTCATTGTGGCGTAGGTGTGGCGAAGCTGTTGTCGTGAGAAAGCTCAGGCTCATCATCGATAGAAACGCCATGCCTCTGGGCTCAAACTGCAACGAAACCCTCTTCTCTTCTCAGATCCAAGATTATCCCTTAATACTCGAAAAGCTACGCTGGGAATCTGGTCCTGCGTCGATTCCGAACCCCGATAAAGTCCTCCCGATTATCCACATCGCACGGCGGGAGCTCGAGGACTGTGAAAAGCAGATTGAAGCTCTCGAATCTCGTAGAGAAAGTTTGCAGGAGTACGCGGCCCTGCTCCAATCTCTTCTATCACCTATTCGGAAGGTTCCCGACGAGATTTTGCAGCACATCTTTGATGATTGCTGCGACATGAAATACTTTACTGTGGGCAATCATCAGAAAAGTCCGAATGCTATCAGAAATGCACCTGCATTAGCTGTTAGTAGCGTCTGTTCACGGTGGCGGAGAAACGGGTTGTCAATGCCTAGTATATGGTCGAGGATATCGCTCTCGCGATATGTCCGAGCTGTTGTGGATTTTACCGCTCTTGAAACTGTTTTAAATCGAACACCACAGCATCCATTGACCATCGTTATCGACTTCTCTCCGGATTTCAATAAATATCCAGTGTTCACTCTTCTAAAGAAGCATACGCATCGCTGGTATAGCTTTACCGATAAATCTCGAAAAGAATTTCGACACGACGAATTGCGATACAGTTTTATCAGTATTTTTTTGCATCCTGATCCTGCCCTCAAATTTCCTCTCCTGGAGTATTTGGACATTGTGGATATCGAAGCAAGCGATCTAAAGATGCTTGCTCATGCATCACCAAAATTGAAGAAGCTGAGCACGACCTTTATCCCCGACGGGACCTCAGTTGAAACCTCTCTTTTCGCGCAGCTCTCGCATCTGGAATTGCGCAAGCTCTCGGTACCTAAGATTCAAGCACTATTTCGCAGCAGTCATCGTCTTGTGTCGCTGGAAACGGAGGAATCAGTTAATCCACATTATGCAGAAACCGTGGTACCGTGCCGCACCATAGATACACTGACAGTGTATCTTAATCCGGCGCTATCATAGAAATCGCATTCAGTTTTGCGATATCTTACACTCCCTTCATTGAAAGCCATCCATTTTGAACGGACTCTTTCTCACAGACGTGAGATCGAAACATCTTACAAGGAGACTGGTTCACTGATACTTTTCTGGCCTTCCTATCACGCTCATCCTGTTCACTAACATCATTATCCATTGAGAGTTTGGCACTCGCTGACTTGAAACTCATCGATCTTCTCGCTCGTCTTCCAACATTGCTCAACCTCAGCTTTGATGACAGCTACGTCGCACCAGGAAGTAGCCCTATAACAGATTGATTTATCGAGAGTCTTCAGGTCCACGATACTGGCTCTAACCATCCCATCGTGCCGAGATTACAATCCCTAAAGCTGAATGTTGGTGCGAGCACCTTCAGCGATGGGTCGGTCGTGGATATGGTTCGATCTCGATGGATTTCTGGCCAGCTCAATGCATGTGCTAGCAGGGAGTCAGGAGCTCAGGTGGATTGTCTGCGGAAGTTTACTATCAGGTTTCGAAATCGAGAAGAAGCGAAAGCTGCATATGAGGCCTTGGAGGATGTGGAGAGGGATGGTATGAGAGCTGTTGTGCTATGGAAGAATCAATAGAGTCAAGATCTCCTAAGTATTAGTTGTCATTGTTTTGCTTCTTGGGCGACTGCTGTAAAAACCTTTCTCTTTCTCGTTAGCGGTCTACGGATTTGCTGATAGCTCTTGCCATTCGTATAACGACGGGGAAGATTAGTTGTAGTGTACGATAGATAGATTAGCCAAATCAAGATGGACGAGCGTTTTAAACCGGTTTGTGTTTCTTTTTTTTTGAATTCATTTATTTTTCTATCGAGCTTATGCCAACTTGAGTGTAATATATTATTGTGAGGCAAGGAGACGCGGTCGTGAGAAGGTTCAGTCCTCTTCTTTCGTTCCCTCATCATCGAGCCCCAGAAACGCCATGCCTCTCTGCTCAAACTGCAACGAAAGTATTTCCTCATCTCAGATCCAGGATTCTTCCCTAATACTAGAAAAGCTACGCTGGGAATCTGGTCCTGCGTCGATTCCGAGCCCCGATAAGGTCTTCCCGATTATCCAAAGCGTACATCGGGAGCTCGAGGACTGTGAAAAGCAGATTAAAGCTCTCGAATCCCGTAGAGAACGCCTGCGGGAGTACACAGTCCAGCTCCAGTCTCTGCTTTCACCTATCCGGAAGGTTCCCGACGAGATTGTGCGACGCGTTTTTGATGATTGCTGCGACATGAATCACTTTATTGTGGCCAAAACCAGAACAGATGCTATCAGAAGTATACCCGCACTCGCACTCAGTAGCGTCTGTTCACGGTGGCGGAGGAATGGACTGTCTATGCCTGAGATCTGGTCAAGGATATCGCTGATGTGGAACGAACCAATACATGCAGATCACGACGAAAGTCTTCTCTCCACCATAAACATCTTCCTCAATCGATCACTGCAATCTCCGCTGACTGTCATTATTGACTTGTCGCTTGAACCTGGCCGATATCAGGCTGTTATGACTAGTGTTATCAGCTATATGCACAACTGGCGCAGCTTCACCTTTCGTTCCAAAGTCCGCGATAGTCTCCTCGCTCTGTGTCCAGATCAATCCCTCCATCTACCCCTCCTGGAGGACTTGGACATCGCACATAACGTTGGGGATTGTACACACTTCCTCGCTCATACGAGTGCACCAAAGCTGAACAATCTGAGCCTCGTAGCGTGTACACCAACAGAAGTCCCGGTCTCTCTTCTTGCACAGCTCTTACATTTGGAGGTCCATTACGCCTTTGTGCGTAAATTGAAGGCACTACTTGACAACAGTCACCACCTTGTGTCATTGAAAACTTCGGAATTCGTTTTTCTCGATGAAACACCTCCCATCCCTACAATTCGTCGCACCATACGTACACTGACACTCTATCTTGACTCATTGTGTGATATTTCGGATTCAGTCTTGTCATATCTTACACTCCCTTCATTGACAGCCATCCACCTTCAACGGGATGTCTTTACCGAACGGATTAGGGATACCCAACCTCAGATACGCAAGAGTGGCTGGCGGAACTTTGATCCATTCATGACCTTCCTAGCGCGATCGTCTTGCTTGTTAACAACATTATCTATGGAGAGCTTGGCACTCGCTGACTTGAAACTCGTCGATCTTCTCGCTCATCTTCCAATATTGCTCAGTCTGAGCATTGATGACAATTATGTCGCGCCAGAATGCAGCCCTATAACTTCAGGTCTACGATACTGGCTCTCATCGTCCCATCGTGCCGAGATTGAATTACCTAAAGCTGAATGTCGGTGCGAGCACCTTCAACGATGGGTCAGTCGTGGATATGGTTCGCTCTCGATGGACTCCCGCTTGTGCTAGCAGGGAATCAGGACCTCAGGTGGATCGTCTGCGGGAGTTTACCATGACGTTTCGAAATCGAGAAGAAGCGGAGGCTGCATATGAGTCCTTGGAGGATGTGGAGAGGGATGGAATGAGAGCTGTTGTGCTATGGGGGATTGAGCAAGGTTAAAATCTGGCATTAGTTGTCATTGGCTTGCTTCTTGGGCGACTGTTGTAAAAGCCTTTCTCGTTAGCGGTGTACGAGAATCTTGACTCCCTGATAGCTCTTCCGATTCGTCTGACGACGAGGAAGATTAGCTGCAGTGAAATCGAAGATGGATGAGCGTTTCTTTACCCGTTTCTTTTTTCTTCTTCTATCGAGCTTATGCTAAGTTGAATGTAAGATATTGTGGGTAAAAGAGGGTGCCTAGGTGCGCTAGGTGTAGCGACGCTGTTGTCGTGAGAAATGCTCAGTCCTCTTCTTTCGTTCCCCCGTCATCGAGCTCCAGAAGCAACACTATGCCTCTCCGCTCGCCTGCAACGAACCCCTTCTTCTCATCTCGGATCCTAGGATTCTCCCTTAAAACTCGAAAAGCTTCACTGCGAATCTGGGCCTGGGTCGGTTCCGAACCCCGAGGAGATCCTCCCGATCAGCCAAAGCGCACAGCGAGAGCTCGAGGAGTTTGCAAAGCAGATTAAAGCTCTCGAATCTCGTAGAAAGGAGTCTGCGGGAGCACACAGCGCAGCTCCAATATCTTCTCTCATCTATCTAGAATATTTTGCGGCACGTCTTCGGCGATTGAACCACTTTGCTATGACTAAAACTTGTACAGATGCTATTAGGAGTATACCCGCACTCGCACTCAGTAACTTCTGTTCACGGTGGCGGAGGAATGGAATGTCTAGGCCTGGATCTCGTCGAGGATATCGCTGATATGGAACGAACCATTACATGCAAATCACGAAGAAAGTCTTCTGTCCACCATAACGTCTTCCTCAATCGAGCACTGCAGTATCCGCTGAATATAATTATTGATTTTTCGCTTGAACCTGGCCGACATCAGGCTGTTTGACTGGTCTTATCAGCCATATGCACAACTGGCGCGGCTTCACCTTTCATTCTAAAGTCCGGGATAGTCTCCTCATTCTGTTTCCAGATCATTCCCTCCACTTTACCCTCCTGGAGGACTTGATCATAATAGCTACCATATAGCATTATGAGGACATCTTCGCTCATACAAGTGTACCAAAGCTGAAGAATCTGAGCTTGAATTGTATCCCCACAGAGATCCCGCACTCTCATTGCACAGCTCTTGCATTTGGAAATATACTTTCCCTATATGGCTGAGTATGTGCATAGAATGAAGACACTACTTCAAGTCCTTGATAACGGTCACCGTCTCGTGTCATTGAAAATCGAGGATGCACTGGTCTCGCTCTCTGAAGAGGAGGCGATATCCTTGCAAATGGCTTGCCTCGTGACCCGTGCCTTGGACGGAATGTCTTTAACGAACGGACTGAGCCTGGTCGGATCGAACCTGAGATACACGAAGATGACTGGCGCTATTTTGATCCATTCATGGCCTTGCTATCGCGCTCATCCTGTTCATTAGCAACTTTATCCATCGAGAGTCTGACACTTGTTGGCTTCAACCTTATCGATCTTGTCACTCATCTTCCTTCATTGCACAATCTCAGCACTAATGACAGCTACGCTCCACCAGAATGCAATCCTATAACGGATCGATTTATCGAGATGCTTCAAGTTCGCGATACTGGCTCTCACCGTCCCATCGTGCCGAGATTACGTTCCCTGAAGCTGAATGTCGGTGCGAGCACCTTCAACGATGGGTTGGTCATTGATATGGTTTCGATCTCGATGAATTTTTGGCCAGCTCGATGCATGTGCTAGCAGGGAACCAGGACCTCAAATGGATTATTTGCGGGAGTTTACTATCAGATTTCGAAATCGAGAAGATATGAAAAGTGCGTATGAGCCTCTAGAGGATATGGAGAGGGATGGTATGAGAGTTGTTGTGTTATGGAATGATCAGTGAGCGGGGTCAAGATCTCCCATTAGCTGTCCTTGGCTTGCATCATTTTGCGCGACTGTTGTAAGATTCTTTCTCTTTCTCGTTAGCGGTCTGCGGTTGGTAGCGTCTTTCCCTATCAGTGCTGCGTACACTGGTCCAGTCTCAAGAACCATACCCGGATTTTTGGCCACATCCTGTGGTACTCGAGCTCTTCTCAAAACTAACGCTTAATGCGTTTTTAAAATGATCAACCTGTCCCCTTCGTTTTCCTTCGCAGTATGGATTCCAGATCTAGAAACATTGATTGTTTGCGTTTCACATCCATAGCTGCTCCTCACGACCCAGGATTCAGGACTGTGCGTCGCCTCCTCTCTCTAATCTTTAATATCTAATCTCCATTGCACTATGCGCTATGATCGGGTGGGGAAGGAGGTTTTACATCTTATAACGCCGACTGGGAGTTGAATCTTGAGCCTGAGCTTCAGAATTTCAGAACCTGCCCTATATATAAGTCACTTCTCCGCTCACTTCAAGCTCGTTATCCAAATTCCATGGCCGCTGACCTGAAGTTAATTACTGTACCCTTTCTTCATCTTGTTCTTCCTTGCCCCAAGCTCACCCTTCATGAAGCATAAAGCAAGTAATCTCAGATTGCGGGAATGGTTGCTGTTAGAATTACCATAAATAGAACTTGCGTTTCTATATCGGGAAGCAGGTCACCGAGTAAGTAGTTTGCTCCGTATCATTATCCTTCAGCATTGGTTTCTTTAGAAACAGAAGCCTCTAGAGTCTAGATGGCACTGGCGCTGACAACAGAGTAGCATTTTGACGCGTTCTCGGTTCCATGGACTTTTCTCAGAGTCGAATTCGAATTGTGGAGCTCAACGTTGACTCGACGTACTTATTACTACATACTTAACCCGATCTACAGGTTTGATTTTTTGAAGGCTTCTGAAGAACCAAATAAACGCAACACGAGGCTTCGAGCGTGATATAAAAGCAACTTGGTTCCGGATTCGTTTTTTCAACTTCAACCACCACCAAAACCAACGTTCGTGCATTGCTTTATTATAAAGTCTCCTTATTTCTCTCCAAGCTCCATCCCCCAGAACCAACATCATCATCATCATCATGAGCTTTACCGCCTTGTTTTCTCTTTTCCTCGTTCTCATCGCTCAACTCCGACTCGTTTCTTCCTCGCCCATCCAAGCCAACGCCCAAGCCGTGGTATTGAGTCGCGAAGAGCTCGAAGTTTGGTCGCCCAGTATCATATATCCTAAAGGCGGCGAGGTCTGGCAGGTAGGGCAAACCGTGTATAATGTAAGTCCTTAACGCGCGTCGAGTACTAGTAACTGACGATAATCTTCTCTTCTAGATGACTTGGGGTAAGCATCCATATCCATATCGTCCATGGGACGAGTATGCGGGATCTACAAACGAATACGAACACGATTTACTTACTAGCTTGATTAGAGACCGATAGACATCCCTTACCAAGCTCGAAACAACACTGGAGTCATCATGCTCGGATATCTCGATGGCAATGACACCGAGAACGAGCACCTCGACTGGCGTATGTGTTTTTTTTTCCTATTTCCTATCTCTTCACGTTTCGTTTCCTCGCTTGCTGGCTTTGGCTAGTGGACGTTCGGACACTGACTACTATTTATCTTATTTGATTTTCGTTCAACAGAAAAACCCGTAGCCAGTGGCTTCCCAATCACTGATGGATTCGTCCGCTTTCACCATCTCGCCTGACAGGAACTTGACGACGATGCATTCTTATATTCTCTGTCGTATGTGTTTTCTTTTTCCCTCTCGTTCTTCATTCCTACCTGCCTTCGTCCTGCGTTCTTTCCTTCCTTCTCCCCTGCCCCCGACACTTCTAACGATAAGCTAACCCCATATTACAGTGCTCGGCGACTCGGGAAACATTTCACCGACGTTCACCATTGATGCTTCCCATGCATAAACGACGAACGAACGACGCGCCTACCACCATCAACTACGTGTTCTGAGTAGGCTTCTACTTGCTCTTTCTCATCTCATCCATGGTTGTCGGTTGTCGGTGGTGCCCCAGTCTACCAGTTGTCGCGTCGTACAAGTCGAAGTGAAAAATGATGTTTGCCCTACGCCCTCCTACGATTGTTTTGACGAAGCATTGAACCAGTTTCCAAATTGCTATACGCCCCCGGACATTGTCATCATTGTGCATATAAATTCCATATCCCATATTCCGTACCACAATTAATCCACAGCTCGTTACGCGTTTACACGTTCCGCATTACATAGTCACTTTTTAGTTTCAGTTTCACACAAGTCGGTACATAGTATTACTTGGGACTCTTTGTTTCTTTCCTTCTTCTTCCGCTTCACCTAGTACAGCTACCTTTAGCTTTGTTGCTTTTTTGTTCAATGTTCGCATGTCCCAGATGTTGTAGTACAGACTCCGCACCTTAATCATCGTACTGCCTTGTTGCACTCCGACTCGTCAGGCTTGTCGCAAAGTATGAGTCTATGAGCTGTAGCTCATGCTCTAGCTGGTGTCCTCCCGTAAACTCCGAGGCGAGCCATCTCGTACGATTCCGTAGTTGCATTTGCCCGTCCAATTACATCCTCAGACCAGCTGCCGAAGGGATAACCGTAAAGAGACACCATACAATTGAAACGCCCGCAGACATATGCTATTTCTTATCAGTAAGTATTATCGCAAGAGAGACTCAACCAGTACATGCAGCTCTGAGGGAGCAATACCGTCGTGTACGCCAAAGAAAAACAGGAACAGCGGTAGTGCTAATGGGAAAGAGCATTGAAGGCAAATTAAATAACGACAAGATCCTCCAACTCTGCTCAGTTCCCCCATAACACAACAACTCTCATTCCATCCCTATCCATATCCTCTAAGGGCTCATATACACCCTTCGCTTCTTCTCGATTACGAAACCTGATGGTGAACTCCCGCAGACAGTCCACCTGAGGTTCCGATTCCCTGCTGCTACTAGCATTGCGCTTGCCAGGAATCCATCGAGACCGAATCATATCCACGACTGACCCATCGTTGAAGGTGCTCGCGCCGACATTCAGCTTTAAGGTATGTAATCTCGGCGATGGACGGTTAGAGTCAGTATGGTGGACTGAGCTCTCGATAATCGATCTGTATAGGTACTCCAGTGCAACGTAGCTGCATCAGAGTGACATTGAAGATGCGAGATCGATAGTTCAAGTCAGCGATGCTAACTTCCATGGTATGTAGCAGATGATCGCTAGAGCATGATCAAATTGTCCCAGTCACCTTGGCGTATGTGAGGTTCGACCATCTTAGCCCGCCGTTCGTAAAAGAGATTCCGTTCAAAGTGGATGGTTGTCAAAGAAGGGAGCGTAAGATATGGCAAGACTGAGTAGTCCTGCCATGTCATAGGATCATGACAAAGTGTCAGTGTGTGTATGGTGCCGCAAATTGTAGGGATGGGAAGTGTTTCGTCTTCGTCTAGTTGACTGATCTCAGTTTTCAATGACACAAGATGGTGATTGCTGTCCATTAGTGTGTGGATTTCATGCACATAGGGATAGTAGAATTCCAAGTGCAATAGCTGCGCGAATAGAAATATTTCCGATGAGTCGTGGGTAGTAATAGAAGATAGAACCAGATCCTTCAGTTTCGGTGCTGTATGAGCAAACATCTCTAGAACTTCATTCCTGATCTGTCCACTAAGTCCCTCCAGGAGAGGGAAATTGGAAGATGGATGCGAAAGATATGAAGTCAAAATGGACAGGCCATAGCCTTCAGACTCGTAGGTGAAGCTGCTGAAGCGGTGCACATGGTTGATTAGACGAGTGAGGGCGCGACATGGCTCGTCAAAGTCCATGTTGACAGTAAGAGGATGTTGTAGCGCTCGATCGAGAAAGATGTCTAGAGTGAAGAGAAGTCGCTCTTCGTCAACGTCGTCGGAGTATGCATTTCTCCGTACCAGCGATATCCTCGACCAGATCTCAGGCATACACATTCCATTTCTCTCCAACGTGAGCAGACGCTACTGAGGGCGAGTGCGGGTATACTTCTGATAGCATCTGTTCTAGTTTTCGTTACAGCAAAGTGGTTCATGTCGCAGCATTCGTCAAAGACGCGTCGCAGAATCTCATCGGGCACCTTTCGGAAAGGCGAAAGCAGAGACTGGAGCTGGGTCGTATAATCCAGTAGATTTTTCTACGAGATTCGAGAGCTTTAATCTGCCTGTCACAGCCTCAAGCTCCTGCTGTGCGCTTTGGATAGTGGGAGGACCTCATCGAGGTCCGGAATCGACGCAGGACCAGATTCCCAGCGGAGCTTTTCGAGTATTAGGGGAGAGTCCTGGATCCGAAATGAGAAGAGGATTTCATTGCAGTTTGAGCAGAGAGGCATGTCGATTTTGGACTCTATAATGAGGGAAAGAAAGGATCGAGTTTTCTCACGACCGCGTTTCAATGATGATTTCCATTACTTAGCTCAACCTTAATAGAAAAATAAATGGATTCAAGTAAAGAAAGGAAAATAGAAAGGTATAAAATGCTCCGTCTTTGATTTGGAAAACATAGGCTCTATCGTACACTGCAACTAATCTTCCTCGTCGTCAGACGAATTGGAAAGGCTATCAGCAAAGTCAAGGATTCTCCGTAGACCGCTAACGAGAAAGAGAAAGATTTTTACAGCAGTCGCCCAAGAAGCAAACCAATGATAACTAATAGGAGATCTTGACTCTACTCACTGATTCTTCCATAGCACAACAGCTCTCATCCCATCCCTCTCCACATCCTCCAAGGACTCATATGCAGCCTTCGATTCTTCTCGATTTCGAAACCTGATAGTAAACTCCCGCAGACGATCTACCTGAGGTTCTGATTCCCTGCTAGCACAGCCAATAATCCATCGAGACCGAACCATATCCACGACTATCCCATCGTTGAAGGTGCTCGCACCGACATTCAACTTTAGGGAATGTAATCTCGGCACCATAGAGCCAGTTTCGTGGACCTGAAGGCTCTCAATAAATCGATCTGTTATAGGGCTACACCCTGGTGCGACGTCGCTGTCATCGATGCTGAGGTTGAGTAGTGTTGGAAGATGAGTGACGAGATCGATGAGCTTTAAGTCAGCGAATGCCAGAATCTCGATGGATAATGTTGTTAATAAGCAAGACGATCGCGCTAAAAAGGCCATGAATGAATCAAATCTATACCAGTCACTTTCGCGCGTGCATTTTCCGAAGGGATTGCGTTCAAAGTGGATGGCTGTCAATGAAGGGAGTGTAAAGCACGCCCAAACTGGATTATACGTTGATGGCAACTGGCCAAGAGTAATTATCAGTGTGTGTATGGTGCGGCAAATTGTGGGAGGTTTTAGATCAATAATGCCTAAACAGTATTCCATGGTTTTCAATGACGCAAGATGGTGATTGCTGTTCATCAGTTGTCGGATTGCGAACAAATGAGAACCATATAATGTCAAGTGCGAGAGCTGTGTAACGAGAGAGACCGGAACCTCTACGAGGTTCCCAGTAAGGCTCAGCTGAGGTTCTTCAGCTTTGGTACACTCGTATGAGCGAAGATGCGTGTATGATCTTCTATCGCTTTTTTTATGTCCAAATCCTCCAGGAGGGGAAAATGGAGGGGATGGTCTGGAAACAGACCAAGGAAACTATCGCGAACAGAAGAATGGAAGGTGAAGCTGCGCCAGTTATGCATGTGGCTGATAAGACTAGCCAAAACAGCCTGATGTCGACTGTATCTGTAGCGTTCAAGAAACAAGCCAATATTGACAGTCAGCGGATATCGCAGTGCTCGATTGAGGAAGACGTCCATTGTGGTGGAGAGAAGTTTTTCCTCGTGATCTGCATCTATCCACACCAGCGATATCCTCGACCAGATTTCAGGCAAAGACAGTCCATTCCTCCGCCACCGTGAACAGACGCTACTGAGGGCGAGTGCGGGTATACTTCTGATAGCATCTGTACTAGTTTTGGTCATAGCAAAGCGATTCATGTCGCAGCAATCATCAAAAACGTGTCGCAAAATCTCGTCGGGAACCTTCCGGATAGGCGAGAGAAGAGATTGGAGTTGAACCGTGTACTCCAGCAGGCTCTGTCTACGAGATTCGAGAGCTTTAATCTGCTTTTCACAGTCCTCGAGTTCCCGCTGTGCGTTTTGGATAATCGGGAGGACCTCATCGGGGTTCGGAATCGACGCAGGACCAGATTCCCGGCGGAGCTTTTCGAGTATTAGGGGAGAGTCCTGGATCCAAAATGAGAAGAGGGTTTCGTTGCAGTTTGAGCACAGAGGCATGGCGTTTCTGGGCTCGATGATGGAAGCGAAAAGAAGAAGTTCTCACGACCGCGTCTCATGATTGCTTTCAAAGGCTGCTTAGCTGGAAACCTCGCATCACAAGGATCATACCCTCATTACTTAGCTCAACCTTAATAGAAAAATAAATGGAGAAGAAAGGAAAATAAGAAGGTATAAAATGCTCCGTCTTTGATTTGGAAAACATAGGCTCTATCGTACACTGCAACTAATCTTCCTCGTCGTCAGACGAATTGGAAAGGCTATCAGCAAAGTCAAGGATTCTCCGTAGACCGCTAACGAGAAAGAGAAAGATTTTTACAGCAGTCCAGCGCCCAAGAAGCAAACCAATGATAACTAATAGGAGATCATGACTCTACTCACTGATTCTTCCATAGCACAACAGCTCTCATACCGTCCCTCTCCACATCCTCCAAGGGCTCATACACACCCTTCTTTTCTTCTCGATTTCGAAATTTGATAGTGAACTCCCTCAGACGATCCACCTGACGTCCTGATTCCCTGCTAGCACATGCATCCAGTTTTTCAGGAATCCATCGAGATCGAACCATATCCACGACTAAACCATTGTTGAAGGTACTCGAACTGACATTCAGCTTTAGAGAATGTAATCTCGGTACGATGGGACGGTTAGAGTCAGTATCGTGGATCTGAAGGCTGTCGATAAATCGAGTTGTTATTGGACTACAACCTGGTGCAACGTAGCTGTCATCAATACTGAGATTGTGCAATGTAGGAAGATGGTTGACAAGGTCGATGAGGTCCATGTCAGCGAGTCCCAAGCTCTCGATGGATAATGTTGTTAATGGACAGGATGAGCGCGACAGGAAGATCATAAAAGTATCATTGAACCGGTCTCTTTGTCGAACATATTCAACCGTAGGTTTGCGAGACCGTTCAAGATGGATGGCTTTCAATGAAGGGAGTGTAAGATATCGCAAGACTGAACGTGATTCCTGCATTAGCCTTGGATCGAAATTTAAGTACACTGTCAGTGTATCTATGGTGCGGCAACTTGAAGGAGGTGAGGAAGAATCCTCAAGATCCAAAAGTGATTCCTCCGTTTTCAACGACACAAGATGATGCGAACGGCGACATAGTGCTTGAATTTTAGGTATCGACAGCTGGTATAATTCCAAATGCAAAAGCTGTGCGAAGGGGGAGGTTTGAATTGTGGGGGTAAAGGTTATGCTCAGCTTCTTCAATTTTGGTGATGCATGGGCAATCGTCTTTAGATCGGCTTCTCCGACCTGCACCATATCCAAATCCTCCAGGAGAGGAAATTTAAGATCAGGATCCCGATGCAAAAGGGCACCGAGAAAACTGTCTTGATATTTATCGGTGAAACTGTGCCAGCGATCCATATGCTTGAATAGAAGAGTCAAAACATATCGACTAATCATCGGAGACAAGTCGATAACGATGGTCAGTGGATGCTGCAGTGTTCGATTTAAAGCGATTTCGAGAGCTGTGTAATCTTCAACGATATCATATCGCGCCGAGGCCAGCGATATCCTCGACCATATACCAGGCATTGACAGTCCGTTTCTCCGCCACCGTGAACAGACGCTACTAACAGCTAATGCAGGTGCATTTCTGATCGCATTCGAAGTTTTTTTGTGATTATCCACAGTAAAGTGATTCATATCGCAGCAATCATCAAAGATGTGCTGCAAAATCTCGTCGGGAACCCTCCTGATAGGTGAAAACAGAGATTGGAGCTGGGCTGTGTACTCCAGCAGACTCCGTTTACGAGATTCGAGAGCTTTAATCTGTTTGTCACAGTCCTCGAGCTCCTGCTGTGCGCTTTGGATAATCGGGAGGACTTTATCAGGGTTCGGAATCGACCCAGGGCCAGACTCCCAGCGTAGCTTTTCGAGTATTAGGGGAGAATCCTGGATCTGAGAAGAGAAGAGGGTGTCGTTGCAGTTTGAGCAGAGAGGCATGGCGTTTCTGAGGCTCGATAATGAGGGAAACAAACAAAGGACCGAGTTTTCTCACGACCGCATTTCCTTGCACACAATAATATCTTACATTACTTAGCTCAACCTTGATAGAAAAATAAATGGAGTCAAATGAAGAAAGGAAAACAAAAAGGGTATAAAATGCTCGTCCATCTTTGATTTCAGTAAAAACAAAGGCTCTATCGTACATTGCAATTAATCTTCCTCGCCGTCAGACGAATCGGAAGAGCTATCTGCGAAAGTCAAAGATTCTCGACTCGCAAATGATAGCTTGGGTAATAACAGGCTTCACGCTTGAGGAAGTTCGTCTTCTGCGAGGTAATGCACCAGCTCTTGGTTCAAGCTGGCCCTTTGCAGGCATCGGCGCAGAGTCCTGAAGGAGCTCCGGCCGGGGGATAATAGAAATAAACTCGGTAAATCCACGACGCTCTCTTAAAGGGACCTCGGAAAGAATGAGAGGAGGGGGGACACGGATGATAAAGGAAGAGAGCGGGGACGACTCGGAGTTCTTCTCGATGTCGGACAGGTAAGTCGACGACGATGAGGGAGTAAAGATAATGGATCATGTTAAGCAGTGGTGCGGTTATGATGCAGTTGTGAGTGTACGAGAGCAAGTTATTTTCGAGGGAGAATCGAGAATTTATAGGAGCCGATAGGGGCTTTCCCACGATATGGCTTGCCCGAGTTCCCCGAAGGGCTTTTTGCTTCCGTGAGCCTAGACCGGCTATAGGAGGAGGAGAATGCCAGCCTCCGAGTAGTTGGTGAGGCAGTACGGGACTTCGAATCTACTCGAGTAGAGCCACCAAAATCACCTTCATCAGGAGTGACAAGCAGCCTTGATTCGGCAGGCAGCTTGCGCACCAACGCATCCAAGCGGCAGAACGTCGCGGGACTCTTACTACGACACACATAACCCGAGCAGTAAACTGAACGTACACAGCTCTAGAAGCACGCCGCCTAGAGGGTTGTCATGCAATGAACTTGAATGAAGTTGTCTGGAGCTGCCCTTAGGAACCGACCAGTGGCAAGGAACTTGCACAGCAAATTCTTCAAACGCACTGTCAAAGGCCAGCATGCGTAGAAACTAGCTGCTCATCAGAGTTTTCGCCGAAATTTCAAGTCGATCCGCGGATGCGAAAGGTTTTGGTCGTTTGGCATGCTTCAGATTCGAAGCTGGGCTCAAGATCATCATTATGCGGGACGAGTCTAGGGAATCTAGGGATTATCTGCCAACCCAGTCAAGCGGTGTACTTGACGAATTTTCGTCACAAGAGGGCAGAGCTAAAAGCAACACAGAACTAGCATTTTTGACAGCAAGATCGAATAACGGAAGCAGACGAACGACTAGTAGTACATCATGGGTATCCAAGCCAATCACTGAGATAGAGAAATCACCGCGTTTTTTTCGCACTTCTCGACATCACTGCACCCTACTAACGAGTAGAGGTCGCCTATGCCCTCTTTACTTTGGATGCATAATTGAGACGCATTGCTTTGGCAATATACTGGTACGAGTCGTACATGAGCCAGAATGGAATGACGACCCAGCTGTTATGAAGTAAAAGAACACACATCAGTCAGCCAGCGTTTAAGACACAGAAAATACTTACATGACGTTCATGAACTAGATAGGCAGAAATAGAACGAGTTGATCAGTCGTGCGTTTGATTTTTGGAATAACTGAGGGTGGTTACTCACGACGAGGTAAACCCAAAGGTATAGAAAGTTGGAGGTTTCAAGGTTCGGGCTGCCAGTCAACCATTCGGGACAGAATGTCATCCATCTGTGCAGTGTGATGAGCGTGAGCGGGAAAAGGGCAAACAATATTCATTTTTTGAAGCTTACCCTCCATACAGCTCTGCAGTACTCAAAACCACGAGCCAGTAGTGCCTCGCAGGATCGTCATTGACTAGTTGCTTGAGGATGTAGCAGCAAAGGGGACCTGCACCAAGGACGGTCAAGATTTCCAGTGAGACGACTGTGGGATCAGCGGTTCCCCAACGAAAGTCGGCTGCGGCGTATTCTCTCCCTGATGACAGAGAGAGGGTACAAAGTTGGATTGATATTCAGATGGATTCGCGATAGATAGAAGAGAGGATTAGAAGCGATAATTTTAACCACGATGGAGAAAGAACGCACACATCTCCGCAAAAGGTCCCGAACTCGTGTTTACTTGTCTGCCAAAGACGGAGAGGTACAGGAACGATCCCTCGAAGGAAAAGTGGATCATTGCGTCGAAAGCCTTTCGGTTAAACAGGTATTATTAGCATGGCGTAAATGAAGATTGAGGATTGATTCACCAGCCATATGAACGTGAACCGGTCTTTGGCACTCGCGTTTTTGGGCAAGAGAACTTTAGAGCCTGTGTAAGCTGTAATACCGACCCCTAGGACGCCGAGAAGAGAGAAGAGAGAGGTTGTTGTGAATAGGGATGGTGAGGAAGGCGTATCGAGCATTCTGAACGTCGTGGTGCTGATCAAAGGCCGTGTCTGGCGCTTAGGTCACGAGGTCGTGACGGCATCGCTGCATCGGCAACTGGTTTGTTCCGGCGGCGCTTCGCTCTTTCCTTCAGACTCTTGCCAATGTCAAGACGCGCAGGCCGATGTCGATCACTTATGTGGTTGAATACAATGCCAACCTAGATTTGAACTTTGACTCTCACGTATCTTTCAATCCATCCGGAAAGAATGATACGTGCCTGCAGCATCACATCCTTGACATCCAACTTGTTCTCAATTTTTTCTTTCATTGAACATTCAGCCCCTCTCAGCCCGGAGTCGGATTGCTTGTACATTATGGCAGATATGCCCTAGGAACCACCGAATTCTGAACAGTCCGAATGTTCTACTCACATCCTTCCTGTCAGTACAATGCGAAAAGGTTCCTGACTGTCTCGGAGAATCCTGTACAGTCTGAGAGTTTATAATGGGCCGTGGTTTGTATCGCATTTGACCTTCTTTCGTTCGGTCGCCCACTATCGTTTTTCCTTCTCTCTCCTTATTGAGGTCTTAATAATTTCTCGCAACTTCTAGTTTACGTCTAGATATTGCAGCTAGTACGGCACCAGCCTGCTACATTCGCTGATTGGTACCTCGTTCAAGCTTTGGCTTCTATACGCCACTTACTCTTCTAACGCAGACACCAACATCGACACTATGGCTTTCCAACTACTCCTTCGAGCCACTTCGGCTTTAACATGTTTACTTCTCCTCTCCCCTTATTCCGCCTATGCTCAGTCTTCTTCTGCTGCCTCGTCTACCTCTTCATCCTCATCCTCTGCTCCCGCTAGTACCACTTCCGCTGCTACCAGTAGCACCGGGAAAAACACCAAACGCGGCCTATCTTACCCTGACAGCGACAACATTGCAGATATATTGAACATCAACCAAACCAACAGTTTAATCTCATGGCAGTATGATTGGGGCTTAACTCCTCCAGCCAACTTGGCGGAATCTGGAGTGCAGTATGTGCCGATGCAGTGGGGTTCAGGAGGGATTGAAAATTTAAGCGCTACTCTGAGCGCACAAAAGGCTGACGTCTTGTTGGTAAGGATTTCCAGTACTCCGAGCTCTCCGTCGACGTTACTCATTAGATTGACAGACTTTCAACGAGCCAGACTTTAACGAGCAATCCAACATCGATCCCAACGACGCCGCCCAACTATGGATGAAATACATCGAGCCTTTGAAAAGCACTGGCATTCGTCTAGGTGGACCCGCGGTTAGCAGCGGTACAACCGGTGTTCCGTGGTTGACTTCGTTCTTCTCCGCTTGTGGCAACTGCACGATTGATTTCCTTCCGATTCATTGGTAAGTGCCAAGTCAATGGCTGCTGGTTTTACTTTTGTGCTTACCTCCCTATCAAGGTATGGCGAAGGTGACGAAGGGTTTTATAGCTACTTGTATCAGATGAACGCCCAGTTTAATCGGACGATATGGGTGACGGAGTATGCGGATACGTCGTTGAATGACACTGGCATGTTTTCCGTTCCTTTCCGTTCTGTACTTTTCTGACTTGGTCTGTAGAGGTATTGTCGTTTATGAATGACACTATGACGACCATGGATGGGATATCTTTTGTCGAGAGATACGCCTGGTTTGGATACTTTGTGAGTTTTAGAAGAAGAAAGATTGCGGACACGCTACTAACTAACACGACGTACACAGAGACCGGAGAATGGTTCCGCATACAGTATGTAGCATTGCTGCTTCGACCTGGTGCCTACTTTACTCATTTCTCTGCGCACGTAGATATGTTGAACACCGACGGCTCACTCAACTCACTCGGCCAATTATACATAGGCGCCGATACCGTGGAAACGAGTGGTCCTGCAACAAACACCGCTGCAGGTATCCCTGGTGGAGGTGAAGGTGGACCGACGCCGACGCTAGGAACGGTCAGTGTGGGGTCGGGTCAGGTACCGACGTTTGTACCGAATAGCGCTGTGAGGGGTGGAGATGGGCATGCATGGGGTGTGGCAGGGCTAATTGGTTGGATGTTATGGATGTGGATATAGACTATAGACTTTTCTTACTTTTTCTAGGTGAACTTGGTTGGGTGTTAAGTATGTATATTTCAGCGATCCATCGTCCGTAATAAATGGCGTCTTTGACGTCGATTCCATCGAGCAACCATACTGTATATCAACGAACATGGAAAGACTATTTTTCTGCTTTGCCTTCCCTTCCTTCACCCTTATTCAACGATATTTGACTACTACCATAAAAGGCCTCTTACTTCTCACCCAAGGTTACAAATCTCTGCATGTGCGTCGTCTTCTCCGTTCCAGGTCCGTTCCGAATACATGCCAATTTGAAATCTCCTGCAGCAGCTTCAGCTTTCCGACCAATTTCCGACCTTTGATGTTGCCTGGTACGCAAGCGTTGAGCATTGTACAAATCGCTGCATGATGTCCGTCGTCTTCTATCTTCTGAGTCCGTTCCGAGTACATGAAATAACCGACTAATTCCCGACCCACAGTGTGAGCAACGCTTGGGTACCAGGCTATCTTCAATGGACGAAACAAGGATGTGCGCTACTCGGTCTCTTGGATTGTGATTGTGTGGAAACGCGATCTAGAATGAGTACAACACTTCGTCAAATGCTCGACATCTTTCCCTTATCTAGTTACTATACATCACTGAACAAGGCGGAAGCTCACTACACCGTCCCCACCTCCATCGTCGACTGGAATGAAAGCCGAGAATTACCACAGCTCGTTTCTCATTCCCAAAGACGACGTTTTGAACTTTGCTGTGAAGAATTGTATTGACCATGGGTTGCCTGACAGTGACATTGCTGCCAGTGCTACACACGGAAACTTTTGAACTTGATAGCTCGGTCTATAGGAGCGAAGAGGGTTGGGACTCGGGGAGGGTGTCTGCTATTGACAACAGTTAATGAACCACGATTTATATTTAATGACTGAAGCTCTTCCAGATGAGGGGACGCTGATCAGCCTTAGATAGATGAAATCTGCGTCAAGATGAGCCGACTCCGCATCAGAAACTTTTGTTCAGCTTTAGAGCTTATTAGCAGCGCATCGTAAAGTCGCTCCACAAAACAATCTGCAATTATTTTTAATATAATCTCAGCCTGCAAATGGAGTGGCAGCCCAGCGAGAATCAATGTGTGTGATTTTTATCTTTGATAAAAGCTTGGCGTTTTTTCCGTTCAGTCAAAGTACTTTACAATGTGCTGCTAATAAGCTCTTTTGAAGACATTTTTCACAAGGTTGCCAGAGAAAATCTAGCCAAGCCGGACTTGAGGACAAGTTGTTAAGGATATGTGCACTTTACCTCTCTGCCATACTATAGAAAAGACTGCTCCCGGCTATATGGCAGAGAGGTAAAGTGCACATATCCTTAACAAAACATCTGATCCTGAGCAGTCTTTTACTGTCTCAGGACATCTGTTCCTCAGCCATGTCGTTCACAATGGTCCTGAGTAGCCGGCTATATGGCAGAGAGGTAAAGTGCACATATCCTTAACACAAGTGCAAAATCATTCTTGGACCTGCAGACAAATCGATGGAGGATCTTCATCCCGATGTCCCGTTCGACTTGATTTTATCGATGCTGACAAGGCATCATACCCCAAATATTTTGCGGAAGCCAAGCGTCTCGTGAAAAAGGGCAGCGGCGACCGGGGCTTTCAAGCGCTCATGCTTTGAATTGCAACTGGTAATGTTGACATCCCGGGAGGGCCTGTACTAGTCCATCTTCATTGGTGAATGTAAGATCCCACTGGACTTGTTGTGATCTGCACGAGGATAATCCGTTTTTGATTTGGAGTAGGCGTCGTGATGCCGGCCAATGATTGAACGTATGTGAGCATAGAATCGCAGTGTATACCAACAGCCCCATATTAAATAATGCCTGAGCCGAGCTTACCATGTAAGATTTTCGCGCCTTCGTTGGTTATGTGGCTCGGTTTGTACAGATACAAACCATTAAGTGATGCCTTTATCAAGGGCGAAGAAAGCTTTGATTTCATTGGATGAAATTGAAGGTTACGAAGGCTGGCGCCTGAGAACTTGGTTCTCTGGCAGTGGAGTCCATCTAACACTCAAAGTCTTATTTCTCCTCCATCACACCGTACCAAGCAGCAAACAAGCACTTTCTACAAGTACTATGTACGATAGAATTTCCAATGCTTACTACCACCTTTATCTATGTATCATCCCTGGATGCGAACATATAAGAATTAAACGTTCTTCCAGAGTCCAGACTGGTTGTGTGTCTCGTCCGTGTAGGCACTCAAGGAAGAGAATCTCATTATAATTTAACCATTGGCCTTTTATTTCACAAGTAACGCAGGCTTTGATCAGACTAATACTTGGGCTATGATCAAATTGAGATAGGTTAATAGTATCTCACGCAATCAATATCACAACATTTCATGACTATTTATGACAGGGCAAAGCAAGATATCGCAACAATTAGGCGCTTATCCAATCCAAGATGTTCCACGTTCACTTCCGGATCTGTATATCCCTTCAGCAGTAACGTCAAGTGCGTACAGCTCCACCAATGCAATAACCGAAGATCACCTAGAACTTGTGGACCTATAGCAACAAAAGGTACATGTGTGAGTATCCCCACATATCGAAAAGGAAACAAACCTGTTCCGCAGTATATCCAATGTCTTTCAGTGTACCCGAAAGAGTACCCTGGCTTGTGAATCCATGATGCTTATCACCATCTCTCGGACCGGCAAGCTGGTCAAGCATGGCGGGAGGCCCTGGAAGCAAAACGTTGATTGTAAACCAATGTAAGCGCTCGAGGACATATCGTAGTAGTAAACCCACCAGCGACGCAAACGTAAACTTTCAATCCAGTATCAACTGGTGGTGGCGCAGCATACTTACTTCACCACAGCGGCGTTAATACGACCAGTCTCGCCTTAGGAAGGTCGGTGAATCAGTCCAGGCGAAACTCACAAACCAAAAGGGTAAACATACCAGTCCAGCCCTGAGGAGGGCGAGAAAGGACATGAACGACATTGAAGTATGCTGGGAATTTCCTTTGGAGCGCATCTAGCTCGCTGCGCATGATGATGTCGCTTTCCGTGGCGTTGCCAAAGAGGAGAAGGAACTTGGTTTTGTTTGTTGGATCGTGTAAAGAATATTCAATAACTTGTAGGACAGGGGTACTGATGATGCGGTAAGTACGAAGAATAAATGAGATAAAGGCAGCGACGTACAGTCCCACTCCGCCAGCAATCATCGTCACAGCGTCATACTGATTTACTAGATATTCATATAAGCAATCGAGAAAAATGTGTACTCATAAGTATACTTACTTTTCCAAGGAATCATTGAAGGCACGCGCTGAAGGTAACCCGTGATTCCGAGTGTGTCGCCGATCTGTTCAAGACTTTCCAGTATGCGAAAAGGAGGAGATCAATGGTAAATGTACCTCTAACGAATGAATATAATTGGACATCTTGCCATTTGGCTGCTTCTTGATGGCGAACGACAAGATTCCGACCGACCCTCTGGGGGTAATAGGCGTGTACGCGCGGTAGACTGGAGCTGGCCCGTCATCGTCGTCAGCATAGGGACCGAAAGGCTTCGCGCCCTCATCTTCGCATAAGGGTTTCTCCTTGGGAGCACAGACCACACAGGTGGACGAGACCAGAACGTCTGAGACAATCTCGGGGTCTTCAAACGCAAAGTCAAACCTGAGATTTTTTAATGCTTCCGAACGAATTCAAGTTGGAAGAGACATAGAAAAGAGATGTACCTTGAACAGTCATTGGTATACTTGATGACATTCTTGAGTTTAAGCCAGGTGAAGGTACCAGGTGGATTTAAGCCATTGTGACTTTTGAGAGGAACTCCAGATTTAAGAGCCTCCGCTTGTCTGGCGCGTACATGGCGGAGAAGTCCGGCTAGCCAAAGACGGGGTAACTACTGGAGACCAAGAGAACGGGATTCAACTCACTTGCGTCGACAACATCGTGAAGATGCTGATAAAGGATCTTTTCCGAATGACTGGGCTGATCATGCATAACGCGTTGAGCTGCCTAAAAGTCACGTTAAGAGGACGAGTCGAGCCCAAAAACGGAAACGATTCACGGCTCTGAATCTCCCCAAGGCTCTAGAACTGGCTTCGTGCTGCTCCGAAGTTGCTTGCTGCCTTCCTGTGCATGCTATTGTAGTGGCCAGTGATGTAGTAAAGGTAACAGAGCAAATAGGAGGAACATACGTTCCTCAACTTTCTTCTCGGTGATATTAGTCTCGTCCTCTTTGAAAATCCCTAAGGCTTTTGAGATAGCTTCGTGCTGCTCCGGAGTTGCTTGCTGCCTTCCTGTGCACACTATTGTAGTGATCAGTGGTGAAGAGGTAAGAGAGCAAGTAGGAGAAACATACATTGCTCAACTGTCTTCTCGGTTAGATTAGTCTTGCTCGCTATGGCTTTATAGTCCATGCCTAGAAAAGGATCAGCTTGTATCAACCAAGAGGGATGCAAGACATACCACTTTGTTTCATGGCGGCGGCGACCACACTGCATGGAACGGGGTTGGTAGTCATTGTAATGCGGGGATACACGTTGTGAGGTTGAGGTCTTTATAGGCTCGTTTGCGGAGGGAAAAGCATCGTACGATACAGGTGATGAAGATAAGAAAGAAGTAAGAAGTAAGCAATGTATGTAACATTGTAAGAGAACCGAACTATAGCCGTGCAGCTGAGGTTCGGAATCGAATCGGAGACTCGGAGCGGAAACGTACAAAGGACCTTCCAGTAGACAAAAAGCGGAGGCTAATATCTGGAATTGTATTAAAGAATGTTAGTACGCGTGAAAAGACTTCTTGACCTCCAATTACTAGAGACTCTGGAAGCATTGAGCATATGTCATTGTCAGCTTCAAACAACGGCATTCCCCTTCAGTTGCGGGAGTCGGCAAGTATCCATTTTGGCTGAAGTTAGTAGCTCATTCGATCGCCCAGTGAGGACCTGCACCGAAACGGTCTGAGATAAACTGAGAAACTCAGAATTCCGAGTGTTCCGAACCCCTGCCAAATTTATGTATTAATACTAGCAAATTTCACGTACAAGAATAAGCTGGTATGGTCCGGTAATGTATGGGTAGGCTTCGCTACTCCCTCCTCTTGCTCCGCTCACTGCTCCCCCACTCCCTCCGCCATCAATATCATCACTGTCGGTGGGCATTCCAGTCATCTCGTTTGCCTTCCGTATCTAACAGCAACTTGTTAGCTTGAGAAAAGACTACGACAAAGTGGTATTACTCACCTTCTTCAGCCTTCTGGCTTGTGCGATGTACGTCTGTGGTGAACTTCAGCCTACGTGAAAACCAAAGAACTCAGTAACGTACATCTTTCATTGCCTTCGGAACATCCTTCCATACTGTAGTGAATTCAGCGTCGACTTTGTGCATCTTGTTGAGTCAGTTTGCTGAAGCAACAAGTATGGTGGAGACGAACCGTGCTGTAATCGCATGATTGGCTTTCACGGTACTGTTGAACACCGCCGAAGGAGGTGGGACCGTTTGGGTGACTGAGTGAGACGCGCTAGAGGTGAACAAATTGACCGATGAGCACAGCTAATTGAGAGTTCTACAAGAAGCACTCACAATGGATCTACCTGTAAAAGTGAGTAATGATCAGTATTGTTATGAAAGAAAGCAACTAGAGAGTTACCCAGTATTTTTTCTTCGGAATTGAGATTACCTGTAGTTGTAGCAGCGTTGCCGAGAGGGAGAATTATCATAGCTTGCAGGATCAGCTGGCGCTGAAACTGCACACTCAAGTTCCCGAATGCTGGTGAGAATATAGAACTAGGTGCTATGGAACTAGGTGCGATGACAGGTAGGTGCGATTGCTGATGGTGATAATATTGGCGATGGCGACAAAATAGAGCAAGCTGTGTGAGGCACTGGCAGATTATGCAGAGGCAGCTGTATTCGAGGTGTTACCAGAAGGTGATTTGTAGTCTACTGAGAGCCCGAAGCAATAGCCAGAAAGACAGCTTTGAGGGGTCCTGTTGCGGAGAACGTCAGATTATGCATCATTTCAGAAGTCTAGTACACACCTTTGCTAATTCTGTCCCGGAATCTGAGCCGCAGCTTTCGTCTACGAACTGAGTGAGGAAAAAGAGGCGCCATGTGCACAGTTGTACCGCGACGAAGGAGACGATCAAGTCGACGTGGTTATAGGACAGAAGAAAAAAAAGAAACAAGCGCGTTCAATAAGTGCCACCTGTCCGATCATCCATTTCTGACCTCAGATTGTGGGAGTATGCTGATTGGTGTGGACTCTGAAACTAGTTTCTTGACATCTTCTATTACTTGCAAAATTACTTACTTTATTTTACGTTTCAGGTGCTCAACACGTTACCAGACGTTACCTTCATTCATTATGGTGCTGGCAGCTGCAGGTACGTTGTATTAATATTATCTATTCACTTATTTTCCTTAGAAGAGTCTTCCAAGTCACTATCTCCTCAAGAGTCAGTGGAATGCTTCTCCGCTGTTATGATGTCCTCCTAGGACGCAGACTTTCGTTTCCATAGGTTCCCATTCACTTGCGGGCCCAAACAAACAAGTTCGAAAAAGTGCTGACCTCCAGAACAACATTATGCAAACGATAATAGCGGAGGTGGCCTAGGCGAAGCGAAAGCAGGAATGGAAAGACGGCTTCGCTTGGGCTTCGCGATACCGTAGCCATGGCCAAAATGAAAATGTCCGAACTTCCAGAACAATATACAAACTACAATACCAGAATTTTTGAATGGCCGCTGCTCTGCCCTTATGCCTCGGCGCTCACTCTCAGGTCTTGGATCTCAAAGGAGCGCTCATTCTAGGCCGACTTGGAGCTCCAGAGCAGGGGCACGACTGTGATCTCGAAAGAATCGAAATGCAGTGGTACTTAGCGCCAAAAAAACGTTGGTACAATATCCCTGTCGAAGATGGGCCGAAGGTCGACCTTAATATTGACGGACAAATAACCACGAGCGTAGTATGTGACTACGTGCCATAGTCTTTGCTTCACTGATAAAAATTGGCGGGCTTAATCTGTGATTTAATGCAGGGATGACCGATGATGATTGGGCAAGATCGCAAGATTGGCCTCCAGGAAAATGCACTAGTACTATTTCTGCTGTGATTCCGACCAATCGCGGCGTCGAAGATGCAGGGTTATCCCCAAGTTAGTTAAGCGATGAGTACAGGGTCAGCATCATGGCAAATGTCTATTAATTGTCTCCGGTTTTTCTTTATCTATCCTGGAGCGAGTCGGAGTCGCAGTCGATCTAGGTCAGCCTCTGTCTGTCCTTCTACCCTCTTGATGTTCATCTATCATACTCGTGACACGCTTTCCTAGGACTTACAGTTACTGTATATACATGCTCTGTCTCTTGGACTCTGGAGTCTCTTAGCCAAGCCATGTGTACAAATTCGACAAGGGTAAGATAGCGCTGGAATCAGCTACATGTATAACCTTACATATATTGCTGAATTTCAGTCCAGCTGTTTCATCGATACCTATTTTAGTGCAGGGTCAGTGAGGGCGGTCACTCCAATGTTCGACCTCATGTTTGACCTATCGTTTTCCTATTTATTGTCTCGAGAAAACCCAACTACATCTCATACCCTCAAAGTAACCTGTTGGTTTTCGACTAACACGTTCTTCTCCTCAGTCAAAGGCAGTTCAAGTTTTCCCCAGCTACATTCTACATCATGATAGATAGCAGTACTGTCAACGCCCCCTACTCTATCGCCGACTGGGCGAAAATCGACCAGTACCACAACTCATTCCTCATCGCTGAAGATGAAGTTTTGGACTTGGCTGTAAAGAACTGTAGCGACCACGGGCTGCCTTGCATCGCTGTTAGTCCTTCGCAGGGTAAGCTTTTGAACTTGGTTGCTCAGTCTATAGGAGCGAAGAGGATTTTGGAAGTTGGGACTCTCGGCGGGTATGTATGGTATTTGACAAGATTTCAAAATTTCATTGTCCGATTGACTCCGATTTGATATGTAGATACTCTAGCATTTGGTTGGGGAGAGCACTTCCTGATGATGGGACGCTGGTCACCCTTGAGATTGATGAAAAACACGCCCAGGTGTGCATTGACCTAGTATTTTTTTAATATCTCTAACCGAACACCCTTTTTTCACGCAGGTCGCTAAAGAAAATTTAGCTAAAGCTGGACTCGAGGACAAGTGCAAAGTTATTATTGGTCCTGCGAGTGAATCGATGGAGAATCTTCACCCTGATGTCCCGTTTGACTTGATCTTTATCGACGCTGACAAGGCATCATACCCCAAGTATTTTACTGAAGCCAAGCGTCTCGTGAAAAAGGGCGGTGTAATCGTATGTTACTTTTTTCGGGACCTTCCTTCTCAAGTTGATGATTCTCCTTTTCCACGACATATAGCTTTTCGATAATGTAGTGCTATTCTGCCTAGTTAACGACCTGAGCGTCACCGACCACTTTCTTCTTGACACGTACTTACTTGGCATCAGGCAACTTTTGGCTGATTTGAAAGCGGACAAGGAAGTTGAAGCCACGACAATTGCGACTGTTGGCGAAAGGGGGCTTGATGGCTTTTTGTATGCTGTTCGAAAGTAGCTACACGCTGTATTATTTGCATCCAAGGATCTGTTTTTTTTCACCAATTTTTGATCAATAAATCCGAGCCAACGTCTTAGCTGGATGGACCTTTGCGGCGTCGACGAGCGAAGCTTGATAATAATAATAAGAAGTGCTCATCTTTGCGTACCATTGCCCAGTTGCCTAACTGTTACAGTTGTATACTCGGAGAATTCATATCGGAATTTCATACATGAAGTGAGCCATTCAAAAATCAGGAAACTATCGAAAGGCCTGGTCAAGGTCCGCACTTCATATTGGACAGATTTATATTGACGAGGTAGTGCATGCACCTCATGTGTACTAGTTGAAGATAACAAAAGAAAACTCACTGCATAGTGATAGAAGAAGGAAGGAAAGAAGTACAATGCTTCGCCGTGACAGTGTGCCGACTGTCATCGACCTTGTCGCTCTCACCCACTCCAGACTCCAGAGCTTCAAGTAGACCGGGAAAAGCTTCAAGAGCTAATGACCAATCGATACCGTGTAATGATGGTTTATTGCTGGGTAAAGGCCTCCTGCAGTATGCTCTATAGAAACATAGGGACCCCGTTCTGGATCTGAGCAGAGGAGGAGAGTCCCGGAACGCTTTTATGAAGAAAGCGAACTCGGGTTGAGTCCATCCCACGTCAGAGTGCAATAGTCCAGAGTTACACGTTGTAAGGCCATCTATTCACCACGATACTATATAATTTTTTCGATTTGACCTCGAGGATTCGATTTAAATTATAGACAGTTTACAGCCAAAACGCTTAGTACGCTTTGGTTGGTTTCAACTTGAAGTTAGGGGACAAAAATATATCGTCCAAAGATTTACTGTTTTACAGAAATGCCGTTTGGGTTTGGTTTGGACTTGGGATGGATTCCATTCTTAAAGCTTTTATGGGGAGAAAGCTCTTTGAGCAAGAGAAAGTTATAAGAGAGTTAGCCGACGCGACGCGAATTCGTGGGAAATTGATGCGAATAACGGACTCTTCAACCTGAACCACACTGAACCACAAACATCATCAGCTGAAGCTCCCTGGAGGACTTTCATAATGCTCGCTTATTCACATAATGACTTTGTCTCTTGAACTCGCTCGTCACGATGACCTACTCTCTCATCTAATGCAAACCAACGCGATGCAAACTCTAGCTTGGTGACAATCCTCTAAGAGGTGACGAAAAGTAAGAAACTAACGAGGTTTCTTACTTTATAACGCCAACCTCTTAGAGGGACTGCTTTAGGCTACAAACTCTCAGCTCTTAGCTCAAACTTGGATTCGAATTCGCTCGGTACCAGTATCTGATCACTCAAGAGCTGGTTAAATCTGGCAAGGATCATCGTTAAGGAGGAATCAAGGTCGCTAGTAGTGCAAAAGAAGCACATTGACGCGAAAGTATTTGGATGCAAGTGTCGCTTTTGAATTGCAGACATCCGAATCACTTATTACTCCATCTTACCCTAGGTATATCTTGCTACAACATGCTCTCACTTTTCTTGAGAAATATGCATCCATTGGATTCAGTGCTATTGAGTTTAATCGCCATTCGCCACACGATCCTAACGCTAACCAACTTTTCCGTTGATTGGCACTCTGTCATCAAGAGTGATCATCAGTGCAGTTTTGTCGATTGAAGCTGAGGCACGCTGCTGTTCTAATAGCTATTTGCATGGCCGCCTGAAATTTTATTTAGGGAAAGACGAAGGTAGCAGAATTGTCAGTAACGCACCGCAGCCCAATTCGCAGACGTATTGGTACGTTGGTCTCAGCGATCATTTTGAGTTTGGTCAAACTCATCTATGTGGCCTCAGGATCAAGCCCTAGAATACGACATGCCCTTAATATTTTGTCTGAGAATGATCTCCAGCTATCCAGCTCGTCAGATAATAAGAGGTTGATCCGACGTCGATATTGGCCCGCACCTCAAGAACCCCTTCCTCAGCTCCCGGAAGCACCTCATGGTAGTACGAGCCAGCCATTCCTCGAAGAGAACACTGTTCGTATAATATGCCTCTTTCTGAGCAACTTTCACTAACTAACCACCATCAGAAAGATTGGCTCGCGTGTATGAGTACGACAGCATGTCCATAATCGAAGCCAACCGTCCTTCGGACCACCTCTATCGATCCCTCTTCATAGAACCCCGAGACCTTCTTCTACTTGTTTCGATAACGCTGGACGAGGTCTTTCTCCTCCTCTTACTCCGAGTTCTGGAGGAGTTTCTTCTATCTCTTCCGTGAGTGCCATTCCGGATGTTGATTGGTATACAGTTGAGTACATAGGCCGCAGAAGTTGCTTCGGCAGATCCTATTTCTCCCGTGAGTTGCTTGATCTTCATCGCGGTTGTCCAAGGTTTCATTTATGCTGTTGTTTTTTCAGGGTGGCGCGGACAATACTCTAGACCGTATCGAAGCAGTATTAGGGCTCCCTGTCCCCGGTAAACATGTCGGCAATCCCGACAACTCTCGACCGGATTGAAGTTTCACTAGGCCTCACTGTTCCGTACGCCAAAGACACCCGGCTGGTCATGTCCAGTGCGGATAACGAGTTAGACGCCAGCTCATACGTCGATTTAACCCTTTCACATCATTGAGTGACTTCGTATCTACCTTCATTTGCGATTGGGATTTTTCTCCTGCGACCAGCTCAGCTTGCAAGAGTTCGTCAGAGGACAGTTTCGTGTTCGTGGACGATGATAGCTCTTTTTTTGACCCTGATCTGCTTGCAACTGGACCGATTTTGGTTGCGCGCTGCCAGGAAGTTGGATCTTCACCCCGGTCAAGGCTTCAGCTCAAGGAGAGTCGGCTCTCAATTCTCTGTGTGCTGCTCCAGGGTTGGTCGTCTTTTTGGCTCACTTGATGCCAGTGAATCTACTCCTGCCAGCGAATTTCACTCCTCTAAGGTCATCGAGATCATTCTCCGAGTGCTCGGAAACATCAAGCCGACCATGCTCCTATGGTACTCAAGCGTATGAGGACGCTCGCTCCTCCTGTTGCTGCCAGTCGTGGCCAAGTGAAGGTTCGTAAAAGTCCCTGTTTGCAGAGCTAAAAGCTTGGATCCCCAGGCTTCTCGAGATTTTGGGCTTGGGCTTCTGCGAAGGAATGTAGTCCAGAAGTCTTACACGAGCGTAGGGGTTCAGGTTTGATTTCGAAGATTTTCAAGGACTACATACTTATACTTATTTACATCCACGATTCACATCCGTAATCCTACTGCCATAAATTTTCCAGAATGTTTTACCACTACGATGTACATCTGTGTACTTTCCAATAGATTTGCATATTCGTAACATGTAGCAATTCTATAAAACTATTAGTATTACTTTCTTTCAGGTGCGCAGTGTATGACGCATCGACGGCGCCGGCTGGCGAGCGAGCAGTGTTCTACCATAAGCCCTTAAATAACAATCTCAAAATCTTTAGGGCTTAAGACCATTTAAGGCCTTAATTTAAGGCCTTAATTAAGCCTTAAGTTGATTTTTTATTTATTTTTAAACTGCCCATGTCAGGCCAGTGCCACAGGAGATAATGAAATTTTGTGTTATACAGAATTCTAGATTATGGTTTACAATATATTCTTCCTCATTACCAATCTTGTTAGCACCATTGTCAGGTATAGCACCTTCAACAGCCACCAGTGTCTCCATAAGCTCTGCACTTCATCAACTAAGTATCCTTTTGGAATAATATATTACTTTATTATGGAAATATCAAGTTAAAGGTAGAAAAATGAGACTTTATTAAATATTCCTACATAAGTGTTTCACTTTTGGCTCAATTTTGGCTTGGTACAGAGCCGCTTAAGCCTTTGTTAAGGCCTTAAGGGGTTTGAGGAAAGTCCTGAAGCCTTAACATAAGGCCTTAACTTAAGGCCTATGTACTTAAGGCTTAGGCCTTTGGTAGAACACTGGGCGAGCGCTTCCTTTGTATTCAATCTATCGTTGAATCCCCTTGTTTTCGTCCACAGGCAGACTAGAACTTGTGAGATGCTCTGGTAACCCGCGCTTCAACCAGGCTTGGATAAACCTAAACATCATTTGAATCTTCAAAAGATAAAAAATATCTGGGTGTACTCAAGTGTACTATGCCGAAATCGATTTTGAATGTTGCATTATAGTACCCCATTCCTGACAAGCCCACGCATTGTAAGTACAACGACGATCGATCCTTTGCAAGAAGCTCACTTTTCCCTCCCGTAATCAGACTGTCTAGTGTGCTATGATGAACTTCAAATCTAAAGCATATGTAATTGGGAAACTAGATCTTGTCGATTTGAGAACGACTCGCAGAGGAGTTTTTCCACTGGCAGCGCGGTTGAATTACGGATGAATTTTTGTATGTCATCAAAACGAGTCAGTACTCATTCATTATGATCTCCGTCGGTCAAGTTTTTGACCGTCGCAGTCAGCTACTCCCACTGGAAGGCTTGTGTGCGTCGAGCGCGCTACAAAATGTGTACGTATAACCTGATTAACGATCTTAACCTCCTGAAAAGTTGAAATCATCGTCATTCAGCGACTGGGACGGGATGAATGCACTCACTCTCGTCAACGCTCTCAGGCTTTTTATGCTGTATGTGTACTCCCTGGCTTTTTCGAAGGTATCGGCACGGGCTATTGTGAAGCTGGACTGTGCGTAAATCTTTTCGCCTGAGCTTCACGCACTAGCTCCTACTTTGATTCATACTTAGACGGAACATTTATCGGTGTCGAGAACGTCACCGCTGGCATTACCGCCTTTTTGGGAGTCCGTTATGCTGAACCTCCCATCGGCAAACTGAGATGGAAAGCTCCGGTGTTCCCACCTACAACGCATCTTGGGGTGGTTATTGCGTCCTCGGTGAGCATTCAGTAACTTATGATCCTCCTCTCGAACACTAACTTGCACTCCTTTCCATTTTTGCGTTATATTTGCTGCAGTTTGGAAATGCTTTGCATACCAGTTCCTCAAACAAGCATGGTATCTGGAACCTCGGAGGATTGCCTGTTTGCAAATGTGAGTGCCCCGTCATTCCGTCAAGCACATTGGGTCGTTGTTCCATTGATAACCCTACTACTCACAGATTTATGTCCCCATCAGATGACATAACTAAAGTCAAAATCTTCCTGTCATGGTCTGGTATCACTGCGCAGCGGATTCCAATCTGGGAAGCAGACCAACAAAACAATCCTATCATGGGCGATAGCGCATCCTTAAGCTATATGCCTGAATACGACAGTGACTATATCAATGGCATCTTTGATTTGTTTGCTGAGTTTGCGTAAGTGTTCTTTGGATCTATCCAGAATCAGACCATCCCTTTGACTCTCATTAAAGTGGCTGCTCTTCTTCCTCCGAGGTTATGGCCTGTCTCCTAGCAGCAGACTCGGACACTATTGCGGCTGCTGGGTCACAGGTGGTAGACAACCGTACCTCAACGTTATTTGTTTTCGAACCTTGCGTCGACGGTAAGCCTAGGATCCGCTTTCGTTTCACAAGAATGTCCGTTCAATCATTGTCTATCTAATCAGGTACTTTATTAAGACCAGGCCAGTCGAAGCATTTGCTAGTGGCGCCTTCGCTCAAGTACCGGTTCTATTTGGGTAAGTTATCACACGAAACTTCACTTGGGCTCTTGCTTTAATGCGACACCCTCTTCCTTAGATCCAACACAGATGAAGGCGCAAACTGGTCCGCCGAGCTAACAAATCCGGCCGTCAACACCTCAGAACCAAGTGCAACAAAGATGACGGTTTATAACTTCATCTCCGGACAATTCCCTAGCCTCACCAGCGCATCATTCAATGCCGCACTGGAGCATTACCCCCTGGCTGATTACAACGACTCTCTTAGCCTCCAGGGACAGCAGATGTATGGTGAAGCTAGGTGTATTTGTAGTGGATTGATGGTGTGTGCTGCTGCTACGAGACTGTAAATTTGTTTCAGTATCGGTGAGTTTTTTCATGAATTGTGAAAGCACTAGTGATGCTTATTGCTTTCCAGCTACGACAACCCGGATCAAGGATCTGTCCATGCATATGACTTGATAGCACTCTTTTACTCGCCATCGAAATATACTGGAGATGATGGCACACTCTTTGCAGCTATGCAGCAGTATTGGTCCTCTTTTGTCACTTCTCAGACTCCTAGTGCTACCAACGCGTCAATTTGTGGTGGGTGCATTGAAACCTTCCCGCTACTTAGCTTAAGTGCCGCTGAATTACTGTTATTCCTCCTTTTTTGGCCTGTGACCAACTCCAGCCTTGGTAGCTCACATATCCTTTTACACCCTGGAGAAATTACGATGGAAAATGTGACTGATGCACAGGCTGCCCGATGCGCATTCTGGAGTAGCTTGAGTGCAGAGATGAACACTTGATATACTGTATTACATATATTTTAATATCTCAAACCAAGTCGTATGAATATCTCGGACGTCAAAATACCTAAATTGGCTAATATTTCTCGCTTTGACTGATCACTTTAGATTCCGCAACAATCACAATCCTCAATGTATATATCCAATGGAAGACAATAATATGGTAACGAGATAAGGAGAATCAATCCAATAAGTGAAACTAAGAAAAACTACTAGATGCTTCCTTGTGTCACGCGGAGCATATCACAAGGAGAGCACTGGGGATCAGTCTCGATCAGATGCACGCAAACCTTTTATATCTCTGATTTTGTACACGTACTAGCACCCTGTATCCACATCCCCATTCGATTCCTCTCGTCGCCAACACACCACCACTTTTCTATCATCTCATCTAAGAGCTGAATACTTCTGTCTTCGGACGTCTTCTCTTTCTCCAACTCGAAAAAATCGAGTGCACCCACTCCAACTCGATTTGTATCAAGGAGGCAAACTAATACAACGGGGAATCAGTTTCGGCTCTGAGGAAAAATTAAATCAGAACGTACTCTGCTGAGCATCGAACGGCCTCCCAACTGCAAACAGCCCAGAATCGATTCCAAGCGCTTTGGCGCCGCCCGAGGTGGCGAGAAAGAGAGATTCCTTCCAGTCTATCGCTAGGCTTTTCGCATTTGGCCCGTTTGTAGCGTTGACGCCGCAAGGTTCCTTCTCCCTTTGCCCCTCTCTGATCCTTGACACTGCAACAGCTGTTCTCATCGCAGACATAATATCCAGACTATACCCTCCCGCAACGTCTGTTCCGAGCCCAACTTTCACATCTGCGTCGAGGGCCTCACGGAGAGCAAAAGAGCGGGAGGCAGAAAAGTAGATGTTGGATAGGGGACAGTGGGCGATAGAGGTCCCAAGTTTGGCGAGGTGGGTGAAGGAGTTGTTGTTGCTGGAGTGGGGATAGAGTGGAGACGAGTCTGAAGACTCAAGATATGTACAGTGCGCCTGAATAGTCCTTGATGTTAGCAGGCCCGCCCTCTCAAAAACATGCATATCATCTTCTCCTCTTTCTTTCCTCACGCACTCCACCTGATCCCTCGACTCTGCCATATGGCTCTGGATGCGCCACCCTTTCTCTTTCGCGAGCGCGCCGAGACCATGAAGTAGCTCGTCGGAGCATGTCGGAACGAAACGTGGGGTGATGACCGGGTGAACAAGTGATGGTGAGGAGGAAGAAGCTACCTTGACTCCAAACTCTCGCGCCGAAGCAACTGCGGCATTTGCTGAGGCCTCAACATACTCCGGCCTTGAACTGATATCCATAGACACTTTCCCCACGAAGGCGCGAATCCCAGCTTTGCGCATCTCCTCCACCAGGATTAGATTTGTCTCTCCTTTTAAGTCCAGAGTCCCAAACAAACATACTGCGCCGGTCCCAGCTTTGATTAATCTGCGGCCGAGTTGGCGATAGACTTTTCGTGCCAAGGAGGGATTGCAATCAAGTGATGCTTCAGCTTTGAAGGCGTACTGGTGCAGCCACTGCAGGAGAGGGAGGTCGAGGCCCGTGCCTTGGTAAAGAAATTGAGGAGCATGGAGGTGTAGATCAGTGAAAGGAGAGAGGAGGAAACTGCCAGGGGGTATAATCAAAAGCAAAACCGAGGGCGGAGGCGGAGAAGATGAAGATGGAGGTTGCCCATGCAGTTGCAGGAGCTCGAAGGAACCTGAAGTTTGAGCAGGTTCAAAGTGGACAATGTATCCGCAATCATTGACAACTGGAGAAAGAAGGAGGTTAGCTATATTACTGTAACTGACTCCAGTTCGCAGCTCCATTGCTTTCAATTACCTGCTAACCAATCCCTCAAGATCTCAACTTCTCCCAGCTTCGGACAATTTACAAAGGTTCCTCGTACTAACATCCTTATCGTCATGGTCTTTGACAGGCGCACAGGTCGGTCAATCAAGTACGCCAAGCCGCCCAATCCCCGAATTCGAATAATAAGCTTCAGTGCCGGTTCCGTTCCGCGGAAGGAACATCCGAGCAATAAAGTTTTGCGGGACCTTCCCCAACTGCACCTTATTATCCTCAGACTTATGAGTTAGGATAGCAAAATGAATGAATAACAAGCTAGCCGTTGAAGCCTTGTGAAAAAATAAGATCGAACCCGACAGGAGAATAAAAGAGAAATTTCGATGGCATTGGATATGCACAACGAAGGGTATTTATTTATCCAAGTAATGAATGCAAAGACTGTTCACACTGGTTCAAAAAAAAATTAGAAGAAAAGAAAACCCAACACCCCAGCAATTCAAAACAAACCCCTCAACGGTAGCTAGAGGGATGTACGATTCCACTATGCTTGCAAGTCTATTGTTCAGCACTTCAGCTTCAGCATTAATTGGCGGTAGTGACCGAGACCTCGGTCGCTGTCACAGCAGTACCCGTAATGAAGGGGGCAGACGAGCCAACCGCAGTGCCTGTAACGAAGGGGCCAGACGATCCGACAATAGTACCTGTGATGAAGGTGGCGGACGAGCTGACAATAGTACCTGTGACGAAAGGGGCGGACGAGCCGACAATAGTACCTGTGACAATGGGGGCAGACGAGCCAACAGCAGTGCCTGTAATGAAGGGGGCGGACGAGCTGACAATAGTACCTGTGGCGAAGGGGGCAGACGAGCCGATAATAGTACCTGTGACGAAGGGGGCAGACGAGCCGACAATAGTACCTGTGACAATGGGGGCAGACGAGCCGACAGCAGTGCCTGTAATGAAGGGGGCAGACGAGCCGACAATAGTACCTGTGACAATGGGGGCAGACGAGCCGACAGCAGTGCCTGTAATGAAGGGGGCGGACGAGGCGACCACAGTACCTGTAGCGCAAGAGTCCGCTACGGTCACTGTGACGGTAGTTGTCACAATGGTAGGAGCCGAGGTGAACGATGAATTCACAGCAGTGCCCGTAGTGAAAGGGATAGAAGAGCTAACCGCGGTCGCTGACACGATGAACGACGAGTTCACAGCAGTACCTGTGATGAAGGGGACAGACGAGGTGACAAAAGTACCCGTAGCACCCACCGCGGTCGCTGTCACAGTACTGATAAACGATGAATTCACAGCAGTACCCGTGATCAAAGGGGCAGAAGAGTGCACCGCGGTCGCAGACATGATGAACGACGAGTTCACTGCGGTACCCGTGATGAAGGGGACAGACGAGGCGACAATAGTGCCCGTGGCCCCCGATGCAGAGCTGAATGATTCAACTCCAGGAAGAACCAGCTGGAGCCTAAAGGCGATTAAAAAATGGTGTAGGTTAAAACATAAAAGAGAAGAGGATATGTTCAAAGTTGACTTACAGCGTTAACCGGTGCGAGATTGAAAGCTATAGCTAGCATTACTGCAGGAAACATCTTGAGCATCATGTTTCGATATCAAGTGGATCTCTGAGATACAAGGCAAGGAAAGAAAAGGATAGTATAAGGAAATCGTGAACTGAAAGCATATTTAAGCTAAACCTCTGCGACCAAGTTGGTAACGCCGAATCCTTGCTTCTTGGGTATGGCGAGAGATAGCCGTGTCTCGAAATACTTACTGGAGAAGCATATAGAATCGCATAGAAAAAGCTGTTGAAGTGAATGAATGTTTTTGACTGCGCAGTTAGGTTGTCGTAAAATTGTTGAAGCAGTCCATGAGGTACTGAGTACACTTACTGTCACAGGTACCTGAGGTGGCGAAGCAATTACTGTATATGGGGTATACAGCCAGTTACAAATGACATGCTTGAATACATGAAAACTTGCCATAGTCACCATTTAGCCAAGTACTCGTAAGGTTCAAGAGGGCCGCCTGCAACTGAAAGATCAAGGTCAATAATTAGGTTTCATAATCGCTAATGCCTGGGCGCAAGGAAACATCGTACTTACTACTTGGTACTTACTGAATTTTACGACGAAAGCTTGGCACTTATGATCTTGATTTAGAGCGAGTCTGTGAAACCCGTACCAGCCCGTACCCACCGTAGTGACACAGTTGGCATCATTGTTCGTGGTCTATGTTCGTGGTATATGATGAATGTATCGCCGTAGAATCCTGTTCAAAGGGATTCAAGTACAATGGCTGTATACGAGACGAGTTGATACGGTAAATACGGGCAAGGCGGCGTCGAAATCCATTCTCCTGTTCAAGACTTCTTTCATCTATTAGTACATCACCATTTGCGTCGGAGGTTCCTGACAACTTCTGGCCCCAAGCTGCACGGAAGGCTTCATAAGTTGGACCCGGCCAAATCCAGTGCAGCTATCCCGCAGCTCTTCATCAAGAGCTTCCATAAAGCTCCTATGCCAGACCTTCGACCTTAGATACCAAGTACCTGTAACCTATCCTCCGTTTGCTATGTTTTTTTGCGCGTGACTTATGTTCAACTCGCGGCGTTCACACTCCTTCCCTTTCCCTTCCTTCCTTCGTCAAATTCAACCAACCTCCTCGCGGCCTCAGCGTTTCAAAGCTTTGCGCATTGAGTCTGATATTTCACTTCAGTAAGTATAGGTTTCGTTTAACAAAAGATACATCACAAACTTTAGAGAGTAAAGGAGTCCACCGAATCACGGAATAAAATAATAGATATTAGTAAACCTACAACACTGTAACGCAAATATTGTAAGTATGTACATCGCTAGTTTATATAATAATAGTGACTGACAAAGCGTTCAGTAGGAGATAGATGTATGCAGTACCCGAAGGGTAAGCCCATCAACTTGGGCATAGCACCACTCGAACTATCCAGTCAACTTTTCCACCCCACTGGGGGTAGACTAAAACGGCAACAATTCTGTCGATAGGATGAACATCAGGAAGGTGCTGTCCAAACCTGAAGGTAACACACCGTCTCTCGAAAGCTACGTCAATTCCTCTTCCTTCATGATGTCCCATCCTGGTAGCCCACACAGCCCTGGTAATTCTGCCCAAAATTTCTCCCTATACTTTCCTGCGTCTGATGCGAACTCCTGCCCGCACACACCGCAAAAACTTTCTGGGTCCTGATTCACTTGAGTAATCGCTTGCGCGATAAAATTGAATGGACCCGTCCTAACAACCCACTGCGTGCCTAACCTCGCACGAAGCCGTTGAAAATTCCTCGTGCATGTTTTGCCGTTCTTGTTCATACATGCAGGAGGCGATGTTCGCCCCCCTACCACAGTATTGAATAAAATCCAAGATACCATCAATGCGTTTCTGGAACATCAGCGTGTAATGCACCAAGTCGGGCGATTGAAGAGCAGAGCTGGGTTTAGATGGGTGCGTCACCTGGAGCTTAGGATGGTCTCCACGGATAAGGTCATCCAAAGGGTATAAAGAGAGGAAGTACATCGCAGAGGGAATGACAATACGGACATTTGTACTGCGCGCAAGGTTGAGGACATGCATGGGATGGATGTAAGGATAGCTCAGGCCACTTGGTGGAGCTTCGGGGCTAGGAGAGTAGGAAAGAATGGGTGTGCGGACGGCTAGGTCAAGCATGGTGTCATGTCCTTGGAGATCATAGGACCATGTTCGAGTTAAATATTTTATTGCCTGGGACCGGAGGTGGGTAATAAAGTACTTTGTGGAGAGACGAAGGATACCAGCAAGGTAAAAGAAGTCGTCCACATTCCGGTTATTAAATGTCCTGTACAAGAAATGAATGAGCCAATATCAAAGAAGAGAAAGAATCACGAACGCCCCGTCGTACAAAGCCTTGATTAGATTTGAAAGTTCTATTGGTATGTCGTACATGGATAAAACCTGACACCCTTCGTATCCGCGAAACCTCATTATCGTATATGGCATCTGGCTGCGGAATTTCGAACATTCCCTGGATATAAGCACGATAAAAAGGATTATTGCACGAGTTACTGAATATCAAACCTGGAAGATTTCTGAGTGGCGAGCTAGCACACCTGGCAATGGTTGCGGCAGCATGAGGACTCGATGAAGATATATAATACTAGGACGGCATCAGAATAAACACCTCTATGGACGCGGAAGCCAACAGGATTTGACTTGGAGTCATCTGGCTCGGAAGGTTCTGATTCTTCTCGGGGGACCAAAATAATGTTTCCGTCTTCAAACCATGGCTGTTGGAGAATAAACATAAGATGAGATGAGTGACAGAGCGGAGCTTGAACATAAACGTACGTCTCCACGAGTTATGATGATTGCAGGTTCCATGGAAGGTACGCCTTGAACGATAGGTGCAGAAGGTACAGATAGAAAGCAATTTTGGTTTAATTACTAGCACTCAAACGGCGACATACAACAAGATGCGACAGGCGCCCACATTTTCCCATCATGTGGCCGCGCGCTAAGCGCGATTAACTAGCGCCTAACACCACTGAACGTCAGACTCGAGTCGCGCGGTATGTAAGTATGGCATTTTTCACTGACCTGAAAGTAGTTGCTATTTGGCGAAAAAATACTAGTAAGATCTGGGAGTCTCTGATTCGATCAGTAGACTATCAGTAGAATGCATAGAGTCAGTACCGTCAGAGCTGACTCCTGAGAGCCTGCCAGTGGTCTGATAGTACTGAATTGGGCTTGCCTGGTCGCCAGCCTCCTGAAGCTTGAATGGCTCAAAGGGTCTAAAATCGCTTGAAAGTTTTTCCCATAGAACTCCCTGATAGATGACTACAGGGATCAGATAGCATTATTACCGTGACGGTACACGCCCCTCTCTCAACACATACAAATCCTCAGTAAGTACTACATTGATAGCTGCTAATTTCTCTGCCAGTTTCGATCGCGGAATATACAGTAGGATGCTTGTTGGGTGTCGGAGATATCGGTATTTTGCTTTGCGACCAAGAGCATCCGTCCAGGACGTACAGCTGTGTTCTTTCTAGCTCTCCCTGAAATTTCAGTGGTGAAGTATAGAGTATACCACTAAAAATTGTATCCGTCCTATGATGATCATAATTAATTAATTTACTGGTTAGCACTTCATTATCAACGAAAGTGGCCGTATTACCGATAAAAAGCCTGAGTCGTCAGGAAAAGTGTACTTAGTATGTATAATGTACTGTCTTGAGAGTTACCATCTTCAACAAAAGACCCGCAATTCGTGATCATCTGTTCTCGGTGAAAATTTCAGTGACCGGATGAACGGAAAGAAGCTCCATTCTTATCAGCTAGTACTACCAGGTAGGAGTAGCTCCTCGCACGCCAGCTTGCAAGAATTTTATCTACGACGCTGCCGATGCATATGTACGCCAAAAAATTCAACAGTGTATGTACTGTATGACGACATGACAATCAGGAGATACCATCGAAACACGGAATAAAGGCTATTATTTAAACGAGTTCCGACCGTATTGATTTGAGAGTCGTCTGCACCCGGGGAAGGCTTCAACTCGGGGAGATTTGCCTACATACATTAGATCTAGTATGTACCCCATACGAAGCGGTGTCGTCGATCCATTTCTTACATGTTTTCTCAATCATTGACCGAGGGCTTGAAGTATTCTACGAAGTCGTTTGATTTCTCGCCCTAGTAGATCGAAGGCCATTTTGCCTGAGTAGCCCCTATCCCCAGTCCCGTATATCATGATGGCATACATGTACAATATAGCATTGAAGCAATTTGTACTTTTAAGTATCAATTCAAAAACCAAAAAGCTCTCGTCTCGAGTCTCCTGGTCTCCTGATGTCCAAGTCCCTACCTCTCCCTCCCTACGCCCTGAAGTATATGTGGAAGAAGTTGGTTGGCGGCACGAAAATGCGGGATCTCCAAAGTAGGCCATAAAAGGAGTGCACCTAGCGACCGCGATGGGTCACCTTCGGTATAATTCAGCAACTGTTCCTGGGTACCTCAGGCTTTTGTGTACTAATCACAGAAGATGATCTGGTAGAAGAATTGTTTTTAGTCGCTATATAGATAAATTAAATGATGCAATTAAATTCATGATTGGCGTTATCCTTTCGAGTGGTAAGCGATAGTAGCACCAGAGGATTGACCTTTGAATTTTGCCAGAATTTGCAGCGTAATACGCATGATTGCTCGGGCCGTATACAGTCGAAATTGAGCTGGAAACAGAACGCCCGACGAAGCGTCTGGTGATCTCAGGTATCCATTCTCTTCCCGTTTGTGTATTCAGCGTCTTCGATATATTTGATAGCTAATAAGCAGGTAAGTAAGTGAGGCGGAGAGGGAAGAAATACTTTGATTATCATGGTCGTCCCGAGTTCAGGAGAAGATCGAAACGTAGAAAGAATACAAACATACCTGCCATCATGTGTCATACCAGAAAATGCTCAGGGTATGATAAATCGTAAGAGAAGTGACGCAGGCCGGTATGAAGCTTCAATACTCACACGTTTCATTTGCTTTGAGAGTCGAGACTCGGAGCTAGGTACTTCAAGTTCCACCTGGGTAAGAAAGATATTCTAAGTCGCGTCTCAGCTGCTTTATGGCAGCCGTACACTCACAGAACGAGGCTGTCAAGTAGTGAAGACCGAAAGATGGCCAGTACTTGGACCATAATCTCCTCGGTAACTAGACAGTTAGAGTCTTTAACAATCTATTTGATGCCAGGAGAACAGCGTTCGAGGAAGAATCATATTCGGGAAAACTGAAATGCGACTCATCTGGACCAATCGCAGTAAGGCCATCCATGCCTTTTCGGTAACGGTCCGCGGATTTTAAGTCTTGACAAGGAAATAAGTACAAGGAACAGATCCATAGTAGACAAAGTCCCCAAGGATTGGTAGTACTACGGGATGATTTCGATTGGATCGCATAACACTGGAAGAAGACTTGGATTTTGAAACTCTGATAGAACTGAAGCATACCTGAGAGCTATGCGGCGTCTTCTGATGATCATTGTAGGTAGGCAGAATCATTCATAGCGCTGAGTGAAATATATCATATAAACCAAGGCGGCGGGACGGTAGGACAAAGTGATTGAGTTATTTTGACTCTGCGGCGGCAGATGTTGGACACCTATCGTTATTGTGAATGTGAGCTCCCTGTTTTCCACTACAATCGCTTGGGAAGTACGTACGGGATTAACGATTGTTTCAATTCGCGGAGAATTGCATACTTTGCTGAAAATAACCAGCAGATAAGTACGGCACTCGAACTCTGTTCGTCAGAGGTATCACAGGACGCTATTCTGTGTTACTACTTTGGTCGATCCAGTGTCAATGCTGAGTGCTGAGCGACGAGGCTTTGGAAATCTTATGGCATGGAGAACACTCGGAAAAATCCTACAATGAGATTTTCTCAGTGTGATGAGTACAGTTTCGGAAGTGAAACAGGAGAGACTACTTACTGCTATTCTAATCATCGTTGATAATCACCAGGAGAAAAGATGGAGGGCGAAAAAACAATTCTGTAAACTGAAAGCAGATTCGATAATGAAAACCTATTTGGCGCCATCTCGAAACGAAAGGGGGTTCCTAGCTGTTCCAAGTTTGCCTGAAGGAAGGCATTCAATGACCATAGATACACATTAGACATCGTCTAATACCGTTGTCACTTCAAGACGAGCTTAATTAAAGCAAACTGTTGAACAACCCACCCTCGGGCCTCTGCTGAATATAGACGAGCTTGAGTTTATGCATTTTTTTGGCAGGCATATAGCCATAAAGATATAGTTCATGTCTTTTCGATTGGTTGACAGACGAATAACCAGTCACCTTAGCTTGCCAGCGGCACATAAAGACTAAAATTCAAAGTTGAGAATCAAGACAAACTGCTAAAGGAGATTACCGTCCAAGTAAGGTTGCAGCAAGTCCGCGATTTGAACGGGCTTTTTGAGTCTTCCTTGTTGATTGTTGGAAGGAATTTTCTATTCCCTGGGAAACAGAAAGCCGGATTACCGGAGATAGTAGTAAACGGTCGAATTGTTTCAACGTTCAGATAGCTCTTCGCAAATATTTTTTCGTTCAACTCGTTTTGATTCTTGAATAGCAGCAGCAGCAGTGCGAGATTTGAGTTTTTATTTCCTCCGAGATGCAATGATATTGTTGTCACATTTTGGCCAGAATACGTAAGGCATTTATTTGCATCACTACGCGATCTCGATTCTCAGGAGTGGATCGCACAAAACTATTAAAACATGATCCACTAAGAGGGTCTTTCTGTTTCTTCATCCTTCACCTCTTTTTCGATGTACACTGTGGAGAGCGCTACTCGGCCTAGAGCCAACCAATCTGACTATTCTGGTCTGCACGGCGCCGATGCATATGCACTGATCGGCCCAGGTGCTCCTCGTTCTTCGACGCGCAATTCCTATCGCGCCAACTCTAACGAGGATTATTACTCGTACTCTCAAAGCGAGTCCCCTCATTCCAAAATTCCTTATTCCAGCTCTCGTACATTACTCTGCTGTTCCTGTCTCCAATGAGCAATTTTCTCCTGTAACTCCCGTGTACACCGAACCTCATTCGACCTATCCTTTCGACTCTCACATTGCCCGCGAATCCCAGAATCCGTCTGCCTATTCGTCCGCGCCGGTCATACCTTCGCTTCCTCGCAGACGCGACAGCCACCCATTGGGCATATCTGTTCCACCTTCCATGTCTAACCCTTCTACATATACTCCTTCAACTGCTTCTCCATCCGACTCTTGGCCCCCCACTATGAAAGAGGACCAATCAGGTGATCCCCCGAAGAAAAAGTCGAGACGAGAAAAGCCCAAGATCGCTCTTGCCCCAGATCAACCTCCTACAACACAAGGTAAACCTCGAGCAAGAGTATATGTCGCATGTCTGCAGTGGTAGCTATCATCTTCTGTTTCTCTTCCTGTATATATATTAATATCTATTTTTTTCGACTAGTCGGAATCGGAAAATTCGATGCGATGGCGCGAAACCTATCTGCCACAATTGCGGTCGGAGAAGTGGAGGCGGCGACTGCAATTACGACGCTGTTCCTCGGCGTCGAGGTCCAGATAAGACGCCAGGTGCCCGTCAACGCATGGCTAGAGAACTGAGACAGGAGATGGAAAGTGATGCAACCACTCGGCGTCGTCGAAGGCGCCGTGACCCTGAAGCTCCTCGACATATTGCTCCGACTGGGCAATATGGCCATATCTCCAGATCGTCGAACGAGGATGCTCTCAGCACTCTTCCTTTGAACGGATCACTCTCTCCAACCTCATCCAGCGATTACAGCATTTCCCCTTCCTACCTGGCCCCTTTAAGCTCTCTCACATCGCCTTTGGAGGGTGCAAGGCTTTATGGAGGCTGTTCTTGTCATGGATTAGTTCAATGCCCTAGTAGTCAGCCATATGTCTCTTCGAGAACTCAACCGCTTCCCTTTGTCGAGGTACATCTTTTACCTCTTTGTAATAATGAAATGTAATTGATTTTTCTCAAACTCAACAGCCTACATCAAATTTCGTTGAGCTTGAGCACCGCCTTCTTGACAATGTTTCTCCTCTTGTTTCTCGAGGACACATAACAGCTGTGGACGAGAACGGCGAAGAATCTGACGTAGTTTCAGATATTTCGAGCGAGCCTTCTATCAGATTTTCCAGAAAAATATGGTTTGAGTCGTTGTGCTCATTATATGCCTCTCTCGACCCCGGATATTCCAAAGCACTCACTCACACCTGACCGTGATACCGTGTCTCAGAAAATCAGCATGCACCTCCGGTTCCTCTTTCGTTCTTCAAATTATTGGTTTTCTTTCTTTCACGTACCAGAGTTTCTTTGGCACATTTTTCGATCCCGTCAAACGCGAGCAGATGCAACCTAGTCTTATACTGGCCGCTCTTGCTCTTGCGATCTTTTGGCAAAGCTCCGAAATCGGCCAGGGCAGCGTCGGTAGAACTCGCGCTCTTCGATTACGAGAAGAAGCTCAAAGCGCGCTAGAGGCTAGTTTCAATGCAGGCTCAATCGACGAGACTCTTGCGCAGGCTGCTTGGGTATGTATGTCTCGCGAATAGTACCATAAAACTACCACTAATTCATATCCTTCTAGTAGCTTCTGGCTTTGTTTGAGGTCTGTGCCCACCCAGAGCATTCGACTGCTCGTTCAGTCTCCGCCATTGTGATGCTTGACTCAATCATCCGTTGTCTTGCGCTCACAGTCGTGGATGCGGATGACCCCAACACTTCTGTATTTGGTTCAGGCCAGGTGCCCAGGATCGGGGAACCCCCTTCCTCTGGCTGGACCGCTACAAATGGTCATCACGCCTACTTCTCGGACGTCGAGCATGTCTATCATACACCAGTGTCTTCTACGACCGACACAGGAAGCTCGAGATGCAGCTGTGCTTCGTTGACGCTGGGCGAACATTGGCCGACGTCGTTGGATCATACACCGTTGTGGGCGACGACTCCACGCTGGGACCCAACTTGGTCGCCAGGTGATATTCGGAAAGAGTCTTCCCGCCGGTTGTGTTGGTCCGCGATAAGTCTCGCTGCCGGACATCTCTCTTATGCCGCCGCAAGCCAATCCCATATGCCTGAGCTGTTCATTTCAGATCCAGGAAACGTGAGTGTATATTTTATTATTTGTTCAACTTTTTTTTCTCATTTTTTTTTCCTGCTATAGTATGCTCTCCTTTTTTCTGGGGAGTCAATCTGTCGCTCGCCTTCGCTTTCACCCTCTGCAGCCAAGGATACAGTATGGGCGTTATATGACCGTTCGTTCCTGCTTTGGCATATATGTGCCAGGGTGCGCACCGACACGTCCATGAGCGACGTCGAAAAAGGTCAATTTGCGGTGAAAGCATGGCTAGAGACGGATGCAATTGAGAAGGCCTTGAACAAGCACACGTGTGGAATCGAGAAGGCATACATCTTCCAAGGAAGGGAATATCTCTTCAAGTAAGTGCGATTGCATCGACTGATGATACAAGTCTCATGGGTTTTTATAGCACCCGAATGTACATATCTTTTGAATTCCAGCGTTATATTCCGCTCGTAAACTCGTGAGTTGGGATGGACATTGCGGCGTAACCCTAACAAATACTAATGTCATTTTTCAGAGACGTTAATGGGTTCTTTCACCGTAAAAAAGCCGAGGAATGGCGTATGTCGTTGATGTTGTTGTGCATGAACCTCCGCGGACTAACGTTTCGTATCTTTTCAGTCACTCACCAAGCAGCTGTTGCTGAACGTTACATGCAAGGTCTGCACACGATCACTGGAAATTCGAACAATTCTTTAGCTCGGCGACCTTTCTTTGTTTTTTGGTTCATGTCTCAAGTACTCCGGTGTGTGGTAAAATGATACGAAGTTTTCCCTTTTCCTGATGTTTCATCATATCCAGAGCCTTGCGCCTGTGGCACTGCGATAACTCGTTGACCATTGCGCTGGACGTTTGCAAAGCATTCTTACCGGCAATCGACTAGTACGAGGATTTTCTTATACCATGTATTGCTATTTTCTAAAACGTCTCGTAACAGCTTGAACGCACTTTGGCCATGTGAAGGTATGTTGGCTGTTCTTCGAACTGGAACACTCATTGACTAACGCATTTGATAGAGCAACGTCAACGATATATGCACCTTCGGGAGCGTTTAGACTCTGCGTTCTATACTGCTGGTATACCCCAACCTCCTCCTCCAAACTTTTCTCTTCCGGACTCTTCTTCTAGTGTATTATAAGCGTTCTTGGACTATTGAGTAAATATACCTTGTACAATGTAGCTTGGTCCAAGTAAAATAATGTTGTCATAACTAGTCAATAAGTTTTTTTGGTAGTACAATGGTGCCGTAGAACGGCGGGGAATGGCGCATCGATCAATCAATTATATAAACTACTATATTGGGAAACCTGCTGCTCTCTGTTCATCCCTTTTGTACCTGACATCATACTTTCATGGCTGAAGACGATTCAGACGTGCAATCGGAAACAGTACACTCGTATCCAGAATACCCAGCTGACGCACACCTCGCTTTGCGAAACGAGCTCTTCTTTGTCGAGTCTCAAGAGACCAGCTTCACCAAATTTCGAAGGGCTTGAAGACACTTCGTCTCGGAAAAGGTTCAAGGGATCTGAGGCGACGATAGATGGTCAGAATGGCGGAATGATTCAATCCAACTCTTTGGTAGACGAGCTTGTTGAAGAGTTACACTGCGGCTGCTGTTCAGAGCTGGTATACAAACCTGTTATCGTTTCCCCTTGTCAGCATTTCTTTTGTGGCAGGTAACCAATCCTTTTTCTATCGCTTTATCTGCTCTCTGATCATCATCGTTACCCATTCTAGTTGCTGTCAGCTTTGGATTCGCGTGAGTGATGGCGCCACTATTTCATTCCTTATAGCACATTGATTCTATCATCTATCGATTTTCATCGGTAGAACGGAGGATCGACTTGTCCTGCCTGCCGCGCACTTTCTACAACTGCTTCACCTTCTCGACCGTTGCAACTTGTCCTCGATGCCTTGTTGCGGAATGCACCCCACAAGGCACGAACAGAACGCGAACGCGAACAAGCTGATGAGATTTACAAGAGTGGTACCAGTATACGAGTGAGTCCGAGCTTCCTTACTTGGAATTTATCTTATTGATCATTTGGGATAGTTTCCGTCTCCTCGAGAATCTTCACCAGAACCCAATGTTAACCTCAGTGCAGAATATGCTCGACCTTGTCCTCATTGTTCAGTCAACAATCCGTTTGGCTGGAGCTGCCCAGTACCTATACCAGATCCAGCTATCAATATTGAACTCGCTTGGCATCTAGACGACGGGCTGCCGACTGGCCACTCCCAATGTGGAAATTGGTGCGTGTGGTTGTCGTGCTCCTTTGATCATTCTCATTCTTTTTGAATAGCGAAACATTCCTAGCCCTTCGTGCGCCTTCCACGACAAGATGTGACTTTTGTCAGGTCTCTTTCTGTGGTGTTGGAGTACCTTCGAGGTGCTCAGCATGTGAGTTGACTATCTTCCTTCAACATCCGAGTCAAGCTCATACATGTTCCCAGCACCACTTCTGCTCCAGCAGCCCCACGGATTCACAGATATAGGCGATCTTATACAGTCTTCCGACGTGTATGAATGCTTCAATAGCAACACAGTGGAGGTGGAATACATGCTCGACTATATGACCACTCAGGGTATGACTCCACGACATATCTATCGAGATGTAAGTAAAGGGTTATCATCATATCCCTATACACGTTTTGCTAACAAGTATTCCACATAGATCGTCAAGCATGTTGAAGAACAACCGCGGCAATTCCGACCTCTCATCGAACTGGATCTCTTCGCTGATGTCCATGTGGATGTAGGCCCTAGCACCGACGCCGACCGATCCGAATCCCAAGAGAGAATATGCCGGCAATGCGCTTGCGAAATACTGCTTTGGGGCCTGAAGGACTGGTGGATTCGAGAACGAAAGAAAGGATTCCTAGAGGATAGTGTTATGCAACGCAAAGACTGTCCTAATGGCAGCAACTGTGTAACACAGAAAGACTTTGGTTCGTTTGTTCAGAAGTCCTATTGCAAATGAAGATGCTGACAGGAAATTTTACAGCGCATGCGAAAGAATGTAAGCGTTCTTATTATCCTGACATTGCTTTTTCTCTTCATCTGAAATGTTTAACCCTCAGTCAATCATATCGTTGATCCACCGAAAGAAGAGGAAGAAACGATCAAGTCTACCGAACCCATGGAAACGACACCTTCATCTGAGAACCAGCCTGAACCTGGCTCCGATATTGCACCTATTCCCGATACCATTGTAACAGGCGCCTCGAATTAAACAACGATTCTACGTTCTCTTGTACTTTCTCGTTTAGGTTACGGCTGTCGCTACTACTCATAGATGTGCGCAAAGGATTTAATCATGTCTAGCTTTTCTGTACCATTAGTATTACCGAATACATACAGTATACTACTGACTCTACTATACACATACATATTTGCATATCGCGCCAATGGTTTTAACAAGAAATGACAGCGACCGGTCTTTGTCGTCAATTCGGTAGCACTGTCCGGGACTGTCGTCTGCTTCCTCCAAAGCTGAAGGATAGTTGGGAAGAGTTTCTGTTGAGTCTACAGGATCACTAAAAGCTCTTTCTCTCGTCCCAGCCATGGACACACTCCTGTTGTCGATCGGCATGCTAAATCGACTATCTCTGATTGGAGAAGACCAGCTTCGCAAAGCCGTCGAGGCGTCTAAAGGTGAATCCGTTCCGGACGAGGCATCGTTGCCAATTGGCGAGTCTGGATAAGTTATTTTGTTGTCCAAACTGAGGGAGGAAAATTGCAATGGTAACCCTGCACCAATTGGTAAGGGAGGAAGGGGACGAGACCTAGGCCCGCGCGGAGGAAGCAGCGACGAGCGATTAGATAGAGGGGAAGTTGAAGCTGAACGTCTACTCTGCGAGAAGTAATACGGTGGAGGCGGAAGCTCGTCTTCGGAGGGAGCTCCGGAGGAAATTCTGCGCTGAGAGTGAGCTTGATGACCTGCCACATTCTCTGCATTTGTCCAGTAGGCTTGAAGTCTTTCGAAAGGGAAAGCTTCTCGAATTTCAGATTCACCGTGTAAATATTGCGCAGCTAGACCACATATACGCATGTACCTAGAAGGTGTGCATGTTAGCGTAACGTGAAGGATGCACTAACGTTATAACCTCACCAATCTGACGGAACGTTATACCCGTCTTCATCCAAGGCCATTAGAGGATGCCGATGAGAAACTGGTAGCAGTAGCTTGCTCTCTATTGAGGGCATCAAGGCGGTTCCTTCATCGTATCTAAAGAATTATTCAGTCGTCATGCGTAAAACATACACGTCGTCCTTACTCATCCCACGTCGCACCGTATAAAATTCTTGCGCCAGAGCTAAGTGCATTATAGATTTGTCGCCACAAAAAGTGACCTCCTTCGCGTTTGATATTATTGAATGCCCATTTTCCTTTGGACATGTTATAGCCCTAGTTGGATAGAATATCAGTTTTGGACAGGATAGGTATGTATGTATACGAAGATGAAATTCTCACTGAGGCTCCTGGTAGCACCACAGGGATATAATCGATGGAACCAAGTCCTTGCCATGGCCTGTCTCGATTCCGAGCATTGATCAATTCTATATCCTGTTTCATGATCTCGTTTGCGAATACAGTCGCGTCTTCTTCATTTTTGTAACGACCAACTGTCCAAGGGGAAATGGCATCGAAAGAGTTGAGCCAAAGGTTTAGAAACTCGGGATTGGGGTCCGCATCGCCGTCAGCTGTACGCCAATGTGAAGGAACTCCTGGAAATGGAATCCATGTTTATACACATACCGTTGAGAGTAAAAAGGACGAACCTGCAATGATGTACGCGCCGCCAGGAGTACATTCCCGGAAGAATGAAACGATTTCCCTGATAGTGGCCGGATTATGTCGTGTTTTGCAGAAACCAAATCCTTGAACCAAATGAGCAATGAACAAAGAATCCGGAGTGTTGGATGTCAACAAGGTACTATAAACTCACCCGATAAACATACTACCGGTCTGCTCCTCTCTTTGAGGTAATTAGGACTGTCCAATACACATCTATCCCGTATTAGATGTAACCAATCTTGTTTCAAGATTTGTCGGACGCGATTGGGGTCAACTCCCGAAACATCGTACCTGACAAAACATTGCTTTTGAGTGTGAAGCTAACAGGATAGATAGACTCACATAATAGCGAAAACCCTACCCGCAGCTTCAGCAGCTAGCCTCACATTTTCTCCTACGTGATCCCGCCAATCTAAGATGATCTTATGTTTGGAATTCAAGGGATCGCACTGCCCCACAAACCGCTGGAGAAATACTCCGTCTACACCTATCATATCAATAAGTATTAAAGATCATTTGCATTTGCAAGAGACTAGTCTATACCATGATCGGCCATCCAATTGAAGTGCCTACAAAATAAGTGAATGATCATCGCAGGTGTAAGTATCCACAAACCTTTGAACTGTTGCACGATTGCGAGAAGAAAACAGAAACGCTTGCTCTCCGGATTTGAGCTTGAAGCCCGGTACTGGAAACAGCTCAGATGGAGGATATTCAGAAATATCCGGCCAGAGATCGGTAGCAAGCTTTCCATCATTGTTCTTCAGCCAATGCGACCAACCATGTTCATCTAGTAGCATTCAAATAAGACAATTCCCACACCCAGCTCATAGCATTCGTTGCTTACTGAGTCCAGCACCGTCGCCTCGACAAGCAAACCTTCAACAAGCCTTAGTACTGGTCTTCGTCTTTGGATGGATTTTCTCACCAGCCCTGGTATCCTACTAGAAACTTGTGTTTTATCGTGGAAGGGTCGGTCCTAGCAGCATCTTAGCAACAATGAGCTGGGAATAATTCTCAACGACGAACCTTTCGACTTGGACTACACCTGCTCGAGACATGCCAACTCCACCCGGTCGTGTTTTCAGATTTGTTCGCTAAGTATAGTCTCCAGATCAACGAGGACGACTAGAGTCATGAGCACAAGCGGATAAGAGAGAAAGCTAGCAAAAATCGAGGCGAATTCAGGGCAGCTGTCAGAAGCGTCGACGTCGTATGTACGTAAAGCCCGAGATGAACTTAACTGTCGGCGGTGAGTCACTGTAAGTCGTCTTGGAGAACCTAGACATCGACCAATCAAAACACAGTAATGCATACAACCAAAGTAGTACATTAGGAGTTGAATGCAAAGTGAAGCCAGTACAAGAGTAGCTAAGTAAAGTAAAAGGTGATACAACAAACAATGAGCGTCGTCAAATTGAACAAGAGTTGCGATAACAGTACACAATATAAATGAAAGGTATAAATCAAGCAAGAAGCAAAAAGAAATTGATAAGCACTGGTCTACATTACAACCCCAGCTATACCACCATACATCGCCGCCGGGTCTTTTTTCTTTCGTTCCGTCGAAACCGAAGAAGTATCCGCCTCACGAGCACGTTCTTTGGCTCGGGCTTTCAATTGTTCCGCGAGTCTTTCCGTCCTTGCTTTCGCTTCCTCCTTCCTCCTTCTCTTCTCCTCTGCTTTCAAAGCTTTACTATCCAAAGGCAACTGAGAAACCTGGGAGGAGATCGAATCACGCGTGCCTTTGTCTTTCTTCATGAAGCGCGCCAGCGAGCTGATTTTTGCGGATGATGTAGGAGACAGGGGGGTCATAGGTGATATGGGAGTCTTCGGTGACAAAGGCGACATGGGTGAACTGAAGCCGTCCGAGGCTGAAGGAGTCAATGGACTCGGAGAGTCGGCATGGAGTGGTTCTTCAGCGATTTCATCTTCGCGAGGGGACTCTAGCATTTTCCACTGGAGTGTGGATTTCTTCTTGGGCCAAGCATCCACAAGGGTATCAGGGGGCGAGATACGTAGGGTAGGCATTCCTTCATGACCAGAGATTGAAGACCGCTCCCATTCCGAGTTCTCGCTCTGCTTTTCGACAATGATGGGAAGATGTGAATCTCCATACTCCGCTGGCGAGATGAGACCAGGTGTTGGAGGAAGAAGTTGGGAGGATACGCTACTCCTCGATGAAGTCAGTGAAGGCGTGTCACTGAGTGCTGAAGTTCGAGACCGAGGCAAATGGAAACCAGGGAACGTAGGCGAAGGAGGGAGGTATACCCTTTCAACCTCACCATCCGCCGTAACGAGTTTGTATTCAGACGGCTGAGAATAAGAATAAGATGATGAATATGATACTCGTGAGCGAGATGATGACATGATAGAGCCTTGTGTTCTGTCGACATCGTTCTCGTCGTCGGAAATTGGAGAGTGGACGGAGGGGTCCGGAATCGCCTCTTTGAGGTCTTCGCTTTGGGCGCGCTCATGGCGCGGACGGTCCATCGGCGCATCAATAGCTGCACCCAATAGGTCGACAATGTCATACATTTCGTGCGCAGTGTGCATGGACACGACACTAGTCTGACGGGCGTGCAAAGACCGTTGCGGTCTCGTGAACAGCGAAGATGTATCCGACTCATCGTCCTCCGATACATATGGTAGAGTACTTGCAGAAGGAAGAGGAGGAGAGTCAGCTCTTAAGCGTGGTACAGATGTAGGATCCGAAACGGTAAGATTATGGGCTGAATGGTAGACTGATCAATATAATGTTTTAATGATCAACAGATATCAAATTAACGCTCACTAAAAGCGAAGCTGGTACCTCCGTTGTTGTCTGAGTCCGATGGTTCTCCACTTCGCATCTGAAGTACCTCGAGGTCGAGTAGAATACTTTTCACCACGAGAACCACCACCAGGGCCATCAACGCCATTAGAACGGACCCCTGCCGCCGCCTCCGCCACCACCGCCACTACCGCTATCAGGAGGTCGACCTCTGGCCGAGTCTTTATCCCGACGTGGCCGTTTTTGCGTGTAGGACTATTCGAGGGTCAACTTTAAGTATTCAAATAACGGCAAAACATCGCACTTACCATCACAGTCTTGAGTGCACTGGAAAATGAAGATCAGCACGGCATAATGTCGTAGGAGGGAAGTGCTTACCGAATCTGTAAACTTCGGCATCCACAGAGTGTAGCGACTTCATACACACCAACCGAAGTAGAGTTGGATAATGCGCGATGCATCGCGTGCTTAACCAATGCCTCGAGATGGCGTATCCTGTAATTGGTGGCAAGGACCAGAAGTTGGCTAAGGACTGCTGGTGCAAGTTGGAGAGGTGTGGTGAGTGACAGAGTGTAGAAGTACTGCATTAAAGCCAGAGTTATTGGATAAGGTTCGGAGAGGTGAAGCGCGCGCGGCGTTAACCTTGGGTCAGGTCGTTCGCCATCCGGGGCTACACCTGGAAGCTCCGGAAGCTTCACATGCAAAACCGAGGTTGGAAGGGACTCGCTGGTTGATAAAGCTTTTTCCATTAGCTCTCTGCGCTGAACTTTGAACCATGGCCACCGTTCTTCCAACAATTTCCGTGAGCAGGCGATCTTGCGGCCATCGTCGCAAACGATCTCAAAGTCCGAAAGAACTTTTTCCTCTAGTGCTGCCAATCCAAGCTCTTGCATTGGTATGTCCATCTTGAGTGGAGGTGGCTGGTATATCCCAAAAGCTTCTAAATCAATAACCGCCACATGGTCCCAGCTAAGTAGTCTCCTGTTGTAGTCATCAACAAGGTTTCCGCTACGATTCCCGAAGATGAAGAACTTGTTCTGCTCGGGCCAAACACAACCACGGAACCATGAACCAGATTCTACGGCCTTTCCCGGGTCTATTCTTGACCATGTCATGGTGAGAAGGTCCAGGACCCATATCGAAAACGACTGATAGCTATGAGCGAGATATGTACCAGCAATTATGAGATGTGTACCGAGAATCGCTCCTGTCGGGAAAGCGAAGGCCGGGAGGGAAAGTAGTGCCGCTCATCGCGCTGGAGCGCTCTTGAATGGTGAAATCAGTGTCTGGAAGCGGTGAGAAGACTTCTAGTTCGCGTTTGACGTCGGTAAACTGTTTGAACCACACCAAGATCAAAATCAAAAAGAGAGAGCTGCAGATATCAGAAGAGTACTTACGTTATAATTGCTGTACAAGAAGATGTCTGCTGGATGTTCATCAGTAGGTGCAGCGGAATATGGCAGATGGGTCAAGGATTCAGAGGAGGTAAAGTCCCCCGAATTGGCCGCGCCATTTTCGCGGAAACGATTTCCTGGAGGTCCTAAATTCGTAGGTGTCTGTGGATTTCGTGCTTCTTCCTGTGGAAGCCGAACACAAAGAGAAGATGAAACCGCGACACTTCGATATGTCCCACAGTGACGCGGGTAATCTCGTTGTTGGATCCATGCCTTGCCTAAAAGGTCGTAGACACAAATATCATCCAACCAGGTATTGTAAAAGTCTTGTCCTCCAATGATGAACAGTCGGTCGGCAGAGACGGATGACAGGTGTGCGTAACGAGCGCGCGGAATGAACGTGTCGGAAACAGGAACAGGGAATTGGGAATGTGGAAGCCAACGACGGGTATTGAGATCGAAGAATCGTACATCATTCAAGACGCAGAGCTCTTCAGGATTCGGTGAATTGGGATCGTTGCTCATGCCTCCGAAGATGATCAACTGATTGTTCCCTGGGGAATGTTGAGCGAAGAACGGTGAAGCATACGGTTGAAATGCTTACAGGTATCGGTGCTGTGAAAATAGCGGGGTTTTGGAACGTCGTCTTCGGGAAAAGGAGCGATCTTCTCCCAGACATATGTCTCCAAGTCGAAAGCATATAAATCCGAGACCATTCTACGTTCGGTGACCAAGCGTCCCCCCTGAACAGACTTGTGAGTTATACAGATATACAGGAAGCCAAAAATCACTCACAAAAAGATACACTTTTGACCCTACCACTGTTGTCGAAGCACCCTACAATGATTAGGCATTGGCACAGCGATTCTTTCGGAAAGAACCTAGATTGAACATACCACAAGTTTTGCTGGAACATCCCCGGTAGTTCTACGACAAGAGGTCGTAAGGTCGTAAATTGAATGGAGCATCGTAGTGGTAGATGAAGCAGAGCACTATCCAAGTTGAAGTTCAATACTGTAGCTCAAAGGAACGCACGGCAGTAACGAACGTCTTTCGGTCGAACTCTAGGCCCGAGCCTCTGGTTAGATTCAGCTTTCTAAGCTTTGGGAGCAATATGCAGCTTGAGGGAGATGGTGAGGGTGATGGAGAGAAAAGGCAAGATAGAGCTGCGACCGCGAAATAAATTCTACGATCATACTAGTAGATTTCGGCTGCTTACTCCATTTGGCAACAACTCCTGCCTTTCCCTTGGCCTTTGCCATCAAGATCAAATCGAGATTCAATACTCCTTCTTTTAACTCTTGCTCATTCAAGAAATCTCAAGCCTGCTGCGTATGCAAGGCCAAATCCTGCTCACCTTATTACAGTGCTTCAAGGTTTCAATCTCTCATTCCTTCCTTCCAAGGTTTCCCGAGAATCGGACTTGTCCACTCGCTGGGAGTGGGGACGACGACTCGGAGTACACTCATGTGAAATTTCGCTTCAAAACGCGCTCAATTCTACAATTCTACATCGTCTGAACAGAACAGTCACCAAATTAAGCTATCTTTCATTGAAAACACCCACGAACACTTCGTCCATCTGCCCTCCCGCTCCCTCTCGTACTAGAAATTGAATCTAGACCTCTGCAATTCGTCGACCCGAATTACACGGAAGGCTAAGGTGCTTATAAAATTGCAACAAGCAGCACCCTCATGCGCGTATTGTGCAGCGACTCGAAGGATTCACTCTCACCGGGTTTCACTCCACAGTGCAATTCATGTATCCTCGAATGATATCTTCTCATTTACCCAGACTGAAAGCCTCAACGCCTTACGCCATGTGAATCATAACTAGCGCTATATTTGAGACAGCACATGCAGTGGCTCTTATTCTCTCATACTAGACTCGGAGAATCAGCTTGCCGTCATCAGCACCTCGAAACCTCAAGTCTACAGAAATCAAAAGACATTTTAGACGAAGTCCGTAAGGCCGTGAAACAAATATTCCAGAAGAGATAATATTACTACATGGTATTACTGTACCTGTACTTTCGATTTCGTTAAGATGAAGACATTGGGCTCGAGAGTTCGGTCCTGGAGCATTAAGGGGGCTCAACTATTACTACTTATTACTTATTTACAGAAAGGAGAAGGAGGACCTTGGCGGCTGGGCCTGACATCGTCGAAATTAAAGAAATCAAAATCTTTCCAACCTAGTACTAATAACTATGCGTTACCCAACCCCATCATCTTTTCTTGTCTCAATCCTACCTCTTCTCTATTTTTCAGTTTCATGCTTGGCACAGACAGTCACAATACTTAATGAACTTAACAATGGACTTGGGAAGCATCGCTGCGAGCCAGTTATATCTTTTTTGCGCTCCATCCGCACATGGATAATAATTTTAATTATATAATTTAATAGAGTGCTTATCTGGGGCAGCTTTAACAGTAATATAGTGCAGCTATGGGGCGGCGGCGACGCGGGACGCTCCAGGAACCGGAAGGAAGGCGAAATGATACCGGTTGTCGGATATCGACTTCGAAACCGTACGTTGAGCACATACAAGGCATAGTCTCGCGAATAGAGAGGACCAGTATGAATCGAATTCAAGGTACATGCGAGGTAAATCCAAGGTACATTCAGGGTACATTCAGGATCCAGATTAAAAACTGACAGTGATGGTAGTTGTCTTACGAGTGGTTGTCGAGTCTCGAGTCAGAGAAGACGTTGACTGGCGAAGGCAGCCACTTGTAGTACTATAACTAAACGGAGTTGAGGGTAGTGGGGGAAGTCATGTTTCTTGAGCACACGAAGATGAACCGGTTGCCGAGCGCAAGGCTAGTCTTCGGCGGTATTTTCCGGTATAAATCTTAGTATAAATGCATTAATTGACGTTGGTGAATCCACAGACCATTCGAACCTTGGGTTTCGATATCTACCACTGAAGTCCTAAACTGCAACGAAAACAACAGTGTAAAGAAACCCCCACGACACGGAACACCGTAAACGAATTAATTCTGATTATGCGGCGTTATGGGTTGATAGACGTTGGCTTGTCATGAAGGGGATGATGCCACACCTGGCCTAATAATTTCAAGCAGCTCCATCTCGAAAATGAGGGTAGAGTTTGGGGGAATGAGCGGGGGTACACCATTATCACCGTATGCCTTAAAATTATTAGCAAACGCCAGGATGGAAAGAAGGCACACACCAAGTCAGGCGGGGTGGTCAGGATAGCTTTTTCGCCTTGAGATAGTAAAGGTACACCTATACGGCCGAGATCAGACTTCTACTTAACGGAACAGCTTATGACTGACGCACCTTCGTCCCAACCTTGTATGACCTTTCCCGTGCCTATTTCAACAACGAACGGTCTTCCTCTAGAATGGAAGGATGGGTCGTAAATATCCTTTAGAGTTATGCCACTGGGCAAACCAACCTATCGTAGCTCGAATCAAAGACAGATCCGTCCTCCAAGGTGGCGACGTAGTGAATACTGACGATATCTACCAAAGGTGAGAATCAGAGCTTTGTCATAACATTCTTGACGGGCATACCTCCTGTTTTCGGAAAGGTCTTGCCATCCCCAGGGACCAAGCTTTTCACCGATATACCGCTGGCAGACTCTCAGAGAAGGAGCTCAGCTCAACAGAAAGCTGCACAGTAAAAAAGGCTCACCATTGTGATTTGGTCAAGTAGAAGGCTTCCATTGTTCAGCCTTACTTAAATAGCAGACAATCCGTTATCAATGTCGTGGTCTAGCTCAATCATTGCCTTGTCGGATGATATCACTAAATAGAAAAAAAGAACCATAAAAATCAATGTTATCGATGAATATCGTTTCGCGAGGAAGGGGCAAATGATACGAAGAGAAAAACCTGAATGAACTTCCTGATACCACACAAACCGAACTCCTGTAAGCAAGTCATGACAGTAATGAGTAAAAGAATCGAGGGGATATATTAAGGTCATTGGCTGGTTATTGATAAACCTTCTAATATAGCATTTTATGGAGGATCTTCTGTCCAGAGCAGCATGCAAAGGTACGATTTGGGATTTGCTACTGCCCACCAAGCTCGATAAGGCTGTGATTGGTGGTCTGGCGTCTTTGTCGAGGAGATCGATAAGTATGCAACAGATAGTGCGATCAGTCCGAAATTTCTTCGCATCTTGCTTCTAGAAGCAATCCAGAATTGGTCACTATAGCAGAGAAAATGATTTCAGACACGAACTATCAGCATGCAGCCCAGCTCTTCGCGGTCCTCAAGCTCCGAGAACACACCTGTAGTCAGTCCAGCCCAGCCTGAAGCCTCAATATCATCACCATCGACTCGGGCCATCCAGGAGCAATTTGCGACGCTGAAAAGGTTGCTGACAGATCAGATCGATGAATGCCGAGAAGGGACACTACGGTCAGAGGAGATGGAGAGAGAGAGGGAGCATATTCGGGTTGAAGAGGATGTGCAGAACGAAGAAATGAAGGATCATCTGCACGGTGCTTTAGAAGCACAAAAGTCTCTGGCATCCATCTCCAGTGAATTGACCAAGTCACAAGGTTCGTTTACTACCAGTTTTGCGTGTAAGCGATCGATCTTTGTTGAGCTTCTGTTCTCGTCTCCAGAAGAAGATATGGAAAAAATCCGGAAAGTAGTTGAAGAAACACAGAAAGCTCAGGAGGCTGAATTGGCAGCCACTTTGGAAGGTACGTCTAGGTATTGCATGTTCTCGAATCTCGGATAATCCAACTCGTTCGCAGAGAATTTACGATACAAGCGACAAAAACACGAAGAGCTCATGGAGATTTTGAGGACAAGATAAAAGAGGATCAGTTCTAGAAAGACAGTCAAAATGCGAGTACTTACACAGAGTACATACATAGAACGATACATTTGTGAGGAAAGAGAGAAATATGAATATAATACTATGCTATATCACCAAAGTCCCACATGTACGGATGTGTGTTATCCGCATCCAATGGGTTAACCACGGTTTTTTACGACCCAAGGATGTACCAATGACTTCACTGAGAGGAAGGCGTTCTTGAGGTTCGAGACGGAGAAGCTAAAAGGACAGTCAGAAGTGGAAAACCACATGAAAAGAGAAAGTACCAACCTTTCCTATGAGTTCCTTGGCATCCTCCGTAAACGTACTAGGATACTTGAACTCCACTCGGGCTATTCTGCGCATTGAACCTTCAAAATCATCATCAGAAGAATCAACATTGAAAACCAAAAACACTTACTTTGTCGATTTTTATCCTCGAATGGCGGACTCCCGTGCAAGAACTCGTACATCAACACTCCTAACGCCCAATGATCCACCCATTTGCCGTGTTCCTTCCTTAGCACCATTTCAGGTGGCAGGTAGTCCGGTGTTCCACACAACGTCCGCCTACGATCCGAAGGGGCATGCACACTCCAGCCAAAGTCCGCAATCTTGAGTTCGCCGTTTAGTCCAAGTAGCAGATTTTCTGGCTTTATATCTCTATGGATGACGTGCTTCGAATGGAGATAGGAGAGTGCGTCGGCCATTTGGTGGACATAGTTCGCCGATCGGCGAACGGAAAACGACCCCCGTTTTATGAGCTGGCGATATAGCTCGCCCTGGCCAGCAAATTCAAGCATGAGAAATACACGCTGGGAGTCGTGAAAATAACCATAGAGGCGCAGAACATTTGGATGCCTGAGGATGGGCGTTGTTAGCGGAAGGGGCATGAATCTTAAAGGTCGAAGCAATCACCGAAGGTTCATCTGAATCTCAATTTCCCTTCTTACCTGGCGCTCACAGCCATCCTTGACAAGTTCGGCTTTGTAAAGCGTTTTTAGGGCAAGGATATACTGAGGGGGTGATTTGGTGCGGACCATATAGACTCGACCGTATTTCCCTTTTCCCAACGGGCGTCCAATGGAGAAAGAATGCAGGGACCAGGGTGGAGTTGTGCTAGAACTGCATTGTTAAGTGTAGTCAGCCGTATTTAGAAAAGTAGCACGCACAGGGTGCTAGAGTCAAGTGCAAGATCAGGTGCATCTTCTGGAGAGATATGATCATGACTATCCGACTCCAATCCTCCATCATATTTCCCGATATCGACTGGCACGCTGTCGCCATTTGTTGATTTCGACGTCTTTAACTTTGAGGGTTGCTGAACGTCAGAAACGTTTTTCAGAGCCCCTTGTGTCTCCAAGACAGAGCTACTGGATTCTACGTTGAGCTTCGATGAAGAGTTAGGTGGTGCCGGCGGTTTGGAAATGGTAGAGGTCGTTTTTGACCGCGGAATAGTAGGTGCAGCGTACTTTGTAAGTAGTCTGGCGACCTGGTCTTTAGAGTCATGAGTGTAAACTGGTTTAGAGATGTCGAGAGAGGAGAATTTGTGCGATAAGCTACCAACGCTCATGTTGGTTTGGTCCTTGGAGCAAATGAAAAAGCGCGTGCGCCGTCACCCGTGGTACATGTGTCACATGAGCGCTGACAGGCGCTAATTAACCTGCTTGCTTGCTCATGACTCGTCGTTCACTTCGGATTCAGGAGAAGAAAGTTGCCTCAGATGAAGTACCAGATAAAGATGGATTGAGAGAGTATGAGGAAGAGGAACACGATACAAAATCGTCCCGGAAAAGAGCTAAAACAAACGCAAACACTAGCACGAAGAAGGGACGGATTCCCGCTCAGTTTAGAAAGGTCCGAGGCAGATTGGGATTGCTGGAGAGATTGGCAAAGGATGTTCCATTAGATGTAATCCTCGAGGTACGCCGATTCTGGAAATCTGTATCATATATTGATATTCAGTTTCCTGAAGATATTCTGTTACCTTAGTCCAGGCGATCTTCTGCAACTTGCTCGTTCATCTAAAGATCTCCGGGGTATATTGATGAGCAAGTCTTCCGAAAGCATTTGGCGCATTGCTCGCGAGAACGTCAGAGATCTGCCGCCTCGTCCAGAAGATTTGAATGAACCTCAATTTGCTCATCTCCTCTACGAGTCCTATTGCCATGTGAGTTTTTGTCGTCGAAAGGATCTTTCGGTAACAAAACTCAATCCTGTTTAGGTGTGCGACCAAAAAGGTCGTTGTGACAATGTTCTCTGGTCTTTTCGCATGAGGTGCTGTAAAAATTGTCTATCGACGTACGCATCCCAGTGTCTTTGAAGAATTTATCAGTCATTGTCGTTTTATAGCTTCCATCTATTCAACATGAAGTTCCTCGAAAGCCAGCCACCAGAATTCAGAAGTCATAGTGATATATTGCCAGTGGAATGCATTCCGGAAGATTATCAGTTAGTTCAACACTATCTATTTCATAGTGACTGAGCTCCATTTTACGAAACACAGACAAATTGTTCACACTGGATTAGTAGCACAATTGAAAGAGGAATTCGAAACGATTCCCGTAGGAGATCGCGGCGCGTGGTTTGCTCAAAAGAAAGCAGAGCGAACAAGCATAGTAGCGGTGAGGAGCGCGCTATACATGTGTCGAACATATACTTACTCGCACTCTATTCTCTAGCACAGTAAGTTATGTCAAATATGGATCAAAAGGAAGCTTTCTGAGCGAGCCCGTGAACTGGACAATATTCGCGAACAGAGGAAGGAAGTGTGAGTAGCGGCGTCTTTTATAAGTATATACCGTCGTCAGCCTACTAGAAGCTTAATTCTTCTACTTAGCATCCTCAATCGGTTGGCCGCAATCGGATGGAGCGAGGAGGCGAAAATTATAATGTCTGGTTGGAAGGCGTTTTTGGATCGCGATGAGTTCAGTGACCATAAATTAGTGAAACAGTCAAAGAAGTTGACAGAATATGGTACGAGTTCTCTTGAGTCTCTTTATTGAATTGCTTTGAAACCTGCCCATCCAAGGCTGGAACCGCATTAAGGACGATCTGATTCAAATGTTATCGGACTGCAAGGCAAAACGTTTATCTGCGAAAGGACCTCAAAACCCTATCATCTACCAGCGCTATGTTGATTTGATGAAGGGGTACAAGCGAATTCTGTCGGAATCGGATCTCCGAGAACCTTTCCCTCCTGTAGGCGATATCGTTACCCACAAAGTTTTCGAGGACTTGATATGGGACACCCCTCATGACGAATACTTGGGTGACGATTTTTTCCGACTGAAGATTTCAGAATATTTGCCTGGTGTCATTAACGAATGGAGACCCGCGAAAATGCAAGTGCTTGTTGGAATGATGCGGAACGCTACCGCCTCTGACTTGCATCTAGCGACATCGGTCTTTAATTGTACACGCTGTGCCATGGACTTGCATTATCCACAAATGTTCTACCATCATTGCTGCTGCTACGCCAATCACAGTCAGGCCAACGAGCGTTTTCAAACATACCAGTCAGCAATCCCTTTTAATGGCCCATGGGTGTCTAGTACGCTCACTTTTAACGAGGTTAAATCACAAACTTCGAGGGCGATCATCAGCAGCTGCTTTCTTGATCCCGCCACGACCACACTACAAGACATGTATTCAGCTAATCCTCTCATCGAGTGTACGTCTTGCAGCTTACATGGGCGTGTATTTGGGAGGTGGCCACTTTTGGTAGGCAATGCAGTTTTCTGTATATATCCATCTGATACACACTTTGCTGCAGTTCACATATAAGCACCGAAATCATACATTTAGGATCAACTCCATCAATAAAGAAACACCCTGCATTCTGGCTTCTGAACCAGATTGCGAAGGTAGATATGATATGGTTATTCTATGTTGTGCTCATTGCAACAAATCACTCGCTATTCGAGATCTCTTGAACCATTTGGAAGACGTGTAAGTGATTCTAGCAGCGATTTTCAATCATAATTTTAACTTTAAGCATCTTATAGCCACAAAATTTATATTAGCATTAACAAACAAGCGTCTCGTGCATCGACCATCGAAGCAGCGCAGGTGCATTGGTACTGGAATCCCCGCCACTGCACTGGCTTTCATTTACTCCGTGATTCCTTTGTGTACGCGAGCCTTGTTTGACCTGTGCCTACAACAGGCGAGTTGTTCAGGGAGCCTATGAAGTAGCTATGAATAGATATTTAACTTGTATGTAATAGTTTTGGTCTTCAAGCTATCGAACTTGAAACCAATAGAGTACTGAAAATCCACAGAATTCCCGTACTGTAAGTCTGTAAGCATGATCATCTGACGTTGAACTCAGACTTGGCGCTCAAAAATTGAAATAGGCGCCCATTACGGGCGTTTGAATTTGTTGTTCTACGCTCATCTCTTGCTCATCTCATGTTCAGTCTAGGCATCGCGAGTGCATCCTCCGGCCGGAGTTTTCTTCCATCTCTAATAAATCGATCATACGCGCTCACTTTGTCAACAGAGCACTGACGAAACCTATTCCTTCCCCAACTGGTGCGTTACGCTGGGCTATATCTTCCATTTTCCAGCCCAAGTCCAAACGTCGACTGAATATTACATACTAATTCGTGCTCTTTCTCATACTCTAGAAACAATAACCACCCCCCATGATTTCCTGAAAAAAATCGGGCGGGATATGGATACCAAAACGTCTTCTGCTTCGGAAGCACTGGGTTAGCAGCATGGGAAGAATTTTGGCACAAGTCGGGCTTAGATATGCGGAAGGCTGGTGTAGCAGTAAGGGATCGTCGGTATATTCTGTGGTGCATGGCAAAATTCCGACACGGAACCCCAGTGGAGGAATTCGCGCATGAGGCGAAAAAGCCAAAGACTGTGAGAGGGTGAGTGGGCTTTTCTTCTCCTACTGGAGGGATTCTTTTTTTCATAAGCCGCATGCTAATTTTGCTCTCTCTTTATAGATGGGGGCCCTCGGTACAAAACGGGAAACGTATACGTTCGAGGAGGCTGAAGAACCAGAAGGGCAAGTCCAAGGCTAAAGCATAGTAATTAGTAGAGGATGGATAGACGTGGTGGGATGTAGACAAGTGTGGTGTAGGTGTAGGTGAGTATGTCGTCCGCTGCTTTTCCTTCCTCCCGTTTTTCGTAAACTGACTATGTATCTATTTGAACTTAGGCCTAAAGCGAGTTGTCAAGAACATTCCACTCATTAATCGTCAATAATAATAAAAAGTTTATATAGCATCATGGGTGTGCATATGAATGACTACAGGTTGAGCAATATGAGCTTGGGACCGCATAGTTGTGCAACTCGTTCACTAATAAACCGCATGCAATGCACATCAGCTCCTTTGTCAACCGAACCCTAGCGAAACATGTTCCTTCGCAAACTGATAGTTCCCTCTCCGTTCTTCAAATTATAAATGCGTCCAAAACAGTTTCGTTCAAGCCATCCATTAACCAGTACTACTAAAGTAAGCCACAATAAATAATATAACGAGTGTTACAGATATATATGTTCAAAAGAAAATGAATGTGGAAGTTATGAAGTTGAAAGTGGGAACAGGGCTACATCGTCAATGAACAAGTATGCGGGGGCAGGACTACCGACGAACTGCAGGTCATCATTTCCTTGTGCAACAACAGTGCTCTGATATCCGACCCACTGGGATTGGTAACCCGGTTTAATGGTATCCACGGTATTTCCGTTCCAGATAATTTCTAAACTAGCATCGGCTTCTGCCTCCTGGCCAGAGAAGGAGGTGGAGTAGAAGAATTGAAGAACGTAGCTTACACCAGCCTCTGTCGTTATGGGGGAAGCCGGGGCAAGCGTTCCCGAAAGGTCGTCAGCGCCGAAAGCCGAGCCTAGGAGTCCAACAGAATGCCCGCTGTGTGCGTAAGGTACATAGTCGAAGATGGAAGCATCCAAGTCTCCGTTAGAGGGGGAAGTACCCACCCAGTTGGCGTAGCTGGCAGTGAAGCAGAAGTCCTCACCCGAGCCACATGTGTAACCCTCAAAGCCGCCGTCAACCATAGCATTCTGGCGCGCATAACCTCGGGATTCAGTGACGACAAGGTCGCCTTGACCATAGTTGACGGCAGTGGACTCGTCCGCGGGGATGAAGTACTGTACATAGGTGGGTGAGCACCCTGTTCGCAGACTTCTTTTTAGATGAGAATACACATACCATGGAGCAAGTATAAGTAGTAGGAACTCCATCTACGAGAGCCCTCCAGATGTTGAAATATTGGCATGCGCCACCTACTGGATCAGCGCCACGAGTGTCACAGAGAGCTGCACAGGCATCGACATCGTACTGGTCGAGGAAGGCGAAGCCCTGTGTAGAGAATCACGAAGATCAGCATGGAAATTCAACTGAAAGTGCGCGCAAGGCTTACCATGTATCCTGGAGCATTGTTGGCTCCGCCGGTGGGACCAAATATTTTATCGTAGCCAGGAGGTGTTGCGGGCTCTACGAGCGATTTAGCGGCCCATCCACTACTCTGTTGGATATAGTTGAGGGGTGCAGGAGCGGGATAGAGTTGCTGTCCTCCAAAGTTGGTTTTTTCAGTAGCATTATGAATGTCGGAGTAAAGAGCGCATTTCAAGTTAGATTGTTGGGAGAAGACCAAATCCAATAAAGGATTCTCAAATTCATAGTACAAGTTGGCAAAAACTGGGGAGAGTAAGGGTAACAATGGTCAGCGCTGCGCAGAGAAACCAAGGTAGGCTGTTGAATTACTAACCACAATCCTCTACACTGTCACAGTAATCAAGGCAGTCATCGATATCGTACGTGGCATTGCTGACGACGGTGTAGGTCAGGTACGCAGTGCCTTCGATTGCTGCATCGCGGTCGTTAGACCCTGTTCCCGTCCCCCAAAAGACCAACTCGTAGTTGGAGTTGTTCCTGCGTGCAAGATGCGTGTCGGAGGTGATCCCGGACAGACCACGACGAGAGGACGTAGTATTGGTCGGAATTGTCTGGTTGACCAGATCTCCGTCGACAGCAGTGATAGTGGTGTTAGCAGCGGGTTGGGCTGGAGGAGCATCTGAAGCTGCACCAGATTTCTGATTGACTTGCTGAGCGGTCGACGCGATACTAGAGATGTCCGTCGTAGTCCCATTAAAGTCAGGCGGGTCACTAGAGGTAGCCGGAACACCTTGAAGCGCAGGAGGGACGATGGAACACTCTGTGTAGACAACATGAATAAAATAACAATGAGGATCCAACTCTGTTGAAAGAGCTTACCTGCGAGAGAGATCGCAAAACCAGCAAAAGTTAGGAGACGGGGCAACGAGATCATTATGAGTGCGGGATTATTCTGTGAGATATTGTTGGTGCTTTCTCTGTGATACTTCGTTGCTTTTATAGCTGTAGGAATTGCTGAATAATTATGAGGCGTTCTAGTGTTCCTCTGGTGCTAACTGTACTGTGAACGCAGAACATTTGTCTGAACATCCGTCACCTCAGGCTCGACGTGTTTGGGACGTCCAACCCTAGTAACCGACAGCGAAACTTGGAACTTCCAGTTCGTGAAACAGTATAGAGATTGAAGTCTGAATCAGGAATATGCTAGTCATTTGTGACTTCAAGAATGATGAATGACACGTACCCGGTTACTGGATGTGTTCGAACGTTGGAAATGCGCGAGTAGTACACGAAAGTGTACAGTTCCTATCAAAGTATAAGCAATTAATTATGATATCTGTGATGAGAAGAAGCACTCAATGCTGTGTGTTGATGAGCGAGGTACCAGTCATGTTCAAGTCGAACAAGCAGATGATTCCAAACCAGGGGAAAATAATAATAACCAAAATTGGAAGAAATTGCGCGCGATGGTTTGAGGGACTGCATTAGTTTCAGAAAGTATACTTGCCCTGCACCAAATACACTGTACCTAGTTCTCTCGCATTCTCGACGTCTTCGTAGATTGCTCCAGGATGCTCCCTGGCACGTAAATATTGAATTTTATGTGTAGCATGGTTGAAGTTACAGGTGTCGATCTGGTTGTGTCATTGATCCCTTGACAAGCACTCATCAGTTATCCGTTATCGTTATGGGCCATAGTGACTGCATTATTAAATCATCCGAAGTGCTAGTAGTAGTAGGCCAAGCTCTAGACTTACTCTTGTGCATTCTGTCTGTATTCAGTATTTGCGACCAGGCATACGCTTAGTAACCCGACGTCGATGAAAAGTATTCTGCGTTATGTTCACCAAGAAGAGAGTTTATGCACAACCGGAAGCTATAAGGCGGTTGAGAGACCAGCGCCGGCAGCTGCCGGTAGTCTGTCTATGCACCGTGTCGGCCTGAGGATATTTGCAGATCGATACTCCATAGTAATTCCTGCTTGCAATGTATCGTGTAAGATGAGTACTGGAGGAGCATATGGGTTTTTGCTTTACACTCTAAATCGACTCTACAGGCATCCACTAACGCGGCCTAGTCGAATGCTCTTCTACCGCTCAATGAGCGGAAGTATCTTTTGGGCGAGGTTTTTCCAGGCTCGAACTTGAATAAAGAGTCAAGAGGTTTTGAGAGGAAAAGCCACACACAGAATCTGCTAATTCCCACGTTAATGATGGTCGTAGTACAGCCACATCTTTGCTCTACATCCACTACATCCACGACGTACATAGAAAAATTCGTTCTATCATTTCAAAATCAGTCATTACGGCCAACTCCCGCGCTCGACACACCTATTTCATTGCAAGCAGCACTAGATCTCGCTCACGCAGCTGAACAAACTCCAAGATGCACAGGAACATCTGGAATAGAGAACGATGAGATAGCATCAACTGCATAGTTGGCAAGCATGGTACCAGCTCGAAAACATTCCAGTCCGCGTATTTGAAAACATCTGCCATTGATCACTTCCCAGATTCTATCCACGCCTCCAATTACATGATCCACCACCTAATCCCTCTACTCCACTCCATTACTACCGAGTCCAACAAGGTCCAACAGCACATTTTGGCAATATTGAGGGAGGCTTCTTAAAGTTCATCGAGATCCGAGATATCACCATATAGGGCCAGGCTGTATCAATAGACATCTACTCGGCCTCTGTCTGGTCAATCGATTCTTCTCCCAGCCATCCACTCGGCGGAAGGGCGAAACTTGGATGAGCCTAGCTGATCCAAGCTTCTCCCACTCGCAAAAACCTCTTCAAGCCGCTAAGATGTCAGACTTCCAACGCCTTGAACGAGCAATGAAAGCCTACACTATTCCTCAGTGCCGAATCTTTCCTTGTATATCTAACACATTCCTCCTGGTTCTTCCGCGAAATTCTCTGAACGTCACCGTCGAAGTTTGAAATTCTTTCTTCAGAGTGAAAATCGGATAATCCCAATCAATATTGTTAAACAGTTATACTATCATCGCTACAGCTATTCTTCAAATAAATCGACCCAGCAGGAGGAGAGAGCTTTTCTTCCATCCGTACTCACCTCCCACATCTAACAAATAAGCTCGCATCTCCGTATCTGCATGTCAGTTGGTGGGAGATCGAGTTGAAAAACCTCTCGCGCATGCGCGCGAAATAAAATCAACGCGTCTTCTTTTGTTCTTCTTCCCGATACTGGCCCATTTCTTGTAATGTTTTTTACATGACGATACTAGATGGAAGCTAGATTTTGACGACTGATTGTTTAAAGTACCCCGACTCGGATGGAGCCAGAGTTTTGAACTCGCAAGGATCCGGAGTCCAAGCCGTCCTAGGGAATCGGAATTCTCCCTCACCAAGTTCCGTGCTCCATGCTAACCTCAATACCTCAATCACAACCTTGAACCAGCAATTCAGTTGCTGGTCCCTAATAGTAAGCAGAAATACAACTGCTCCGACCAGGTTCCGGGTCGATTCTTACTGCTGGCCCTCCGAATTTGAGTCAACTAGTAATGAATATGTGAGACTCTACAACTTTGGAGTATAAAATGCGCTGTACTTTTGACCTCCAACACTACTAACCTTTGCACCTAAAATGACGTTCTCCAAGCTAACTCCCACCTACCACAAAGACACTTATCCATCTATCTCACCGACCAAGGCCTCCCTCACCCAAGCCGGTAAAACCATCCTCATCACTGGCGGCGGTGGCGGCATAGGTTTCGAAACCGCTCGTTCTTTCGCCAAAGCATCCGCCTCCAAGGTCATCATCACTGGCCGAAGAGCTGGGTTTTTAGATGAAGCCTTGGTTGAATTACGCCAAGAATTTCAAGGCCGTCCCACCGAATTTATCGCTCACCAAGCTGACGTTGGGTCAGACACCTCAATCACCTCTCTCTGGGAGTTGCTCCACTCCCAGAACACCCTCGTCCATGTCCTGATTCTCAACGCAGCGCACATTCACCCTCTTGGTCCAGACACTTTGTCCATGGATAAAACCGCGCTCATGGAATGTTTCGATACCAACGTCGGGGGGAATTTCCTAATGTCTGCTTATTTCGTAAAACAGATTCTCCGTCCGACCGGGTTGAAGTTGCACCTGGTTAATGTTTCGACAGCAGCCGTAGTGTATGCACCCGCGCCTAGTGAAACCCCGTATGCGACATCCAAAACTGCGTTTACGTCGTTGTTAGGGACGGATTGCGGATGAGCGCTCTGTAGGATGATGTTCAGATTATTTCGTTCCATCCGGGGATCCTGTACTCGGAGTCGGTCGCCACAGTCTTTGATCGCGACACGTTTGCTTGGGATAAATGTGTGTTCGAACCACTTACTTTTCTTCCTTCGTTTCCCAGCCCCTTTGCTGACTTGATTCTCTTGTATTCTAGTTGCCTTACCGGCGGATTTTTCTGTCTGGGCAGCGTCTTCAGAAGCATCTTGGTTGCATGGCCGCTTTGTATGGGCTCATTGGGATGTGGATGAGTTAAAATCCGATGACGAGGTTTTGAGACGTTTGCAAGAAGAGAACGGATACCTGAAAGTTGGGATTCAAGGATTCAATGCGATTACCATGGAGACGCTTGGAGGTCCATGAGCTGGTGTAGGTATGTAGAGGATTCTGTAGACTCCGCCAATGAGTATCTTTGTTTGTTTTCTAGACTTGTGAAGATTTCGGTACCGTAGCTTCGTACTTTGTATGCTAATCAAATAGCAAGGGCCCTCTCCCCAGCAATACAAAACGGGATTGAACCAGAACGGAAAGCGTATAATAACTAAATCTTGATAGGATATAGCGAGTCGCTATTCGACGAGATTGCAAGTATGAGTACCGATTATTCAACTCTAGTTTCTGGCTCGAACGACTACTTGTGATATGAACACATTCGAATTATTATTACCGGTAACGGTGAAACATTATTGTAACGAAGAAAAGCAAAGTATGTAACAAGATTTATACAGACGGCAAGAGTAATGCTTTCGAGCATAAGCAGGCGGGCATATGAGTAAGTTCTGAGGAGATCTATATGACCAGTACGATTCTGGTACGACTATGGGGACTATGAGGACTATGGATACAAAAAGGCGAACGTGGAATGCTTGGATGGATAGGGAATCATGGAGATTAATCATCAAGAGTGCAGAAGCGAGCGAAGAACGGAATCGGAAATGGGCATCGAGATGCAGAGATAATAGCAGGTTGTGATACGATTCTGAAAGAACACTGTTTAGCTTGTGATTCAAGGCGTTGAACGACGAAGAGATACTCACTCCCTACTCCTCCTTCAACCCCCAGGCCAACACGCCCGTACACGGCACATTCATATTCGACGTATGTCTCTTCAACGCATCCCTTCTACTAAACGTCTGACAACACCCTCCGACCCTCATATGATCATGGAACAAATACTCTTCCGCCCCTTCCGGAATCTTCTTTCCGCCTTCCTCAAGTCATGCGTCGATTAAAGTCGTCCTTGCGTTCCACTCTGACGCCTTTGCACCACCAGCCCATGGTTCTATCCTCCTTATCAGCCCTCGCATGAGTCTTGAGATGACGCTGAAAGTCGGGCAAGCGTTTGTTGACTTGTTCCCATTTGCAGACGGGACAGATAAAGTCGCAGGAGCTGGCGGAAGTGCTGGATAAGGTGGAAATGGTCTGGACGAGGGCAGAAGAGGAGATTTGGAGGTTTCGTGATTCGGGCACGATGCGGCGGCGTTTGCGTTGCTGGGTTGGGGAGTCGAGGTAGAGGAACTGGTAGAGGTAGAAGAGCTTTTCTTACGTGGTCCAGAGACGCGACGACGAGGCGTAGCAGCAGCTCCTCGACCGCGTTTACGACTTTGTCGGGGAGGCGCGTATTCCTCATCGTCATCGTCGTCGTTACCGCTGAACTGGTAATCGTCACCGTCCTCGTCGTCGGAGAAGCTACTGACCAAGCGAGCCTTGGATTTGGACTTGGACTTTTTTGCGTTTAAACGCGACGAGGAAGATGGAGAAGCGCGTTTACGAGGCGATGGAGACTGAGGAGACTGTTCTGGAGCAGCTAACGCCATAGTACCAGGGCTAAAAGCTTTGTGTGGGACGGCAGGAGAGGCGAAAGGTGCCGGAGAAGGTGCAGACGCAGCGGGGATCGGAGAAGGCGAACGATCTGCGAGGAGGAACGTAGTAGGAGGAGACTGCTTTGGAATAAAAGGCGCATCTGCATCCACATCCCTGTAAAAAGATAACAAGTTGGTAAACGCGTCGATGCGTGAACAAAGACAAAAATTAAACGTACGCGTATAATAGTGCTGCCAAACTTGGTTCTAGCTTTGGCACATACACATCCAAATCATACATATCCTCATCCTCATCCGTCTCGGACTGGTCAGATTCAACACCAAGATCGATATCCTCGTCAATGTCTCCTTCTGCATCTGCATCTCCGAGCTCAACGTCGCACAAAGAACTCGTGCTCGAGCTCGCAGAAGAAAAACTAATCGGACTCAGGCCAGCAGCTAAAAAAGGTGCCGCCGCCTTTGAGCTCGGTTTAGGAACCACAAAGGCGTTCGAAGCAGGAGCAGTAGTAGTAGAATCACCATCGTCCCCGAATTCCATCGCGTGCTGCTGTAAAAGAGTATCAAAACTATCATGCTCGTGCTTTTGATTTTGGATAGCGAAACAGAGGTTGGCGAGCGAGTCTTTACGCAGATTATCGAGCATGGTGAGTCGAGTATGTAGAGAAATATAAGCAAGCAAAGTAAGACGTCGATGTAGAGGGCGCACGACGACGACGCTTGTATGTAGTGGTCAAAGAACGAGAATGAAGAACAAGTCCAACTATTTATACACATATTCCCCTTTCATCATCTTCTTTCTAGGCGCGTCCAAGTTCCTCGGTTCAGGTGCCTTATTATAATTATCCCCAAAAGGAAAAGGCCTTGGCCCTTTATCGCGATTCGCCTCGTGTCCATCGTTGCTTTGTGCGGGGTTCCAAATTCATACAGCTTTGACTTGGACCATCGCCCTATGGCACCAAGACAAACAAAAGGATTGTGTATTTTTGCGTTTCCGAATATACGCCACCGGAAACAAGAGGCGAAAGAGAATAAAGACCGTGTTGAGCATCGCGACGCGACGCGTCGAGGCGGCCGGAAATCTTCCGGAATTAATTAACGCGTATTGCGTAGGTATGCAGGTAAGTAAGTATGCAGAAGTAAGTATTCTAAGAGCTTTAATGAATGACGATAGTGATCCTTCTATGGATCCAAATGTTCTTTTCCGAGATGTCTTTGACCGTCCAATGCAGTCTGTAAAGAATCCAAAATCACAAAGTACATGGTAACGGTCAAAGAAAGTCAAAGAAAAAAGAAAGAAAAGAGTCAAAGAGGTCAAAGAAAAGTCAAAACACGCTCAGCCGCCTAGGCACCGATGTCTGGAGTGTGAAAGAAAAGAAAAGATCTACTGGCAAATGAGGTGAGCACGAGGTGGGAATACCGCGACTTGTGTCCAATGTGAATGGCGGTGATAACGATGACTTACTTGGAATGACAGACATAATCGTGTAATCGTGTTGGTTTCACTGTAAATTAGCGCCCATCAAAAATAAGCGGCTGCTCGAGAAAATCATTCCGTAAGGAGCAAGTCAAAGCTGGCGCAAACCCGACCTAGCGTATAGCGAGTCTGGTGTGAAGCGTACCGCGCTCCATCTCAGGCTAGTTTAAACTTGAATGCCAATGATGATATGGAAGTTAGAACAACGCAGTATTAAAGTGACCGGATCGGAAAGCAAGGTCAGTGCACTCCTCTTGCGCTCCTCATCACCAGCGTCTTATAGTAACTTGGTCGGAGAATCATGTCAAAGAATGAGACATTCACCTTCTGTTGCCAGTGTCGGATTGCAGATTGGATTGGACTTTGAAAAGAAAATGGCCGTCCTTGACGTTGATCCTGATGATTTTGCTGGTCGTTTACTTCTGTAGATCAGATTTTCAACAAGCATAATCGTCGGTAAGCCTCGCATGTGCCGTCAAAATCCGGCAGAAAAGGAATACGTATATCTTGGGTAACTGGTTCAATATACCTGGTCCATCCACGACTCATCGGATTCGTTACTGGCGACTTCTGGGCTCAGGCCAAAGGTAAGGTTAACCAACCGGAGGACTGTAGGAGCGCAGACCGTAAGCGTTACTGTTCGTATACAGACGGTACACTCGTATGTACGGGTAACCGCATGGGATGCGTCCGTAAGGCGATGAGACTCGAGAGTTTGACGGAGAGGAAGGACAAACTGAGCTGCAGAGGCATCGTAGACCACCTGGATTTACGCGCTGGTACCTCGGAAGAGTCGTGCTGGCAGCTGGTAAGTGGTAGGGAGCAAGTAGACGACACGGAACTTGGAACTCGGCGGAAGATATTTTCGGACTTGGGATGGACGTTGGTCTTTGGATTTTGATATTCGAGGGGAGGGGCCAGTGCTGGTGCCGGCGACTCGGACGCGGAAGTCGTGTGCTCGATTGTGTAACCGTGCACCGAACCGATCTGCTAGTAGATTTTTCATACGTTGTCAGTAACCCAGAGCGTTCCTGCCACCCGTAGCCGAGTTCGGACTTGAGGAAACGTTCAGTCACTATAGAGGATATAGCTGTTAGGAAAATGCATAACTGTACATACGAAACCAACCAAACTGCCTACGGAAAAACGCGATTCTTCATGTCTAAATGCTAATCGAAAGAGATTAAGAGATTGGTGGTGGTCAAAGTCGAAGCGCCTGCGCCGGCTTACTAACGCTGGGCACCTGTTCACATTAATTTGTGAAAAAAAACATGGACAAGTCCGGAATTGAACCGGAGACCTTCCGCATTAATCGCAACAATCAGTCGACATGCAAAGCGGACGCGATAACCCCTACACTACATGCCCATAGCATATTTCATTGCAAGTTCATCCAACTCCAAACATCGCACATCATGAATAAAATTCGCATATGCAGTTGATTGATTGTAGTGTCAAAGCTCATGCTAATATTGAGTCAAGGAATCTACAGTTTTCATGCCAATGCAGATTCTTCATATTGAAACCATGAAGAGCTTGGTTTGGCCATATTTATGATCAAGCTACTCGATACTAAGGGACAATCTCACAGCATCCATGAACTGCCCAGGATTATCCCAATGGACCTGTTTGAGAAATCAGAGGTGTGAACAAGGATTAAAGAGTGGTACATACAAAGTGGTTTGCATCAGGAAGCTCGATAAACTTGATTCGACGGCCAGAATTCGCCCGAAATTCAAGCTCTTTGAAACGGCGCTCAGTCTCAAAAAAGCTGTACACACAAAATGAGTTTGTAGACTTGCACGCCAAAAATGTAATGGGTAGGCTTGGAAACACATTTTGTGCCAGCTCAGAGTCAAAAAGCGCGCGCTGTGTTTGCTTTCCGAGCTCTATCTGCATTTTGAATACCAAAGGAAGGTCCACGATATTGACAGGGACTTTTTCTATTATCTCATCCCTCTCAGCAGCTGTGAACCACTCCACTGAAGCATTATCGCCATGCTTTCGCGAATCAAGATTAAAAAGCTCCCGTGAATCATAACCTGGGTGTTTGTAGTACTCAGTGACCCAAACACTAAAGTTGGTAACCTTGGCTTCCAAGGTCGTGAGATCGGGATCCTTGAAGGGGTGATAACCATACGTTGGACCTGGATATCCTAGTGAAGTGAAGGGTGGATCTGCAGAACATTCAGCACGACAACCAGATAAAAATAAATACAGGGTTGCACCATGAATGATTAAATGTCTCAAATAAAGACTCAACTTTGAATACTTTTCCACTGGAACGGCATGGTGTTGGCCAAGTAAGGAAAGTGTGGCATGATTGCCCATTGACCATCCCAGTAAGGCAATGCCTCCGGATTTTTTATCAAGGGAAGCTCTCGGAATTTGCTGAGTTTCGGCAAACCAGAGGAGAAAGTATGCGAGCTCATTTCCTACGATTTCCAGAAATTCCTTCTTGCCTTGATTCAGCAGCGCTAGCTCTTTATCTGTATATGGACATGAACCCTTGCTTCGTCATCAATACTGCAAGTGTGTCCGATATTTGCTGCGTTCAACTCACTTTATACTCTCTCCGAGTTAAAAGAACTATGCGCATCTTGTGCTCCAATCCGATATTTAGTATGCGTCCAAATATTCCTGAGATAACCGATTAAATCAAGGGTACCCAAGAAGTATCCTAAAACCAACTCACCGCTGTTGAAGGAAGTGCCATGGACAACAACCAGTGTAGTGTACTCGTCCATTTGTTGTACTGGGCCCGTATCTGAAAACAAAATGTATTCTCCTTCGTTGTTGACTGGACCATTAGGCATATTAGTGTTGGAAGAGGTCGTTCAGAAATAAGCAGATAGAAGGCAGGGAACGCGTCCGCAAACACATAAGGAACAATAAAATTGAATTGGGGTATACAAGAGTATACAAGCAGACAAAATAAAAGGGGTCCATGAAAGCTTTACCTTAACGTTGACTCCAATCTGAAATCTAATGCTTCCCTGCTTCTTGAGCATGACAGGGAGTGAAAGCAAAAAATCTGAAATCTAATGCTTCCCTGCTTCTTGAGCATGACAGGGAGTGAAAGCAAAAATGAAGTGGAGAGCTTTACACCCCTATGATGTCAGAGCTGAGTAAGTCAAGCATAAGTGTAGGTGGGGTCGAATTGAACACGGATGTGCTCCGTGTTGTCGACATGGTTCTACCTGTCCCTTCTGCACCATCGTCATGATCCATGAAGAGCTTCTCACAGAGAAAACATGGTTGCAATCTGTGCTGGTATCCAAGTACTGGTGCATGCTCGACATCTCCGTTCAAGCCCGAGCCATCTTTTGAGTTGACTTGCTCATCTTCATCTCCGTCTGTGACAATATCCAATTACTCTTGTACCGTCAACTGTCTACACTGCGACCTCCAGTCAATGAAAATGTCACTCAGTGACTCACGCACCGCAATAGAAAGCTAGTATTCGATCTTTCGACAAAGCAGTTCCAACCGGCTATACTACATAGCAGTACTCTGCATTTTTACTATCGAGCACCAGTTTCCGCCAACGCAAATAGTGCCTCCTTGTCACTGGACTCCTCTACGAGAGCGCGGAATGATCCATCCTCTTGTCTCAGTAAATCAGAGGGGGTACCAAACTCGACCTGTTGATAATGAAATCATGTCACCTACTAGCAGGCGGGAAGTGACTCACAAGATTCCCTGCATCTAATACCATCTATAAAAAAAAGGGGAGGGATTGTTAGGTTAGGGAAACAAGTATACGGAGCGTAACGCACGATTCGATTGGCGTCCATGATGGTTTGCAACCGATGCGCAATAGTGATCAAAGTCACGTCGCCCTTGAGTTCATTACGCAAGGACGTCTGAATGATATTGTCTGTCTTGTAATCTGCGTAAACTGCCATCAGCCTCCAGATTAAAACCTTGAGGATGATACTTTACCTATAGCTGACGTTGCTAAAATCGCGAGCTGTGAGTAATAAGATGAGAAGATAAAATAAACGAACAAACCCTCATCCAATATAAGTAAGTTTAGACGACCGAACCATTGCACGCGCAAGGGCCACGATCTGCCTTTGTCCAACTAGATAAATTACTCCCTCCGCCAGATATGGCGGTATCCAGAGTAATCCTATCCTCATCTTCGGTCAGGTCCTCTTGAAGGGCAGTCAGCCCAGCAGCGCGGAGTGAATCATTCAATGTCAAATCATCAACCTCCTCAAAAGGATCCAGGTTCTGTCGCAAAGTGCCGCTGATAAGCTCCGGCTGAGCGGGAGGGTGTGAGTGAAAGTGATGAAAGCGATATCGAACTATAAGCCTACCACTTGAGGGATAATGGTGATTTTGGAACGTAAAGAATCCAGATTCGTGGAAGAGGTGGAAATCCCGTCAAACATGACTTCACCGGTGGTGTAGATGCACCGTAGCAGCGAAAGCGTAAGAGAGCTCTAAATTTCATACAGTGAAACGTCGTAAACCAATAGCGTAAATGCTTACCTTGCCCGATCCAGTTCGACCCACTAGGAAGGGATCGAAGGGTGAGTCATCAAGTGAACGACAGGCTAAAATCAACACTCACCAACCCCAATACGTTCACCTGATTTTATGTGGAAGGATAGATTGTGAAGGACTTCCGGGCCATCCGGCGAATACCTTGCGCACAAATTTTCAACACGAAGGTCCCCACTTGCAGGCCAATATGCCGGTGCTTTCCCTTGTTCGGTCGGTTTCGGCTCTTGTTCAATTTGCAGATATGCCTCGACTCGTTCAAGACTGTTACTCTGGCCTTCAAGCATGTTCATATTGATAATCCAGCCGAATATAGCACCTGTGAAGGTTACTGCAACAAAGCTACGTCAATAGATGGTGATAACAATACTTGAGGGTTTACTACCTCCCATGTTGAGTGAGAAACCCGTATTGGATGCGTTGTCCTTCTTGACATAGACCAAGTACCATGCCAGTGTACCGATGAACAAAGCCGAAATCACGTGCATCCGCATCGCCATCCACCGTTGAAGGTTGTAGAATACTCGCGCAGAACGTGAATATTTATCGATTCTACTGAGCAGCTGTTCGGTCACCATGGTTTGCGCTCCATATGCACGGATTGAAGCTATGGTTCGCTTAGTACAGGGTACTTTTGGAACGAATTGTACTCACTTAAACCAGCAATAGTCGCACCAAAACTATTTATGACTTTAGATGAGCATTTAACGGTGAAGAATAAACGGGCTTACTGGCCAAGAACCGGAGCTTTCGCAACGGACATCTCCCGTTTCACGCTCATTTGCGCTTTCAAGTAGATTGTTCCACAGGTATATCCAAGACCAAGGGCTGCAACACCGGGGATAAGGAAGATTGGACTCAAGATGATAATCGCTGCGAGCTTTAAAAGCAATTTGATCGTTTGGTCGGCAGTGAATTTGGTCAGTTCGGGAATAGTAGTATCGACTGGGGCAGACAGGTATATTAGTGATATAAAGCACCAACGTTGAGAAGAACTGACTGGCATTAATATCCTGAGTGAAACGGGTAACGATACGAGACGTAGGAGTCTGGTCCAACCATCTGCACCATTCGTCATATTAGCTCCTAAAAGATCTTCGTTGTCAAATGCACCTACCGCATGGTGGTTCCAAGAATCACCTCCGCCAGCTGCGCATGGATCCTTTGTGATGCTCTAACAGCACCAGAGATGAACAAAATACTGGCACAGGTGTTCCATGCAATGATCACCAACAAACTACCGACTAAAAAACCAATATGATCAGAAGGAGACGCGGATGAGTACAATACACCAGCTCACCATAAATCCCGAGGTAAAATACAATGGGAACTTCGCCAGGTCGCTCGTACTGAGAGGCCCAATAACCCAAGAACCAAGTTTGAACAACGCCCATTGCGTGAGTCAAGAGCATCATTCCCAACAACACTGAAAAGTACAAAACCGCATGGTTACCGCCAATAGCAGATGTGTATAGCTTGACTGTATACGAAACTGTTAGACGCAGTTTGCATTGGATTCCAAAGTCCAGCTCACCCGAGTTCCCGCTGATGCGACCTTCCTGGATTTCCTCGGCGACGACAAGTTTACCGTCGGGTTTGGAATCACCTTTAGCAGCGTCGCCGCTTTCATCATCGACACTAACATCGCGGAGAGCCTCATGCAAGGTATTGATTGGCACAGGAGTGCAATATCGGCACTCAGACACTTGACCTTCCTTCATCGAGATGACAGCGCTCGCGATGGGCTCGACCAGTTTCACGTTGTGAGTCTGTTGTTTTAGCTCGTTATGATAATCTACAAAAGAGAGGTTGTGACGTACCACCAGTACGACTGTTCGATCTTTGACGATGTCACTTGCGAGACACTTTTCAACTATCCATTTTGAGGTATGCACGCTATTTGAATATTTCATCAGCAATAAATCTCGGCGCAATAAGATGCCAGAAGCAGAAGGCTAGGACTCACTCAAGAGCAGCGAGCACGTCGTCTAACAACAGTATCTTTGCGTTGGAGTAAACAGCCCTTGCCAGCGTCAGCCGAGCCTTCTGCCCTCCACTCAGCGTTAACCCTTTCTCTCCAACCTCCGTCTCATCCCCTGCTTCGAATAGCTCAAGGTCTCTCTCTAGTCCGCAGGCGTAGATAACTTGCTTGTACCGAGCCTCGTTATATTCTGAGGCGAATAGAATGTTATTCTACAATGAGGGAGGCATAAATTTACGTCAGGGACATATATTCAAGATAAAAAGTATGAGAGGCCAGACCTTGATAGTCTCATTTTGCACCCATGACTCCTGCGCAGCGTAAGCGACGCCTCCATCTCGCGGAAGGTGATAGAACGAGTCCGGTCCAGAGGGAATGAAGTGCATTTCGCCTAAAGCCAATTATCAGCACCTTCCAACGTAATGAATTCACTAGCTTTACTAAGCAAAGCCACCAGCAACGAAGTTTTGCCAGACCCAGTCGGCCCAGTAATCAAATTAAGACATCCCTTCTTGAACGAAAGTTTATTTACTATTCGGAGCATAAACTTTCTCGACGAAGGTGTGGCAGTCCCGCTGGTATCCCTAGACCATGAGAACGTGGCGTTTTGGAACCCTATCTCGTCCAGTCGATGGTTGTATGGCGTTCAAAGCTTGAGCCGAAGAGGGCGATTCAAACCCATCCAGCAGTTCAGTCTAAGATGCCAGAAGTTATCAGTTCGACGATAAGCGACTTTTCAGAAGATGACGCACATTGCTGAGAAAATCCGTAATCCTATCCAGCGAAACCTTCGCCGCCTGTGCTCTGGTCCAATACATGAATATCGCATTCATGTACCTCTGAAGGTTCTCAAACACGACGAGAGAGGAAAAAACTGTCGACGCGTTCAAATCTTGCTTCATAACCAGCGTCTAAGCATAAGATCAGCGCGTCAGCCATTGGGCGCAGAAAGCTTCAGGTTTTGCTTACGCTGAGATGATGCATTAGTATTTATGCCAAGAGGTCGAAGATTTTGGACTTACTATACTGCATAAGTCGCAGCCATGGCTACGATTGGCATCGCAAAGCTAAAGAAAGTGAACAAGGCCATGTCAAAAACCATGAAAACGCAGCATGTACAGAAGATTACCCACTTTACAACAGTACCCAGCAAATTCGCATATTGCCTTTTCCTAAGCAATCGTAGCTCTTCGTTACGCGCCTCAGACAGCTTTGAAAGCATGCGCTTTTCCCAGCTGAAAAGTTTTACCATACGCAGAATGTTCATAACTAAATCACAGATAGTAGATGAATCATCGAGGCATCCTTTTAAACATCTGCAACTCACTGTCCGTAAACACATGCACTCGTGCAGTCTGTTTTCTTCATCCTCAGCGCTTGGTACTTCCGGACAATACTTGCGATATAGGTTGGAACCGGCGCCAGTGCGATCGTTAAGCCAATTCCTACAAAGGCACTTTACACCGGTCAATATCTGAGATCAATCGTTGGAAAAAACACACCTCCACCCCAGAATGGTATAAAGAAAGATGGCATAAAGGAAGAGCAACATAGGTATCTCCGAGATGAGAGCAACACAATTCCTTGCATCGTTGATTGTAGCAAGGTCAGTGGTGACGAGGTTGTTGATCTTCCCTATTAAATTGCTCTTTTTATCATTATCTTTGTCGGCTTCCGAGGATTCCGAAGATGATTCAGCTTTGACACGAATGCGCAGAGCATGCTCAAAGACCAACTGTGTTAAGAGTGCTTCCAGGCGTACGATGGTCCGTAACTTTCAAGTTGAACGAGTCTTGATTTCAATAAATCGAATAATATGATATCAGGGCACTCACAGACACACGAAGATACCATTCTACGAACGACGAGTCCACAACCGGATAAACGAAAAGCAGCAGAACCCAAAACCAGGGGCGCATGGTAGCCCCTTCTTTTCCTTGTTCCAGATACCTTCATGAAATCCATCAATTACAATGTAAAAGCCGCGCAAAATGGGAATTCTACTAACCTCAAGAGCCCGTTGACGGCGATAGGTTCCACCAACATAAACACTGAAGAGAATGTTGCTAGGAACCACAGCAGGATGGATTCATAGGGGAACGTTCGTATCAGGTTGAACAGGAAATTCCGCGATTTGGCTCCAGAAAAAGGATCAAGGTGCTAATTAGGATGTAAGCACGTATAATATAGCACTCCTCGAAGCAAAAGAAGCTAACTTGAAAATGCGCCTCCTTCAGATTTTTGGCAGAATCATCGTCGGCAAGGGGTGGTAATCGGTCTACGGGAGATGCGGAACACGGTAAGCCTCAAACACAACTGGGTGGAGGAAGAAGAACATGCCCAGAGGGAGATGCGGAACACGGTACGCCTCAAAGACGACTGGGTCGAGGAAGAAGAACATGCCCAGAGAGAAAATGGACGCTGTCTGTTCTGGATTCTGTATTAGCATTGGAATGCTGTAAAACATACTCTCCATTAGAGGTTGTTATGAGCTTTCATTAGCCAAAACTCACCTTGGGATCCACAGGAATATATTCTCTCGGAATCGCCATTGGAATCACAATGCAAGTCACGGCTAAAATCCCCATTTCTGTCCACAGCACCCATCCTTGGCAAAGATTGGAAGGAGTTTGCGCAAAAGTAGCCAAAGGAAAGAGGTTGTAATATCCGTAAACAATCCAAGTCACTAGCAAAACGAATGTTGACATGTCGCGTGAGGATTGCGCGCCAGCGAACAGAAGTTGTAATGGTAGAGTAGAAAGCAAGAATTATGGCGTATATCTGCACGTAGAACCGTCAATTCAAGCCAGTAACAAGAGAAAATTGCACGAACATAGGTCAATAATGATAAAGCTTTCAAGTTGCCGCATTTCTCTAGTACCTGCTCATCCTTCAGTCCACAGTCTTCGCATGAAAACGGAAGAGCAGTTAACACTAGTAGCGATATGCATCCTAAGACGCGTAAAATTTGGTAGGTCTTCCGAGTTTTGTAGTTGGGAGAGGGCGCCTGCGATAAATTCGTGGTTAAGCTTGCGGGCCGCAGCCATCGTTCCGAGACCAGTTGGCCAGCGAGTACGATGAACGAAGAAAGAGCCACATACCCAGGTATTGCTACCTGGATGTCGCTAGAGTCAATTGCCATGAATATGCTGGTAGGATCTTATCGCCATGCGGCTCTCATATATGTATAGTTCAAGCGGGAAGGGAGGGTCGGACCGTTACTTGCGCGAGTCATTTGAAGTCAATCAACACCGCGTTGAAGTCAATTTTGGAGTTGAATTAGGGTCCGAATAAATCATGATAGTTCTATGATAGGGAGTATGTTTACTATACAGTGCGTGTGCGATTCTCTTCTACAATCAGACCCTCCTACTCTATCTAGATTGATCATGTACTTACAACATTTGCCTTTTAAGCAAGAAAAAATGGTACCTCCTTTCCCCCACCTACAATTGGTGTCATCACGGTTCTATCCATCTTCTCAGACCAAGAAGCCTTAAGCTTTCCTAGTCCTAACCCTACAATAAGGATAGACGCGCGCCCCACGAGCGATATTCCTCTGAACTTGCGGGTGAGTAACAAGTTTCTCAGCTGGTCCGAGGAGCAGTAGTGGCTTCCTAACCCAGTTTTCATCCCCGTTACCCGGAGGAGGGATACAAACGAGCGCATCAGCATTCGCCATGCTATCAGATGGGACGAGCCGCAAAACAGGCTGGCAGTTATAGCATGAGAGAGACTCAGAGGAGGGCCGGGATCCACTGCTTAGTAGGGTTGGGTTGGATAATGAGCAACTGGACGGAGAAGCTGAAGGGCAAGGAGATCGTGACTGGCATGAATTATTCGTAACAGAAGGCGAGCCTGAGGTGGAGATTTTCCGCGGCCTCGTAGAGGGAGAATGACATGCATGAGGGATGTGAGAAGGATGCGTGCGCGACTGGGAGAGAGAGGAGGAAGGAGAAGAGAGAAGACGCAGAATTAGGGATCTATCGAGGAATGGAGTGGGTGAATACTCACTGAACATGATGCAGAATCGTTTAAATGTAGGAAACGAATATGTTCGATTCCGAGAAATCCTACAGGTATGGGAGTTGCTACTGTATGAAGCGGAGGGCGATTCATAGCTCTTTCGGGAGTGGAGATGGCCATTGAGCGTAGAATGCGATGTGATAGATAGAGATGTGTCAATACGCAAAATCCGATTCGTCAAGTTGTAAAGCGGTAAGATCTGAATTCCACCTCAGAGATCCCGTCTTGAGATAGAAGAGATAGTATACAAGTATAAGTTTCGATAAAAGAGTCCTCAGACGGGAAAGAGGTGATGCCCGGAGATTTAAGAAAGAGGGAGAGGTATCGCTTTATAAGGAGAGCCGTCCGCTATCCAGTCGCTTATTGTATCTTGACAAACCTTGTAACAATACATCCTATTGTGTACACTTTGGCCAAGGAGGGGCAAGCGAGGTTGGTTTGATTTCAGTTCAATGAACGTCAAAGTGCCCATTGTCCGACTCCTAATTGACAATAGTCCCATCTTCTAATTGTCCGACTTTTTCCACAGTAGAGTTGGAGTCACTCAGAGTCACTTCATGACCTAATCTTTTAGAGACCAGAGGGAGTGGTTGAATCGTAACTTTTTCGTGGGATGTTGGAAGTGTTGTGGAAGTGAGTACTGTTCGGCCATCGGTCCGAATGTCAAAGCGTGAAATTCGATCTAATCCGATTCAGATTTTGGGACACAATGTCTAAACAAATGGACAATTGTAGTTCTAACGGTGAATTCTTCGTTGAGTGAGCGAGCATTTTTTTGATCTTGGGTTGGATATCATCACCTCAGGTTAGACCCATTTTTTATATACGGACGCCGCTAATGTTTTGTATCTTCTAAACTAAGTATTCTTTGAACGGAGATCACTTTTAGTCAGAGACTTCTCGCTTCAAAAGACAGCTAAAGGTTTGGCAGATTACAATGTATATGGTCAGTTTCTTCTGTTTATCGAAAAAATTACTTTTCAGCTGTTTACTTCAAATCTTTTTGAACCGTTAGATTGTTACAGGGTTTCAGAAAGCATGGTGATTGTCAAAGTTTAGAAAGTGTGATATATATACATAAGTAGAGTAAAGTCCGAGCTCATAAGAGAAGGTAAGACTACAAGAGTCATCATCAGTAGCCCCTGGAATAGACAACGACCCTCAAACCCTCATTTTCTAGGAACCGAAGCACCTTGTAAGAGGACGTGTCGACCTGGTAGTTGTAGCAATGTAGCACTACCGCCCTAAGACATTCTATTCCAAGTGCCTTTGCCATTTTTGGATCAGGTGCCCAGCGTGATACAACCGCATTGGCGAACCCAGCATCGTCAAAGGATTTACCATAAAAGTCCAACACCAGGCAGGATAGCCTGGGAACAAGTCGCAGGCACCCGCTCTCGGTAGACCAACACAGATTGCAGATAAGCTCTGGCGTTATAGGGCTTTGATCTGGGAGGATGAACTGGTCACTGATGTGCAGGTATGTTAGAGAGGGAAGACACCCCAAGATAGAGATGAGGTCCTGACAGGGTATCCTCATCTGTAGAAGAACGAGTGTCGTAATCTGGCAGGAGGAATTAGATAAAAAGAGAGTGAATTGGTGTTGTGGCCAAACACAAGGAGAACTGGTGACGTGGCGTGCGTGCATATGCAGCTCAGTCAAAGCTGGAAGATTAAACGAAGACAACATATACTTCAGTAAATTGTTCTCCATGTCCAAGTCATATAGACCAAGTCGAAGCGTGCGGAGATGTACCAAACATCGGTGAGTTTGTAACAGACTAAAAGAAGGAGCCCACTTCTTCTTTTGCGCCCAGAGTGTCGCTGTTGTTAGACGTGGGCAATGATCAGCAAAATCGTAAAAGGAATCCATGAAAGTCTGAAGAGTAGTAATGCGTTTCAATAGAGGAGTTGTGGTAGGGCCAATGGAGGGAATGCCTAAGGTGCGAAGCTTGGGAGCAAGTGCGAATGGCTCCAGCCTGTCCGCGCCAGGAGTAACGCGTTGCACCTCGATGGCCTGCAGTTTAGTGAATTGAAAACCGATGGGAATGTGGTCGCTAATAGTCAAGTCTCCATCATACTGGAGGATCTGCCAACGATGAGAGCGCTGAAGAAGGAGATGCATGACAGGAGAATGGACTAGGCGGTCAAGACCTTTGAGGTGCAGGCGGATGGTCAGAAAATCCTTCCCTGACCGCTCCAGGAATAACTGAACTATCTTGGTAAAACAGACCACCTTCTGTGATGATCGGCAAGATATTTCGAGCTCGAAACGCGACCACAAGCTGGGGGTCGAGCAGGCTATTGAATACCATTCAGTGCAAGTGGAACCGATGGAGAGAGCTGGAATAAGAGACAGAGGGACGGGTAACTTAGTTGCGGGTGTTTTTAGTTTGGTTGGCGGTCCAGTCGGTGCGCTCGATTCGAGACAATGAAGCAGATTGCACTCGCACACATAATCAAAGATTATTTGTAGGAGTTCAAGCGGGAGCTGCTGAATGGGAGAGTTCAAAGCTTGAGTGTTCTCGTCTACGCAATCCTTTATCACCCTAGGTATAGTAGTTTCCCTATCAGCGAAAGACTGATGGTTCTCGTCTGCGCAATCCTGTATCACCCTAGGGATATTACTTTCCCTATCAGCAAAAGACCGATGGCTAAACCTGTTTATAAGACGGCCTATACGGTCTTTTATGTGGGTTTTTGGACCACCTATCAAGAGCGCCATGTCTGGAAACATTGAGTTCGAGAAAGATATGAACGGAAAATACCCAACTGAGCGATTAGTATGGGGTAGACTTGAAGAAGGATTTAAAGCGAACGAAACCAAGAAAAGGTGTGGAACCCTAATCGGGCTGTGTAAGCGCTCTTCGATCGTTACCGTTCAATTGCCGTCCACTATCCTAGTCCGTCAAGTTTTGTGTAGTTTTTGTGTGGACGCCTCTCTCAAGGCTGCCACTAAAGACAAAGGATATTCTACAGATAAACTGAGGTTTCGTTCGGTTTCAACTGATTTTGTAGCTTACCTATCTAAACAAAATTCTGCCGAGGAGAATACATCCATTCATCGCCGCATTGGATAGGTATGACCTGGCATGACAGAACCAGTGCGCAATTTGACTCTAGCTAAATTACAGGTCGGGGCGCAATGCAGTGTATCTGATGTATTCATGGAATGGAAAGCAAGGTCTCACTTGGGCATGAACTTCGCTCTGGGTTAGCTGTAAAATTGCTCAAAGACAATGAATCGTTCTGAGACGGAACCACTTAGAAATTTAGAATTAGCAAATTAATACTCATTCCCGAAAAGCCAAGTCTAACCGAATGTTTTGCATGGAACGACGGATGAAGATACGAGGTACGTTGTTATTCATTATCTAAAGCCATACTAATTCTTTTACCAGACAGAGAAGGAGGCATGCCTTGGAACGCGCTGCAAAATGTGTCTCGCTTGACATCGGAACTCCCAGGTTATTCAAAAACAAACTTCATCATCTCAGCCCGCTTGGATAAGCTTAGATTCACGCCCGACGAGACCATCTGGTTTCGTTCGCAGTTACTGGTCCTATGTCTTCCATGAACGAGCCCTACAAATAAAAACATCTGCCCACTGACAGACTACGAAGAAGGCAAGAAAGGTGAACCTACATCAAGACCACTCATTAGTAGTCATGACCTTCATTGCCTCCTACCCCGGAGACGATTTTCTTGTTAGACTCGGATGATGGGACAAGTCTCTTCTCCCCACCATCTGGTGTCTTCCAGGGATGTCTATCTCAACTCTTATACTACCGTGGCTTGGCGACATCCACGGCATTACCAATACTCGTTGAATACTCAAGAGGTGAGGGATACGTTGGGTTTCTTCGGATCTCCAAAACTGGTAACGTTTGCAGGGTGCATATGCGGGATTGGATAGTCGCTGTGTATGTGTGGTGAGTCCAATCTGATGAACCGATGAGCCCCAATATGTTCACCGAGAGCCTCGTAAGTAATCCTATACTTATACGCTCTGAGTCCTAATGCGTCGGACGTGTTCAGATGCCACGGAATGGAACTCTTCCTCGAAATGTTCAAGGACTATGACCCGTAAAATAGGACGTCGAATATTTTGATTCTTTTCTATGTCATTGCAATGCCATTGTGAGGATAGCACCGTTCAAGAACGTGTTAGAAAGCTGTAACCCAAAGTATTTTCTAGTGGATATACTCTATGCTATGTACCATACCCCTCGCTCAACTATGCATTTGCGTATGAACTTGAAAATCGAAAATATCCAAGATTGGGCAATACTCATCATCGCGAGACACGTGCCGAAGCGCCACAATAACGCCACTCAATCTTTGCTTTTTGCTTTTGAATTCCTCCTTCCTCCACTATGCCTACTGCATCTTCTGGAACGGCTTCGATCGATCCTTTTGAACGCACTCGCCTGAATACTCTGCGGGACATCTTTCAGAAGGACTCGGAATATCAGTGGCAAATAGATCTCCTCGAAAAACATGGATATAATCTGGGAAACTTGAACGAATGGCCTATTTCATCCAGGATGATGAATAGAAATTGGCCTCGCGATCCAGAAGGAAAGGAAATCATCTATCCACTACCTGACGGATACATGACTCCAAACAGCACTCGTCTTTGGGGCTCAACACTGTTTGACTTCTTCTTTTGCATTCTAATTCCTAAGGATTTTGGAGGAGACACGGGCCCTGAATTAGGAGCTGGCACTGGAAGCATGCTTTCCGCTTGGATGAAGGCTAATGGAGAACTGGAGTACGCAAAGTTAGAAATGGCCTGGGCCGAAGCGGAGGAAAAACCCAAGTTGAGGCTTGCAGCAGATCTCATGGAAATAATCAATGCTAGGGACTTGATGATAATGATGGAAACCTGTGGTACCCCGATGCGAGGCGACTGCGGGGAAGATTCGGACGATAAGCAGAAAAAAGTTAGTTCCCACTATTTCGCCTTTCCAGAGCTAATTCATCTGTAGGATTCAAAATTGACTGTTCTTCCTTTCGACTATGAAAATTATCCTCATCCTTGGCCTCTTGTGCCCTTTTCCTCTAAACCTCCTGCTCTTCAATCACATATTCCTTTGCATATACTTCCCGAAACGCTCATTGTACATGATCCATTCGGTCTTCTACATGCTAGGTCGGTTTGCACCAGGGATAGAAACTGGACCTCAGTCGAGGATATCACCCACAAATATCACCTGAATCTCGTCGACTCCATCAGAGAAACGATCGCCGCCGAACGAGCCAAGGCCGTAGAAGCAGCTAGCTCCTCCGAGCCTGTTGTGGTTGGCATTCTATTCGAGTGCTCTGACGACGGCCAGCTCACCGCATCAGGAAATGCGTACAGGCTGACGGTACCACCACCTCCGCCGCCTCCTTCTTCCACTTCAGAAGCCCATCTCTTCATCTCACCCACAGCGAAGGCAGGGGAAGGCCATCACTCCATTGTCTATCATGCAGAATGGGACCTGCCACGCTCTGTGTTCTCGAAACCCAAAGTTTGCGTCAAATGTGTGGAAGCAGCTGCCCGCGAGATTCTACGGGAAAGGGTCGGGAAGATGAACGTCGACGTGGTTATGCTCGGAGATGACGCTACCGAAAATATCAGATTCTGCGACACATTCACAGATGATACGACGTTTTCCTACGATACTACACCCATGTCTACTCTGCACATTGACACAGTGCCGTGGTATGACCCAGCCTCAACCGATCCCTGCCCCTGCCCTCATATCATGAAGGCTCTAGTCTCTGGTTCTCTTCCGGGAGCAACACCTCCGACAGCTCTAGTATCCGTCGTCGCAAAACTATCCATCATGGGTGATCGACATCTCGAAACTGAAGCGTTAAACTACCAGCGCTTCGGTAGCGATTTCTCTCAGCATTGGACTGGATACACACTTACGCGCCATCCAAACGACAGGCTCACTCCCACACCCATGGGCGCCATCGTCCCAAATTTCTATGGATACTATTCGAAGGAGAGGACTTCAGACTACTACGGCTTCAGGAGCTTGGACAGCTACTTTAGTCCCATTCTTCTTCTGGAAGAATGTGGCACGCCGATCGAACCTGATATGCTTGATTTGGATGACAAGTGAGTCCGCATTCGTGTACGAATCCCGGTAGTGAAACTAATTGAGATATCTCTGTCCAGACAAGAATGCGCTGCTCTCCTGCTGAGGATGCATCACCATGGGTGGACCCAAGGCTCTTTTTTTCCTCGGAATATTCTAATGCAACTCGGAGACCATGGTGATTTCCCCTTGATGAGGTCTCCGAGTGACAAGAGGTTTAGGCTGATAGATTTCGGTCGAGGGAAGAGTTTGAAGGATGCTAAAGAAGCAGATCGTTTACGGGGCGATGAGAAGAAGACGGAAGAAAAAGCATGGTGTCGCGGACAAGTTTGCGAGAAGAAGGAGATTGAGTCGACACTGGAGTTTCCGCGTGTGATGGGTAGTAAAAGACGCTGACTTCATTTTTCGACGCCCCCTAACCCTCGTTTCAATTTGGTCAATTGGATCGTTCTTTTTGAATATTCACCTTTGTATTTCTCCATCGCGTACGTACAATTAAGTATCTGTATCATGGGCATGCGAACTATTCAAGGATTATGTCCCGTTTGAACTTGGTCCAATAGCACCGTTCATAAATATACAGCGAATATACTCTATGCACAGTAGACCTCGCTCAAGTTTGAAGTATGTATTTGTGCATTAAATTTTTCGAACCTCAAGTAATGTAGGGACTAGCATGGATTTGAGAATCCGGGTATCACCCATGCCCACCCGTGAACTTAGAGTCAGTCACAGATCAGATTACGTGTCAACAGGTAATCTGAGCCAGTATATCTCTTACGCCTTGTTCATACTGTGAGCATGTAAGATCAGATGCGTAGATATCAGATTTCAACGAAATCTTGCCTGTCTCCGCTGTACAATGCGTCCCCACCAGCCTAATTTTGACACAAAAAGGCTCAGAAGAATGCGAGTAGTGATTTACCGCTGTTTTACTGTCATTCTTTGAGAGGAAGGAGTAGTATGAATGAATGAACGAAGGGCGCTTGTCCAAAATCTGATTACCATCTATGGTAACAAGGCGTAAGAATCTGGCCAGATTCTGGTTGCCGAACTGACTCTTACGGACGGGTACGGGGCGGGGATTTTTCCACGGGTACGGGATGGATATGGATATCCGTGGTTCGGTACTTACGTGATTTGGTGCCTTCTTTACTTCTTGTACGACACGACCGTTAATAAATAAAATAATATCTTTTCTACTGCATAAAACAATAAGAGAAAGTCTTTTACAGTTAGAGGTGAGTATCTATTGCCCCCTTGCTAACTTAAGGTCATCTTGTAGCTTCTTCACCCTTGTTCGCTCTACAGCCAGTGCTGTTTTAGAGCCATATGCTCCCTTCAAGCGTCGATTCTCCATGTAAACTACCGGAACAACTTCATGAACCATCGCTGACCTATGAATAAGCTGTAGGCGCGATAAAGGCATTTGTCATCGATGGCTCTGGGATCTTGGTGCAATGCACCTTTCTATGATTTTCATGAAGCTGTATCAGCAATAGAGAGTGCTATAAGAGGAGGAGGAGGATCATCTGACAAAGGTTGATACTACTGGGATCAAAGTGTACAAAAATTCCATTATAATTGCATATTTACATACTTCTAGTCCTTCCTACGAGCTTTTTAAAATTGCAAAACGCCTTGCTTTGGCATGCTTAATATAGTAAATCAATAGATTAGATGTATCATCATGGTCAGGTACTGCAACCGTGGTCACCCGTAACCGTGAAAATTGCCCCGGGTGGATTGAAATCCATGCGGATTTCAAAGTGCGCCCCCGGGCAGCACCCGGGGCGACCATGCTAGTCCCTAAAGTAATGCTCATCATCGCGAGACACGTGCCGAAGCGCCACGCAACCTTCTGCTTTTGAATTCCCACTATGCCTACTGCATCTTCTGGAACGACCTCCATCGATCCTTTTGAACGCACTCGCCTGAATAATTTCCGGAACATCTTTCACAAGGGCCCGGTATATCCGAGTCAGTGGCATATAGATCACCTCAAAAAACTTGGATATAATCTGGGATACTTGAAGAAGTACCTGAACAGCAAATTGCCTGTTTGTTCCCAAATCATAAATAGAGATTGGCCTCGCGATCCAGAAGGAAAGCACCACTACCTGACGGATACTTTACTCCAAACAGCAACACCGTTAGACTTCTTCTTTTTCATTCCTACGCCTTTTCTCAATGATCTCGAAAGACTCGGAGCTACAAGCATCGGCACGCTTTGTAGTAATGTAGGAGTTGCGACTGGAAGCATGCTTTCCGCCTGGGTGAAGGCTAATGGAGAATTGGAGTACGCAACGTCTGAGATGGCCTGGGCCGAAGCGGAGGAAAAACCCAAGTTGAGGTTTGCAGCAGATATCATGGAAATAATCAATGCTAGGGACTTGATGATTATAATGGAAGCTTGTGGTACTTCGATGCGGGGCGACGTCAACGAGAGCGGGGAAGAGTCTCATAATACACAGAAAAAAGTTCCCACTTTTTTCGTCTTTCCATGGCTAATTCATCTATAGGCTTCAAATTGACTGTTTTTAGTTGGCATTCTATTGGAGTGCTCTGACAACGGTCGACTCACCACACCAGGAAAAGCTTACAGACTGAGCGGTACCACCTCCGCCGCCGCCTCCTTCTTCCACTCCAGAAGCCCATCTCTTCATCTCACCCACAGCGAAGGCAGGGGAGGGCAATCACTCCATTGTCTATCACGCAGAGTGGGACCTGTCACGCTCTGTGTTCTCGAACCCAAAGTTTGCATCAAATGTGGAGGCAGCTGCCCGCGAGATTCTACGAGAAAGGGTTGGGAAGATGAATGTCGACGTGGTTATGCTAGGAGATGACGCTACCGAAAACATCAGATTCTGCGACACAGTCACAGATGATACGACGTTGTCCTACGATACTACATCCATGTCTACTCTGCATGTTGACACAGTGCCGTGTTATGATCCAGCCTCACCTGCTCCCTGCCCTTGCCCTCATCTCATGAAGACTTTTGGTCTCTGGTTCTCTTCCGGGAGCAACACCTCCGACAGCTCTAGTATCTGTCGTCGCAAAACTATCCATCATGGGCGATCGCCATCTTAAAACCGAAGCGTTAAACTACCAGCGCCTTGGCACCGATTTCTCCCAGCATTGGACTGGATACACACTTGCGCCCCTTCCGAACCACCGTCCCACACCCACGGGGGCCGTAGTCCCAATCTTCTATGGGTACTACTTGAAGGAGAGGACTTCAGACTCGGACGTTGTGTCTCCCGAAGACTATAGCTACTACCACTCGAACTCGGACAACTACTTCAGTCCCATTCTTCCTCTGGAAGAATGTGGCACGCCAATCGAGCCTTGTATGCTTGACTTTGACGATAAGTGAGTCCGCATTCGTATACTGAATCCCAGTGGTGAACTAACTGAAAAATATATATTCAGACAAGAATGCGCTGCTCTCCTGTTGAGAATGCATCACCATGGGTGGACCCAAGGCTCTTTTTTTCCTCGGAATATTCTAATGCAACTCGGAGACCATGGTAATTTCCCCTTGATGAGGTCTCCGAATGACAAGAGGTTCAGGCTGATAGATTTCGGTCGAGGGAAGAGTTTGAAGGACGCGGTCGAAGCAGATCGTTTACGGGGCGATGGGAAGAACACAGAACAAGAAATTTGGCATCGCGAACAAACTGACGAGAAGAAAGAGATTAAGAGGACGCTGGAGTTTCCACAACCTCTGATAGGTAAAAATGTAAAGCCAAATATAAAACTCTGACCCGGGTATGGTCAATTGGACCATTTCTTGTAGATTCATTTGTCCCTCTTAATCACGTACGCAAACTCAATTGCATGTAACTTATCTGTATCGTTTATTCGTGAGGCTGTAGCTGTGAACTGAAAGGGAAATAAGCGCTCATAGATGTTGTTTTGACAATGACAGACAGGAGGTAGTAATTATGTACTACCCCCCCAAGGAGTGAAGGTGCGCTCTGTCCGGGAAGTAGTAAATAATTACTACCTTCCTTCCGTGCCACTCCTTGAGAGGTACTAATCCAAATCCATTGTTTGGCGGAGTTTGAAACGGCCGGCGAAATCTCCTTTGTCTTGTTCTCTCGTCCTTCACGCGCATACAAAGCCAGGAAGAGCGAGCTATATTTTTCCCTGAACGTTTCGAAACCGAAGATAATACGGAAATTCACACAACATCACTTTGACGCGTCGTTTTGGCAAGCAACATTCACCGCGTCTCGATTCTCCAAATGTCGGATTCGACCCAGGATTCGGCTTCCATTTCTCCCTCATTCCCATGCCCAACTCGCACGCTGGAGAAGTTCACAGCACTATTCCTGTCTTATATGGACCAGGATCGGGCAACTGGTCTTTCATCATGGCAGGTACTTGAAAGTCAACTGAAGACAGTGCGGGATGACGCTCTCCAGTTAAGCTCCGAGTCCAGCTTTGCCTCTCCCCATGTCCAGGTAAAGCTTCTTCAACGACCAATCGATACAGTAACGGGTGTTCAGGCGGAATTGAATGCATTGCGTGCGCAAAAGGAGGAGTTGAAACGAGATAGGGATGAGGCGAGGTCCGCGGAAAGTGCTATGAAACTGGAAGTAGAATCGCTCCAGGCAAAGTTAGCACTCTACGATGTTCAAATGAAGGACGAAAATGCAAGATTTGAAAGGGAGATCGCGAGTTTCAAAGGGATGGAGCGGAGTCGACATCTGGAGGCACAGGATTCTTTTTCGCGCCGTTTGGAGGAAGCTAGTGCCGTTTGTGAAGCGAAAGTCAAGGAGGTGTCAGCTGCACTGGAGAGAAGCAATTTGCGCGCTGAAGAACTTGAAGGTTCTAAACGGGAATCTGAGACAGTCATCTTCAATCTTCTCACCTCATTCAGTAATGCAGACACTGCGTTGGCCGAATCCAAGAAGCACGTCGAGCAATGCGAACGGGAATTGGGCGAGCTAAGGGAGGCTGTGTTGAAAGCAGAGAATGAGCACCAAACTGCTGTGGTTGCGTTGGAGGAACAGAGGCTGCGCGCCGAAGAGGCGGAAAACCAGCTCGCCTCTGTACATGCGGAGGCCAGGACCACTGAGGACGAGCACATCTTATCTAGCCGGGGTTTAGTTCTCTCGCTTGCTTTTAGCCAGCAACAAGTGGCTGATCTTCGTCGAAAACTATCCACCGCGCACAAGGAAGCGAAAGCTACGGAAGAGAACTACTGGAAACGGATCTCTTCGATGGGTGCTAGTACTCGTAAACTGAAAGATGAGCGCGCAATTACAGAAAATGAAGTTGGTGATCTTCGGGCTCAACTTTTGGCTGCACATGATGAAAAGGAAGCCGAGAAAAGGAGTCATGGTAGGCAATTCTTTTTTTGATGTTATCGTACGTCTGCTGAGCCATGAATAATCTACAGAAAAGCGGATGGATGGTCTTCTTCGTCTAGTGGCCGCTGTAGAGAAGACAGCAAACAATGCAAGAGAGAAACACAGTAAGCAGACTTTGAATATTATTTTTTGTGTTCTGGAAGATGGACGCGCTCCTCTAGAAAAGGAAGTCGACGATCTTCGTCATCAAGCTCAGAGAGAAGCAGACTTAGCGAAAGCGAGGAACGGTAAGCCATCTTCTGTCAGATGTTCATGTTCGATGGATAGACGTGCATCTACAGAAAAGCAAGACAGCGATCTTAGACTTCAAATGGAGAAAGCGAAAGAAGAGAGGGAGAAAAACGGTATGCAAATCTCTCCATTGAACATTACCATTTTTGATGAATATGCATGTAAAGAAAAAAAAGTCACGGATCTTTGTCTTCACGCGGAAGAAAATGCAAGAGATGTGAGAGACACTCATGGTAAGCGAACCTCTATTGGATGTTATTTTTCGTTATGAACACACATCTACAGAAAAGGAAATCAATCATCTTCGCGCTCAAGCGCAGCAGGAAGGGAACAAGGTGCAAGAGAGCCATCGGATTGTGCTTTCTTCGCTGAACGCTAGCCTTCATCACCATGGCCTCGCATTCTTGGCTCCTGTTCCCAATTCCAGTTCGTATGTCCTAAAGCCCTCACGAGGACTTGTGAACTTCTGGCAGAAGATTCGCAACAGGGTCCCTTCCCTCATCCTGCTTCCGGGTGAACTTGAACCGGACACCCCTCCCGTGATGCCCGCCATCTGTCGTTTTATCATAGCATTGCTTTCGCATATACCAGTTTTAAATCAGCGTCTCCGCAATTTGCGACAGTGCCTGTGCCAAAAAGATGAGCAGATCGCCTATCTACATGCTTTGCTAGGCTCTCCGACTGTTGGTCTGTTTTTCCACCCGTTCCTATCTATATTAACTGACCAAACATGATCAGGTAACCCTCCAGGAAATGCCATGAATTCCAAAATTCAAACGATACCAATAGCACCGAATTTATTCAATCAAGAACGGGAATTGAACTCGACGGTGTCGCAATTTTCTTCTTTCCCCTTCGAGACACCGACTGCGGCCACACAAGAGTTGTCCACAGCATCAACGCCATCCATGAAAGAAGTTCGAGCTCCCGCGCATGCGAGTTCGAGCTCGGCACCTACTAGTTCCCCTGTTAGTTCCCCTGGCAAGTCTCCAATATACGTATATCACTTAATCAGCCCACACTGACCAGACATAATTAGCACTTGGAACGAAACGATGTCTCGGAGCGGAAGAAGGTCCGTTAGGCAATGCAAAACGACCTGGGACCTCCTAGGCTGAGAAAGCACATATTCCTTCCGCTCTCTTACATTATGCTATCATCTGTTTCCCTACTACTACTTCTACTTGTACTGGACATAATTTTATACTTGTATAATATTCGCTGCTAAAAGGAGGTTTCGGACTGATTATTACGCTGTTCCTGTGTATTTATTTAGTGCCCCTTAGGCAGAGTACTGATACATACCGACGATCCGAGAATGTGTATATAGAATTTTGATTAAGGGATCGAATGACAAGAAGAATCGAACCAGTTTCGGATTCCACGCTTTGACATTCGGATTGAGAGCCGAGCCAGTCCTTACTCCCAACTCCACCCTCTACATAATGGTGAACGAGTCAAATTACCACAAATAATCTGTCCTACATTCTCCGGTAGCTCTTTCTAGCCAAATCCATGTGGAGTCAGTTGTCATGGTGTGTTTACTGCACAACCGTTTCAACGTGCTCTCCTTGTTAAAGTTCAAACCACCACTTTCCAATTGCAACGAAATGAGTATTAAATGAAAATAGTAAATCTCCAGAAAAGGTGCATTTTGACATGGCCAAGGCTCTGTCATCGATCATCTATCCAATTACTATTAAGTAGTTGCCATTTATGAAAGAGGCCAATGTTCATATACCAATCAGCATTTGTGTTGCATTTGGTAAACAAATATTCCTAACCAAATGTCAGAAATAGAAGTATGTTTACCTATTAAGACACATATATTGTTACAAAACCTATATTAATATTATTTAATACTATATTCATCTGCATATACCCAAATGTGGTCATATCCGCTATTTTGATTCTGCTCTTGTGTACAAAGTCTTGATGTTTCATCCAGTACAGATGTGGGAGCATAATTCCTCATAGTATTTCCCAATCATCAAACTTGGTGATGTTAATGTTATCTTCTAGAGTCCTTCCCCATAGGGGAGCTTCATATACTTACTCTCCCACTTCCTAGCTTTGGAATGATATATGCAAGTCCTAGGTCCCTGCATCAATACTGATGTCAATAAGCCTATCTTAGATTCTCTTTTATCCTGGGATTCCTGGCCAGGGCCAAGATTATACTTCCATTCTGGTTCCTAGAGAACTGTGCAACAGCAGTCTCATTACTTCTTATTTTCAATCTAAAGTAGTTTTGGACTTGTTACATAATCCCTGGTCTCATAAATCTTGGATTGTCCAAACTTCAGTTTGAAATCCAAACTCAACATTGACTTTCCCTACTTTGTTAAGTCATACTTGACTAAACTTTACTTTAGCATACTTTTGTTATATTATACACTGTCTGTACTTGAAAATATCAGATTATAGGCTTTCTAAGCCTGTTCAAAAAATAGGCATGCCATTAAGACAATAACAACTCTTAAGCCATTGAGTTGTTGGCTTTAAACCCAATTTAACAGAAGACATGCAGTTCTAAGATCAAGGTAGAACAGTTCAGATAGTGTAGCACTCAAAATTGTAAAATAAAATTTGAATTGTAGCAGGGCAATAAATGAACATTGTCCATGCAGATGAGCTGAGCACAAGGGGGAACAAAAATTCATCAGCAAAACCTGGGTGAACTGGACAGCACTGGATAGTGCTATCCAGCACTCATATCACTCATAGCACCCATAGCAAGGTCCCCATCTATCCAGAGCTATGGGCTGCTATGGATTGCTATGGATTGCTATAGAGCATGACATCTGTCAACAGGCAATATAATTTGGGAAGCTCATAGTAACTCATAGCTACCCATAGCAATTCATAGCAATTAATAGCTCTATGGCTGCTATGGCTTGTTATAACAGCTATGGCAATTATCCAGTTTCGCTGATGTTTCTTTCTATTACATGGGGTTGAAATTTGTTTTAAGGACCTCAGGAGCTGAACCAACCAACCGTATGACAACATATATACCATATATGGTAATCCTAACCCTAGAGTAAGTCACATTTCCTTGCTACAATCATTCTTGCTTCCTCTTTGATTTTGTTCTCCCTGCTGAAGCTTTTGCACACATTGCAAACTCACCTACATCAGCAAACCCTGTATTTTGCATTTTAATTTTGACAGCAATACATAAAATTCCCGGCACTCCCAGAGCCCCCAGTGCTGGCCAGTGCTGTCAAAAATATAAAATCGTATGACATTTTATTTTAATTTCCAAATAAGGCAATTTTGAGGCCTCTGGGAGCTCTGGCCAGCGCCGGCCGGACCATCTGGGTGCTGGAGCGCTGGAGCTCTGGAGGCACTGTCCAGCACTTGCAAGAGCTGGCCACATTATACATGTTTTGCTGATGTAGAGGGAACATATGTGTGTCAAGCCTTTGCCCAGAGATGATCAGGCACAAAGCCAGTTGTTTCAGTTTTTGCATGCACTTGGTACTACTTACTGTGACACCTTATAATTAGTGTACATTGTATTTATCAGGGATTTTTATGATGACATGCTGTGAAGACATTGTTGTAATGAAAAAGCTTGATTATTATGACTGAGGTGCACAAAGTGAGTCTAAGACTGGATTTGCATACAAAAACCTTGCAGTACTGGACATTCATGAGTGCTGGAGAGTCAAAACCATGTCCTTTAAACACTTCTGGTATGTTACCCGCTCAATTGAAGTGTTGTTTGAGCAATTATACATGCTCTAAGGCCCAAAAAATTCCTACTATGAAATTTTTTTAGTGGCCTCCTTGGGTCAACTGACCAACCCCTGGAGTGTACCAGCCTGCAATCCCAGTTCCCCCTTGGCTGAGCAGTAACATGTACATTGTCAGTACTGTAAAAAACTAAATAGTACCATCCTTCCTATGGTGCAGTTGGAAGCTTCCTAGGGCCTCTTGATGGAAACTACATGCTTGAATGTTTTCCAGGCCCAAGATGTACTATCACCTTTGAACAAGCTACTTTAATCTAATCTCTCCATTATGAATATATTTTACTCTTCTGACCAACTGTTCACAGATTTTGGAAAAGTACAAATAAAAACTACCAAAAGATTCCGATAATTTAAAGAAAAAATTAAATCCAGTGTCCAATTTATTGGACATGATGCATGACTGAACAGTTGGTCAGAAGAGTACAGTATGGTTGCTACTAGAAAATTTTAGTTTTGTACTGGAACAGGAACATACTGTATAATTTTGACCAAAAGTTCCCTGGGATTGTGCATTATGCCTACAATATCACGAGTTCTGATGTTCATGGTTCATCATTATGCATTATGCATACCCAACTAGTTTGCTTTGTGATGGCAGCTAGGCCTGCCAATTTTTTTGAATGCAATTGGACATGACATTGAATTACCAACAGCATTGCACAGTGGAATTTTTCTGCTTTTAGTACTGAAAAATTGTCCAATACTGTATTGTTTCAAAATCAAGTTCAGCCAATGTTATGCATTACAGCTTGGACACATTCAGTTCAGAGTTCAGCCACCGCCAGGTCGCATGACACATTGAAATTCAGTTCAAATATAATGGCTAGCATAGCCGGCCACCAAATTTAGCCTATAAGCACTGAAAAATCATAGTTCAAAGGCTAATGTTACACATTACAAAGATGGAAATCACCCCAGTTCAGTACCCTGTGTTATGCATTACTAAACTTAAATTTGAAACAATACAGTATACTAATTGTGTTATGATCTTAGAAAAATCATGTTCTGAAGTCAACATTACGCATTATGCATTACGAGAACTTGTGATCAAAATTATACAGTAATATAACATCTGCTGTTATTCTAACCAAGTAGTACTCTGATATTCCAAAAGGAATGAGGTCAGTAAAAATTGTCCTTGCTGAAATATAGCATTTCTGGTCACTTATGTACATGCTGAGTACTCAGGTGTTTCTTGGTGTCTTTCCATTTCTTCTACTCCTTCTTCACACTGTCTGAGACCTTGTTGATTTCTTCATACAGGTTTCCTCTGTCCAATCCCTCCAGAGTCCAGCTTGATGGCTGCCACTTTTCTCCAACATTCAATCTGCTCCCAAGGGGCTGCAAACTTTTGAAAAGATGACCGCAGGTTGAACTTTTTGGAACTGGCCTTTTGGTCAGACTAACTAACTACGTAAGCATTCCCACGGTATATATATGGTATATCTAGATAAGATAACAAGTACTACCTCCATTTTCCATTACCGTTGCTGCTACAAGCCTCACAGACCCAAGTTTTGGTATGGAAATCAAGAGAAACACACTCCATATGATACTGTGTGTTTAAATCAATATGATTGTCTAATGAAATTTAATATCACATACCCAATCCGTCTCACATCCCTTTTTTCCACACTGAACCGCTCTCTGCGCTGCTTTGTCCTCCGCCGAAACAGTAATCCCACAGATACAGTCTGACAGACTGCTCAATTCAATGTGCTTCCATTTCCAACCGGAACATCTGCTTGGTTCTCCTGTTGCATCAGCATCAGCATCAAGATTGACCCCAGATGCAGCTGATATCTCAGGGCCAGGAACATCAGCAGCGACATCCATAGCAGTTGATGATTCCTCAGCTGATGTGATTTCAGTAAAATTCTCAGAGAAGATATGCTGATAACAAACCTATAAGCACATCTGGATTCTTCGATTCAATATTTAATGGCTCTGTAGTACCGTTAGCAGGATCTTAATGACAGATGAAAACTTTGGCATACCATCACGGCTTTTGCTACAGTCTTGCAGTATGGGGGGAACATGCTCAACAAACATACCATTGCATTCATACTCATATTCTGCCTGTCCAATTGGGTAACCATTCACATCCACCCATATCTTTTCTGCATCAACTTCTTCATCACTTTCTGGGAATATCAACCCTTCATTGGAATCATTGATGTCTGCACCCTGGTCTGCCTGCTCATCCTCTTCCTCTGCATCAGAGTTGGTACCTTCCTCATCTTCGATACTACCCTCACTGCCGATATCATTTGGAATAAGTTCCGAGCCGTCCCTGTTTGTATTGCTGTAGCATTATCATAGTTTAATGAAAGTTTTAAGCACTATGATAAACAAGATTGTACCAGTATGCAAGTCGTGAAGTATGAGCTTCAGAGATTGTTAGAGGAGGTAGTTCGAAGATTTAGACTTCTTGTTAGTACCCTTCACTTTCTTTCTGGCTTTCCATATGTTCTTCATTCCAGTCTTTTCGTTGTCAGACATATTCCAAAGGTATTCATACTGAGAAAGATCGGCAGTTGGATGGATATTCATCAGATGGTATTTCATATTATAGCACCATACAGCTGCAGTGCCAATACCGCAGAGTTCGCAGGTGAGCGGAACATTGGAACAAGGTGATGATTGGGTTGACTTCATTGCGGTCCCGTAGAAGAATTTGACAAGATTGGGGCATTTGGAACGAGTAGCATCCACTTGTACTCCACATTTACGCCCCCGTGCCTTTTTGAGATAGATCCTACATAGCAGAGTAGCCTGGAGACAGAGTCCACATGGTTCAGTGCTTCGATCCACCGAAGTATCATGAACAATATGCGCTCCAACATGTTCAATCACTCGCTGGCCCTGTTCCATATCCAATGGAACTGCAGGAGTACATCACAGACAGCAGTGCTGGCCAGCATTGGTCTCACGTGAGGCGCTCTCATATTCGGCGAGAAAACATGCTCTACCTGCAGATATTTGGTGAGTAATTATTAGACTGGATATTAGATGCAAGTTTACTAACTGGAAGAGTCAAGATAGGGAAAGTTATTTGAACGAGTAATGCTCAGAACGCCCTTCAAATCATGGTGAGACACTTTTTCATGCAGTGATGATACCAGCAAAATGAGCTCCGATGACTCAAATAGATAGACTGGATTCAGCTTCATCTGCATAGACAGTTTGGGATTTATAGGAAGGACAAGCGAAGCAGGGACTTTGAAGATATAGGAAAGGGAAGAAGATGAACACCAGTCATTTCTTAAACTGCTGTCGTCCTCGCTTGTGGCGGGTATTATGGAAATTAATTGAAAGGAGATAGATGTTAGCTTCTCCGAAAGACGATCCAGCTGTAGCTGTTCCGCCGGCTTGGAGTCCCAGCAAATGTTTTTGATTTCGCCAATGCAGAGAAAGAGATGGTTATCACATCGGAGAAGGGTGGCAATAGGTTCAGTTGTCATGATGAAGGACCCCCCGAGCAAAGCAAGGGAGGGGAGGGAAGTGGAGGCAGGCCCGAAGTTTGCGCACTGAATACAGTACTAGTGATATAATAGTAATTGATGGTACTTACAACTGTAACAGTTTGTAGAATAAAGTAAAACCTACAATTACAATCATTTTTGTATACAAGATCTGTGTCTGGGGCTCTGTGACTGTGATGGTTGCTTCCCTACATGTTGGTACAGTAAGGGTGAGTTGCTTCCAATCCAATTTCTCTTTGTTGTCACTAATTTTGGACATGACGTAGTTATTAGGTTATGAGGGTGTTCTTCTGTGTGATGGAAAGAGAGTTTGAGGTTGGTTTAAGAAATTCTGGCAAGGATTTTTCTTTTACTCCTATTGATGTTTGTGTATGCAGATAGTTTAGAGCTCGGGGCCCATAACCTGTGAAAGGTTGTATTGAGTGTAGTAAAATATATTTGTAATATCTGGTATGGAGCAAGAACGCTCAAGTAAGTAAGAGAAAATAAAGTAAACTGTTCAACATACCTGGTTCGGAGCAAGAACGCTAAACGGGCTTGCTCCATCCCAGGATAGTAACTGTACCGGAAACAGAAGTAGATTAGTTGCAAGCCAATGCTCAGTCATCCACTGATGACAGGACCAATGATTAAAATTAGAAAAGATGAAAGCTTACTAGAAAAACTCAGAAGTGCCTTAGAAGTACTCAGAAGTACTCAGAAGTACACTTATAAGTAACTAGAAGCAGGAGTAACCACTGGTAAACTCAAGTAGCACTGAGAGATATGTCAAAACTAGTCACACAAAGTGAACATCAAGTACACAAGAGAAGTAATGATCATGCTTATGTACACACACAAAGTACAAAATATGTGAGAAAAGTATGTCCATCAAGCAGAAACAGCCAATTTCAACCAAGATGTACATTAAATGATGAAAAATGCTTTCATAGCAATGGCGCCTTTGTGGCGCCTGTTCCAAACTAGTGGTAACTAAGCCGACTGCATCATATACTTATTTCAAAAAAAAAACGGCAATAATCAGAGTCCAGACCCATACACCATAAACCGAACAAGTTGCATGCCACACGCCAATTCCAAACATTATCACGACAAAATTCGTATTGTCTACAAGAGTGCAGTGTGAATTCGTTTAATACAAGCTTGCCACCGTTGATCCCGTGTATCCTCAGAGAGCCCTTCGACCGGAAGTGGCTATTCAAACGACTATTAAGACGACGTCGGCACCATGCTAACCCCGCGTCCGGTGGGGAATGTAAGTCGTTAATGTAACTATTCAAGAGACATATCCGCACCAGATCGCCGCCGCACAATTCTAAGTCATTGGGCTTGAGATTTTTATGCCAACTAGGCCGTCGTACCTGACTGTAGCCTTCATTTGAAAGGGTCCTGATACGGCTCTCCGGTAGTGGTCGTAGTACGTAGCTTGGTTGGGCCTTGCATGCTTTCATCTAAGCATCAACCGCCGATATGTATAAGATACAATCCCTTCGAGATAGGTTTAAATCTTCTTCCAGTTTGTCTTTCCTAGGATCCAGTTTCAAGCCTCTCACATTTTGAATCTTCTAATTTGTAGTCGCGCTGCAAATCCCATTTGATCCCTCATCCTCGAATCTGTCCCGACTGCCAATCACCGACCGACTTTGATATGGAGAATCTAGCTCAGGATCACTGTTATGTAGTACCTTTGGTTAATTGAACTCAATGTGCCCAATCAACGGGTAAGGGAAGGTAGATTTATACCTACCATAACGGGATCGAGATGAATGTCTGCCGCCTTGACTTCAGAACCTTCAGCATCGACAGGCCTCCTAGAAAGGTCTGCTTTGGGCATAGTCAGGAACAAAGGTATTTTTCCGCTTCGTCTACTTGTCAGTTACAAGGTACTGATGCACGTTCTGGTGGGACCGACTTTTTTTCTCCGTCTTCGAGCTCTAGCTATAAAAGCAAGGTATGCAAATCACCAGTCGACATAGTACTGCTCTCAGCGTTCTTTCTCAATATGTGCCACGGAAATCTTGCTCAAGCATCGGCTAATTTCGTCAATGCTCAACTCTCCGCTCTCTGGGAGAACTCGAAGGCTTGTAACGACAAGGAACCTCACAAGAAGGATTCCAAGGACATCGTTACAAAGCATGGAACCGCTCTCCGAGAGTTCTACGACGAGAGTGGAGCTGCTTCTTTGCACGCCATCTTTCAAACTCCCCATCTTGAATTTCTTTGTAACCATGAGCTTGTGCTCTTTCTGAAAGTCGAGAATGGTCAATACAAGGTCGAAAAGTAAGAAAATATTTCGATACTTATAAGCCCACACCTCACCTTCTGTCTAGATCCCGTTATGGTCTCAAGAACACTACCTTGGCAGTACGCCTCTCTTACCACTTCCAAGATCTTTCCGGCTCTCTGGATGACAAACACTGCGACATTAGCATACTCTCATTTAATTCGTCTTGTATGTATTTTATCGAATTTATCTGCCGTTGCTCATGCTAACAATGTTACCACTAGCTGCTACGCTCATTCCCGAATTATCTGACATTAATCATGGCCAGAGCCATGATTTTGATTCGCTTTCCTTGCTCTTGAAGAAGCATTACATCCCCACACTCATAGACGCCGGCCATCTCAACCTCTTAGTTTTGCCTCCGTCCTACACAGGCAAGAAAGAAATTGACCATGGTGTTATCGCCGGCCGCATTCTACCTAGATCCCTTCTTTTCGGTACTGAGGTCGCCAAGTTGAACGAGATCCTCAATCATCATTGGCTCGCTGCGATCAGGTACCACGATGCTCACAAAGGAGTAGTATCTGCTGAGTTGCGGGACACTTATCTGTCTCAATATAAGGCGTCATGGCTCGATGGCGACCTGTGGGCAATTTACCAGTTCAACTCACTCGAGGTTGAAGTACTATGTGATACAGAGGTTATCATACACTTCAAAGCTGACATCCATGTGTACCGGGACGACGCGGAAAAGTATGTATTTTCTCTTCTACTAGTTTGATCAGCATCTCATTTGGATTCCAGAGATCTCCACTCTGTTCTGAAAGATTGGGAAATCGCCGTCATTTTCCGAGTTGTCAATAAGGATGGTCATGTCGTGCTTGATAGATTCCATCCTCCTCGCATCGCTTCACATTCATGCAGTTTACCATGCCAACCGCTTGAGGGAAACTTGGATGAAGTGTTTCGAAGGGAATTCAAGCTATCTATACTGCACACCTACGTCGAACTCATCTTCCAGTATGGACATTATCAACTCTATCCCGATTTCCACGAGCCGTCAGATCCCGGATGCGAACATGAGGGTCACGAAGGAGGTTGCGTATGCGGAGGCTGGGTGTGCGGAGGCGAAAAACCCAATCCATGTCCCGAGCCTCATCCTGATCCTGGGCTTGCAGTCGGTCCATTCTGTCCGGGATGGAAAGACAAAGAATTCGTTATCGAATGGGCACTCCTCTGGGAGATGTTTGTCAAAGAGACCTCTCTCCACGGCTTTCATCAACTTATGTCAGTCACTCAAGGCGGTATCAATGCTCATCTCCTTGCACTGTGGAGAAAGGCCAAAAACATTGGAGCAAAGCACTCGGAGACCGACAAGCGTCTTCTGATCCTTACCCACTTCGACTCCAAGAACTATAATGGTGGAAGTGTAGCACATCTCCCACATTTCTCCTGCGAGCTAGGTGCTCCTCAGGTCGAGCTTGTTATCAAGAACGGTAGCAAGAGCGTCATTGTATATTTCTTTATTCAGAAGATTTCATTCGAGCTTTCCAACAAAGTGGGTGACCGGAAACTTATGCTTCATACCCTACTGACTCTATTGTCTTTTGTTGTAGAGTTCATCAGTTTAAAGATTGGGTCCTCGCTTTTCAATTCGACTTGAAGCTCGTTCCTGTCGAAATCACTGGATCCACTGGAGTGGTCGGACATCGTCAGCTCATTCTTGACCCGGCCACTTCCGTTCTCCTCCATCATCGCTCTAGCTTTGGCAGTTTGGTAAAAATGAAAGAGACCGACATTATCCGTTCATTATATGGATCTCTTTCTACAAATTTCGTCCAGCGTTATATCCAGGCTTTCGTGGACGCTGAGCAACACATCTTGTACACCATTCCTATCTTCAGTCACGAGCATCATGAGTATGACCTCACTGAAATCGCTTTCTCCATCGTACCCTTCTCAGTTTCTTCCTTCGGAGGTCGTATCTTCCAAGGTCTCTGGGGTGAATCCTGTCATATTGTTGAACGAAATATGATTGTCTTCTACAGTGGAGGTGGAGGTGACCGTATGCCCGAGAGGCCATTACTTCCTGGTCCCTTTGGTCGTCCATCTCCACATCTTCCGCATGGAACTCTCTTGCTCTCTCGTGAGAGATTCTTGGAAACCTTCATCCTCAAGCCTCTAGCCGAGATCAACGCTCGCACCACTGTTTTGTGCACCTTCAGTGGAAGAGGCGTTGACAGAAAGCAGTGGGAAATCGTCTTGGGAACTTGGGGTTCGCAACGTTTGTCCGATGATTGTCAGTGGGAGCGGAAAGAGCACTCCGCTGATAGTCTCAATTATGAGTGGGAGAACATTGAGATGTGGCAGTATTACGCTCATGGAAAGGGTATAGCTGAAGGATCATATACCATTACTGGTACGTATCTTTCTTTTTTTTACAATTTCTCTGTTAATCGATAATTTTTTCCAGTGAAAACCCTTAACAAGCTGTTGATTCCTACGGGTGACCACTCGGGACCGCTCGTGATCCAACTGAAAGGTGAAAGTACTCTTTCGCTGAAGTACGAATTACATCACCAAAAGCACTGGCATTGGTCCGGTGGACTGAAGGCAACCTGGGAAACACCTATCGAGCTCGTTTCCGATTCTGGGAGCGGTCTTTCTATTAAATATGACAAACAAATCAAGGCTGATGTCCAAAAGACCCACGAGGACCACACCGAGAAAGCGTTTGATGTTGGCAGACTTGCTCTGGAAAGCCTACATGGTCCATTCAAAACAGTCTTTGCATCCTCAATCAGCAACTTTGGGGAAATATTCAAAGGACTTGACAACAGCTTTAGTGGCATTTACAAGGGTCTCCATCTTCCACACACTGATTTCGTTCTTGCCAACCCTGCATTCACCGCCAACGGTGACCTCCTCCTGCAGATCCTTGTCAAATCTGTCGCAGTGGGGCACCCTCCTGTCAGGCCTCCAGGTATGTGCTGAAAACACCCTTACTTACATGTCTTCATTCATTTATGCCATGCAGGTATCGCATTGCCTGAGCCTCCAAGTCCTCAGCGCAACGTGATTCAGTATCTAAACACACCCATACCGCCTTTCCAAAGTCTACCATCACTCCAAGCTGCCCCCGAATACAATTTCAATTCTGACGTGGAGAAACTGAAAGAGGCTCTGAAGAGTTCTGGGACGAATGAGGAACTGCGTGAGTGCTTTTGCTGCCTTTGTTGTATTTCCTAAGTTTCGCTTTCCATTACATATTATATTCACTATATTTTCAATATGTCCACATTTAACGTTACATCGATGATTCCTACGAATTCAACTGACGAATTTATGTTTATTGAAGTGATCCAAACCCTCACCCCGCTCTCAGCGATGCATCTGGCCATCCTCACCTCCAGATATCGTGCATCTACTGGAAAAGACTTGTTGACCGCCATTGAGTCGATATCAGGTCGATGGATCAGGTGGGTACTGCAATCGCTTTCTTAGATACTGATTAACTCACTTCGTTTCCTCTCGATTCCAGAAACCTCGTGAGCGGTTCACGACAGAAGTGGGTATCTTCTATATACTTTTATGTGCTATTTGATGATCGCTCCATTGACCTATAACTACTGCTTTTAGGGAAATTCTCGCTGCTCTCGTGCGCGGACCTATTTCATACGATATCAAGATACTACACGAAGCACTGAGTAGTGCAGGGTGCGCTCTACGTTCTCGATGTCTTTCGTTCACTGACGTTTTCATTGTCTACTACCCCGCTTCGCTCCATCGACCGTTGTCAATACTAATTGTGTCAATGCCCTCGCAAATTCGATCAAACCTCTTTCTATAACGCGTTCCAATAGCTCCGACGAGTCCATCCTAGCTGAACTCCTTGCGGATCGCTCCCCGTCCGACTTGCACCATCTTGGTCAGGCTTATAAAGCATTCTATGGAAAGACTCTGGAGGAAGCAGTGAAGAGTGATTTGAGCGGGAAGCTTCAGACAGGTGAGTGAGCTCTCATACTGCCTCCTGATGGAGGTGGCAGATGAAGATCTTTTCTAATGCCAACCTACAGCATACACCATGATACTCTCCTCCAAACGCACTCCGGATGACACAACTGTCGACAAGGCGCTTATCGAGACTGATGTTAAGGCGCTGTATGAAGCTGGGGAGAAGAAGGCTGGGACCAATGAGGTGAGTAGATTCTTCAGGTGTAGATCTTTCACTGTTTCTTGAGTGGGATCAAGAAGCGATCGCATATAGAGATCTCCACCGACAGAAGTTCGATCGTTACTCGCTGAGGACTGTGATTTCTCACCTCCGCTCTGCACCTCGCTTTCAGATTTCGTTTACTAACGCTTACTGTCTCTTTGCTCCACAGACTATCTGCAACATTATCATCAGCCGTTCCAGGTCTCATCTGACTGCACTGTGAGTACTCACCTCGCGACGCTTGATAATCTGTTCACTGAATGAGAAATATTGCAGGTGGGAGGCGTACGTACACCAGCACGGTAAGACACTTTCAGACCTTATCAAGAGTGAATTGTGAAGTCCTGGACTCGTACATTGTCCCAGTCACTTGCTTTGTAAACTGACATTCACTTCTAGTTCTGGAAAAATGAGAACCACTCTCTTATACATCGCAAATGCCGCAAACCCGAAACGAATCAACGAAGGAGCCGGTGTGTGGAGAGATGCTAAGCTTTTGGAGGATACAATGAGGGGAATGGGGTACTAGTGATGATACGCTCGTCAGGAGGTGAGGCTGATTTATTCGCGGTTCTCTCAATTCCTGGATAATGAGGTATTCGCTTTACAGGCTCATCCGTTTGCATTGGGATCAATCCCATTTTGCTTCGGTCAATCGGGTGTACGAGAGAAAGTACAAGCAGAGTCTCGAGTCACGCATTGAGGGAGAGACAAGCGGGTATTATCAGAAGGCGCTCGTCGGACTGGTCAAGGGAGCCATTCGTGTTCCACCTACATCTGCACCAACGTCGACTTCTGGAAAAGAATCACCCAAAGCAGCACCCGTTCCCGCTGCGGTAACTGTTCCGCCATCTACCTCGAAAACCGGAGTTCCTGCAGAAAGTAATGGCAAGGCGCTTGCAGGAACCTGCTACACCCAAAACGAATGGTCGTTCAAGTCCCAAAGACGACAAGAAGGCCAAGAAATTAACTAATGGTAAGGCTCAGTCGGGCGCGGCTGGGGAAGATAACAAAGACGCTGGTGAGCTGAAGGCGGAATAGTATACTGATCTGTCTCGCCAGCTACCAGGAGCGACCAACGATCGGTATTTTTGAAGCATTTTGTCTTGGGTTCTGGGATGGACAGTTAGGTATCTATGTCGACTTTATGAAATTCATATATCGATCAGATCTTGTGTTGCTTTTTCTTCTACTTAACATCGGACCACATATGCTATCGATTATATATTACTGTCTAGTAGTAATACTGACACGGTAGCTGCTATATCTTTATACGCGTCTACTTACTGTTAGTATTTCTTCGAATAGCTCCATAATGTCCGATACACGCCTTGTTGCAACGCTATTTGATTTGACATTTGGCAATTGGCAAGAATGAAACGCAGAAATAACCGCTATTGGTTTTTGGGCAAGAAGTAGATAAGCGCTCGTATCGTTCCTTCCTTTTGACCTTCATCGTCTGTATCTCTCTCACTATGTTTTCCTAACAATTCCAACAGAAACACTAACTCGATAAAACCCAACCCACCCATTCTCGTTTTGCCAACTCTCGACTTCGATTCATGTCACATTTCAATCAGAACCCGACCCCTCCACTCTCGTTTCCATGCTCTTCTAATACGCTGGGTACCTACACAGCTCTAATCACGTCTCTGATTAACCAAGAGCGCGATAAAGTCGCTGTTTATTATCAAACCAAGTTGGCACAGTTAGAAGTTCAGCAGAAACTTCAACAGCCAGAACTTGACACCGCGAAGGAGGAGGATTTGGAGGTAAACGTTAAGGCTCAAAGTACAGAGCAGGATGTTCAGGCAGAATTGAACTCACTGCGTGCGCAGTTCCAAGTGCTGGAACAAGATAGGCTACGAGCAAGGAGAGCGGAAGAGGCTGCAAAGCGCGAGGTTGAATCTCTCAGGGGCGAAGCAGAAAAATCGAGGTCGAAAATGGAGTCACTCGAGTTGTTCGTCTCTGAGATGAAGCGCGAAAAATCGAGATTGGAAACGGAACTTGCGAATTTGAAGGAGAGCAGCAACGCAGAAAAGGAACGTCTTTTGGATGAAATGGAGAAGAATCGCGTCGAATTTTCAAGTCGCCTAGAGAAAGTGGCGCGCGAAGGAGCTAATCATGAGGCGAAGGCCATTGAGCGTTTGCGACGGGAGTCCAACTCGCTCATCACCTCTATTCGAACCAAGCATGCGCAATCTTCCCGTGACGCAGACGCAGCTCTGGCTGAATCGACGAAAGAAGTCGAACGATATGCGCAGGACTTGTGGAAGGTGAAGGATGAACGTTGGATTGTCGAGACGGAACGCGATACCGCTGCTCGTGCGTTGCAGGATGAGAAACAACTCGTCAGGCAGGCTAGGAAACGACTAGCTTCCGTGCATTCTCGAGCGAAAGCTGCTGCAGACAAATACCATTTGTCTTCACAGGCCTTGGCTATCTCCATCGATCACATGCGCGGAAACCTTAACGATGCACAGACAACTGCGGCACACCAAATGGATGATCTTCGTTGTCAACTTTTCGCTGCGCAGGAGGAAGGGGCCCGAGAGAAGGAAGTGAAAGAAAAGCTTGGTAACCGGATCTCTTCGTTGGACGCTATCATTCGTGAAACTGAAGCCGCACGCTCAGCTGCTGCACAACAGGTGACTGATCTTAATGGCCAACTTTCTGCTGTACAGCAGGAAGAGTGCCAAGCTAAAGAGAGCCACGCAGAGGAGGTTTCGTTGCTCAATGGTATCATTCATAACCTGGAAAGCGAACGTACAGCCACAGGACAACAAATGGAGGATCTTCTTTGTGAAATTTCTGCTAACCGGCAGGAGGCGAAGCAAATGGAAGAGAATTTCGCGAAGCGGATTTTTTCGCTAGACGCTATTCTCCGTCACCACGAGATTGCATTCATAGAACATGATTCATATGTGCTGAGACCTTGTCCGAAACTCGTTTCTCTCTTGGAGTATCTTCACAAGCTGGCCGTCAAACGTCCAACCTCAGAGTCTTCTCCCCCAACTCCTCCGATCGTTCCGGAAAGTTTCACAGTCCACACCGACGCTGTGATCCCTATCATCTCCGCTCGTGTCGACCACCTTGTGCGCTGGTCCCAGCAGCTTAAACAGACATTGAAGAAGAGAGACCAGATGATTGCGAGTCTGAAAGCATCCACGACTGTAGCTTCCTCTCAGGCCGCTGGTACGTTCTTATCTCTCTATTTAAAGTTATTCTAACACACATTGAAAGCGGAAAACACAACCAATTCTAAACTACCTCAAGTTCTGCCTATGGTCTCGACTTCATCTACTGATCGAGGACATGCTCAAATTTTAGCACCGAAAGCTGTCAGGGAGCTCCTTCATGGTCATTATCCTCCAAGAAGAATAAATCAGCCGAAGGAATGTTCATAACACCAACAGCGTCGTCACCATCTAATTCTAACCCGAGCTCGATCAATGCAAATGCGAACGCTACACGTTCTGTTTTCGCAACTTTCTCAACGGACCCAGTCTCGTCTCCTTCTGGTAGGTGCTCCTTTGACTATTCCAGTTAATATATCACTCAACGAAAGTTATAGGCACTAAACCATCAGATCCCTTAACAGGCTCTAGGTCGTCTGGTTCCAAAGTTTCTCCTGGTTCAGGTGAGTAGACTTTGCCTCAAGCTCTCTAATTCATCTACATATTTCAACCAAGTTACAGGTACTCAAAGCAAATCATCATCAACAGATGAATTAATTTTACCACCTTCGTTGAAACGTTTGCCAACGCCTCATGAGAATGAACGGAAATCTAAGCGAACTCGACCGTCACAGACAGAGGCTCCTGCCCGTAAAAGTTCGGATTCAAGTTCGACGAGCCCTGGCAATAGTAATGGTAAGTGATCTGTTTGCTTATCGAGAGTGTAATTAACCGTTATTCTTCAATAGTACCAACGAAACGTCCAGGAGATGAACATCATCAGGTTCAACAGAGTGACGTTCAACGTGCATCCAAGCGACCTAGAACGTCTGACACAGCAGTTCCTAAGCCTGCGTGTTCAACCTCGACTTCAACTCGCACGTCTGATCCCAGGCTTTCGGCACCTCCTAGTACCCCTTCATCACAGGAGAAAGCTAACTCCTGGGATGGTACGAACTTGTCGAAAACAGTGGAAGCGCCACCCAAGTATGGCAATGCTCCATATGCACAGGAGAACTCGATTTCCAGTCGGACAGCTGATCCCAGACTTTCTATCCGCAATAGCCGCCTGCTTTCTTCCCCTCCTCAGCCTCTTCCCCCGTCTAGTCCTGCTACCTCCAATCAGATTCTTTCCTCTTCCCCTACCAATACCCCTCCTCCCACACCACGATTTCTGTCAATACCCCTTCCCTCCTCCCTTGCCAATACCCCTTCCCTCGCATCACCAGCCCAATATTCACGCGCAGCAACCCAGTATGCCTTCAGTACGAAACTGAATCCCAGACCTGTACCTGCATCCGTAAACTCGAGTTCCAATCGGACGGCCGATCCCAGGCTTTCTCGACCTGCTTGCTCCCCTCATCCTATTACTTCTACTCGGGCTGCTTCCTCCCCTATCGTTGCCAAGCCACCAACTACACAGTTATCGTCACCTGCTAATGGAACGTCCATAGCGCACGTTATCAGTACTACCCCTACTACCGAAGTCAACACTCACCCGCAGTGTGCGCCGATATCGAACACATCTCCGGCCAGTGGTGCTGGTGCTGGTAGAGGACCTCCGAGTCAGGCTACTACTTCCGTACTGGATGATATTCCTCTAATCATTAGACAGCCTATTCCTTGGACAGCCCTGCCTGCTTTTGCTTCCGGCGTTCGAGGACCTGTCGCCGTGGCGCCGTTTACCAAAACCAATCTTCCAGTTCAATCCCTGCAGTCTACCTCGTCGCCGACAATACCGATAGTGAAGCAATCTCCGACTATCAGTAGCTCAGACCGTGGTGAAACGACTATTCCTGGTGGTAGAAAGCCTTCGACTCAGGCTACTACTTCTTCCGCAAGTTTTGTTCCGGATGAAATTCCTACTACGGCTGCTTCTCGAAGACTTACGAGCTTACCCTCGAAGCCACCACCTTCGACCTGGACCGGAGCGCCGTTTGTCGGCGCTCCCAAAGCTGATCCTCCAGTTCAGTCCTTGCAGTCTGCTTCGACTCCGATAGTGGATCAATCTCCTGTCAGTGGTCCGAGTCAGCCTACTAGTTTCAGACTGGATGGTACTACAGCAATGTCTGGATCTACTCCTAGTTGCATTCGCGATCCTTTGAGCTTTAACAGCTCACTACCTTCGAAGTCGTCACCTGCTCATGGATCGACCATGGCGTTGGGTCCATCGGTAACTGGCGCTACAGCTAATCCGCCTATTCAAAACTTGCAGGTTGCCTCGACGCCGATGAGAAATGAGATTCAGGCTACTAGTTTTAGCAGACCGGGTAGAAGTTCTACCGCCGCTTCTAGCATTCAAGGACCTTTGGACTTAACCGCTACACTGTCGCCTGCTAATGGGCAAAACTCGCAATCTCTCGACAGTGATACTCCGACTCCGAGCCAGGCTACCATTGCTGCATGGTGGTCCAGAGTCAAACTGGATAGACTTCCTGCTTCAGAGATGGAGACAGGTACTTCTAGCAGTATTACAGGGCCAAGTATGTTTGTTTCTCTTTTTTTCCTTGGATATTGATTTCGACGATTTGCTTTTTGATCTCTATCTTGTGCCAAAAAAAACTTGATTCTAATCTTCTTTACCCACAGCTCGTCAACCCGGCCATGGCGGTTCTAGAGAGATTGAAGAGCAGACTCTATTCAGTGGAAGTTCGTCATTTCTTGAATTTTTGCGATTTCGACTTTATGCTCACAAATTTTGCGCTTGCTTTCAGCCCCAACTGGTCCTGGTAATCGAGGACGCGATACTTCTATACATCGTCAACCTGGACGTCGTGAGGGTAGTCCGTGTGAGTGGTTCCGTCGTTATTGAGATACATATATTTACCCTTTATCCAGCTATTCGGAGAAGTCCAAGTTGGGCTGATAGTCCTCCAAGCTTTCGAAGAAGTCCCAGTCCAAGCTTATCTCCATACACACTATCCAGCTTTTCGAAGAAGTCCAAGTCCGGAATACGCCCCTATGAATTATAATCAAACTAGACGAGGGGGAAAGCACTATAGAGGAAGAGGAAGAGGAGTAGGAGATATTATAATCATGCTTCCTAATCGACTAGTCAGATATCAGTGTATTATAATGCTGTAAACAAAATTCGTCGTGTACTCTTGCCTACATAGCTTATGATTGTACATATTGTCCCATGTACTCTACGCTCTACTAGTTTTATCGTCAGTGTAATTAGTTCATAATGCTTTCATGTTTTTAGTTTCTCTTATCTCGAGGAATTGTGATACAGCAGTGGTACATTGAAAATACAAACGGGCTACACACTTATTTAGTTGTACAGCGTAAAGGTATACAGCGAGCGAGACTAATATCGAGCTCGGTGAATAAGTAGAGAACATGCATTACTACTGCTTTCGCCTCCTTTTCCCTCCCTGGTCCGCCTCTTTCGAGATGCCCTCATGTACAGGCGTATGGGCGCGTTTCTTCGAGTTTGAATTCAAGGGATGTGGCGTACGTGGTGTACGCGGACGTAATGGCGGTGAATCCTCGAGCGCAGACCCAGTGATCATCAGCTCATCTACCGACGACGCGTCTGATTCAGACGATTCCGATGAGGTAGAAAAAGACCGCTTTTGTCTTGCTTTGGGATGTACCGGCGTTTTGGTTCGTCGACGATGACGGTTGTGCTCCTCCTCCTCCTCCTCAGCATTTTCACCATCTTGATCGTCTTCGACATACCGCGCTTTGCCATGAGCCGGTCTCCTGGTTGTTTGGAGCAGCGGTTGTTTCCGTTTCCTCTGCAAGGCCAACCCAACTGTTCTCGAAGGCCCCGCAACTACGTGTTGTCGCTGCTCCTCATTGAACAAATCCCAGGCACTTCCCGACCTCTCAGGTGCATTACGCATGTGGGAAGAGCCAGAATGAGCATTCCGGGAACCCTGGAATCTCGCGCTTGGACGATGAGCTCCTTCTACTTGATCGTCGTCCATGATCCTCTCCCTCTCCTGTCGCCAACTGATCCAGCTGTTGTGCCCCATCATCATCCTCCTCCTCTGGTTCACTCTTAATCTCGGCTTCTCCTCTAGGCCCGTCGCCAGGGTAGATAGAAAACCTGTGTTCACTGACGCGGCGTACGAGGCGGGTTCTGGTGACACTGCGGAGCTTGGAGGAGGAGTTCGAGGTAGAGGTAGATGTAAACTCTTCAGGCTCGGGATCGGGATAAACCAGCGGAGCAATGGAGGAGTTGCGGGAGTAATCACTGCCTGAAGCCATCGATAATGCTTTAGGTTTAGGTTTGGGTTTCGTGGCAGTGGATGAAGATTCAGCCTTGGGTGTCTTCAACACTTTGGGCGTCTTCGTAATCGTGGTTCTTCGCTGGGCACTGGCCACTGTGGCGGTAGGAGTAGAAACAGTGTGAGAGGTGGTGCTGGTAGCATTCTGTCCATTCCCGGCTCTCCGTCCACGCACACGCACCGGACTGGGACTTTTGTTGTCGTTAGCGTCCAAATCTCCATCTGCATGACTGGAAGAAGCTGGAGTGAGCGGGCCTAAGATCCTTTCCTGCTGCTGATCTTCAATTTTCATTTCTCGAGACTGAGATCCGAGGAGGAAAGGAACTTGATCGCGACTCGAAGCCGTTCGTACATCTTTAAGCTCCTGCAAAACATCATCCAGCTTGATACTAATCGTACGTCTCTCTTCACCATCTGCTGCAACTCGTAGCCTCTCGGCTTCCCGAGCTTGGTCTTTCCAGTGATTGATTTCGCGACAGAGATGGGTTGCCTGCATGGATGGGCGTCAATACGAGATATAAACACGATAACCAAATCCTCACCTCAACTTCCCTCTTCTCAGCTTCCCTCTTCCATTCCTCCGCCTCGAGCTGCGATTGATGCAACAATTTCACCACGGAATTTCGTTCAGCTCTTGCACCATCGAGTTCAATTTTGATTTGCCTTAAATCATGAACAGTTGATTCGTAGGAGGCTGTGACACGGTCGAGGTTTTTGTGAGCAGAGTCCCGTTCCTTTCTCGCGTCATCTCGTTGCAGTTTAGCGTCGTCTCGGTCTTGTTTAGCGTCATCTCTCTCTCTCCGAGCCTCCTTTCTTCCTTCATCGGCCTCCCTGAGAGATACCTCGGCTTTCTCGAGGGCGACTTCGAGTCGAATAATACAGGCTTCTCTGTGAGATAGAGAAGCGTTGAGCTATCTGTGCGATCAGTACCTTACTGAGTACAACTGTGAAGCAAATTACTTACCCCTCTACAGGCTTCCTCTGATTTCTCCAGTGAATCCGTCAATCTTTGGATTTCTGCTTCTTTAGCAGTTTCGTATTTACGCTACACAAATTCTCGTAAATTACTTCGTTCAACGCGCGCACGAAACGGAATAACTCACGTTCCTATTAACCTCCTTGGCAAGCGAAGTCAGCAGCGAGTCTACGGAGTCGTGTCCAGCGCTAGAGCTGGTGTTCGCCATCCCACCGGGCGACATCGAGTTTAGATAGGTCGTACCCAAAAGGTATCGGATAAATTAGAAATGGTCCGGGTATCGCGTTGCGACCAAGAAGAGCACTGGTTCGGAAAAGATCAAGCGTATTATGTAAGTCAATGAACTTCGGGCCGACGGCGCTTAGACATAAGCGCGACTCTGCGCCTCACTTTTCTTTCAATCGTTTAATTTGACCCTTGTAGGGGTAATATTCGGTGTTGATTCTTCGTCATGATCCCGAAGTTGACTCAAAGGATTTATTGGTGGGTGCTGTAGCGTGCTGCGTTCCTGTAAACTTTAAAGAGTTGCCAGTGTCTTTTTCCGCCTTCCCTTCTTATTGGAAAGACTGTACCATCCTGCTACTCGAATCACTAGTCCCTTCGACACCAACTATTTTGGAAACCTCAAGCTCTGCGCCCTCCGTTACTTTGTGAATGTCCTGATCCTTGACTGATCACGGCCCCCGAGATGCTAGGCCGAGTTGCTGAGATTACTGCTTTGGGAGCACATGTTGCCATTGGTTGAACGTGAATCCTATTCTTCCGCGTTCAAGTCATAGCTAACCTCACTCCGCTATAGCTCAAAACAACTTGATCTAACCAATCTCGCTGGGAAATTCTCCTCTTGTACTTACCGTCACGCGTGCACAGTGTGCCTCGTAAGTGTAGGTGGCACCTGCTTTTTGTGACTCATTTCTCAATGTCCGCGACGCTATAGCATGAGGCTACACACAGTTTTGCTAATGGGCTTACCATGCTTTCAACCATTCGAGTCGCACCAACGTAAGCTGTTGAGCATTGGCGGAAGCCTACAGAATGAACCAAATGACGAGACCGACTCAAATGAGCCGAAAAGGATAATCCAGCTGGTTCGACTTGTACGAGGCTCCACTTAATGCAGATAAGATTTAGGACTCGCTTCAAGAGAATTCGGACACGAACAGGACCCAGCAGTTGAGCATTGCCTCAACCTTCTCATCGTTTGTTCAACTCTCTAGTACTCCAGCTCGGCCCGCTCAACTGCAATCGGTAAGCTGAGAAACACTGCGCACATAGCACCAATTCATTGTACAATAACGACTCGAGATCAACAACGACTGACTCGAGATTCAACTGTTACACCATTATCCACTTTGGCTCACCCAAACCCAACTGCTCACCAATCTTCAGTAAAAAGGAGTGCATTTAAAAAGAGCCAAATGCTTCGACACAACAGCAAAATACGGCGCAAGGGGTGATCTGATGGGTTTCGATCTTCATACCAGCTCGATTCCCACCAAGCGTTAGCCTTCTGACAAGCTGCTGCCATTGTGATGAATTTACGGCGGATCATATTATCAAGGTGGCGATTGACGCTGTTTTTAGGATTCATGGACTATCCCATTTTCATTGTTCAAGAAGGAAGACGGCTTTAGTTATGGCAAAACCGTACACGAGTTTTTGGCTATCGCCGAGTGCGGATTGCGGAGGGAGGAGAGAGTGTCTGCGTCCTGGTATCGTTACTACTACTAGAAGCGAATTTTTTATGGACTGGTTGCGGTAACAAGAGCAGCAAAAAATTACCTCCATGGTTTGTCGCCATTGAAAGTTGAAACTAAGATTCGACATATCAATCATCAAAGATTCGTAAGGGACATCCCATAATACAGTATTAGAGTTAAACCTAGATGCTACATAGAGCGATTTGAATATACAGCTCAGGTAGAGGCGCAGCAAACACTTACTTCAAGTTCGACTGATTAATCATTAATGAGTGGTGAATATGGTCACATCACATGTTTTTGTGACTGAGCGCTCATACCCTTCTGGAATCTCCGAGTTTCATCAACCCACCCTACAAATCGCTGCATTTGCGTCGTTTTTAATCCTCCGAGTCCTATAGTCAAAACTTATTCAGTACTTGCGGCGCAGCTTCAGCGTCCCGACCTTCAATGGATGAGACAGAGAACCATACCAGTTATCGGCTTGTAATCATTTTGCTGTTGTGCGAGCTTGCGTGGCCAATGAATGGAAGAAGAGAGCCGATTTTATGCTGATTCAATCACCAATTACCTATTTTTTTTCCAATGGCCTACACTAGGGCGCTGCGCTAGTGACACTCTTCTGCACTGTGATTGTGTGAAGACGCGATCTAGGATGGGTATAAAGCCTTGTCAAACGCTTGACAAACGATAACACACCGCACCATCTTTCCCTCATTTAGCTATCCATACATCATGAACAAATTGCAGGCTCACTACACGGCCGCCACCTCCATCGTCGACTGGACAAAATCCGAGAGTTACCACAACTCGTTTCTCATTGCCAAAGACGACGTTTTGGACTTCGCCGTGAAGAATTGTATCGACCATGGATTGCCTGAAATTGCTGTCAGTGCTACACAGGGAAAACTTTTGAATTTGATAGCTCGGTCTATAGGAGCGAAGAGGATTTTGGAGGTTGGGACTCTGGGAGGGTGTGTACTATTGACGACAGTTATGAAGCGCGATTGATAATTAATGACTTACTAGGTACTCTACCATCTGGATGGGGAGAGCTCTTCCAGATGAAGGGACTCTGATCAGCCTTGAGATCGATGAAACTTACGCCAAGGTGAGCCAACTACACGTCATTACCTTTTGTTCGACCACCTCTAAACGAGATTTTTCACAAGGTCGCCAGAGAAAATCTCGCCAAGGCCGGACTTGAGGACAAGTGCAAAATCACTGTTGGTCCTGCAGGCGAATCGATGGAGAATCTTCATCCCGATGTCCCGTTCGACTTGATCTTTATCGACGCTGACAAGGCATCGTACCCCAAGTATTTTACTGAAGCCAAGCGTCTCGTGAAAAAGGGCGGTGTAATTGTACGTTATTTTATCTACACTCTACTGCTTCTCGTGTTTACGATCCTGTTCATCCTTTCTCTTCGATAGCTTGTGGACAACGTCGTATTATTCGGACTAGTCAATGACCTAAGTGTCACCGACGAGGATCTACTTCACTTTGTACTTGGCATTAGGCAACTTTTGGCTGATATAAAAGGAGACACAGATGTTGAAGCGACAACAATTACTACAGTTGGTGAAGGGGGATTTGATGGCTTTATGTATATCGTTCGGAAGTGATTATCTCGAGGGGGAGATAATAACATAGACGGTATCAATTTGATGCATCAGCCTTGCGCTCAGCCTTGAGGCCCCCAACTAAGTAGCTCAGAAGTAGCTCAGTTGTGTCGTGCTAATATTGACGCGAAGGTTTTGGGCTCGATCCCCATGTTAGCCATAATTTTTGATTCTGCCTTTAGAAGCCTCAGTGACATGTCAAGTTCAAGGTATGGAAATGTAGCGGTCTCATACTCGAACGTACTACGTTAGATCGTATCGATTACGGATTCAAAATTACATTGATTTGCTGTAGGCACGTTCACGCTCGAGTAGTATATACAGTTTCAAATGCAACGGCACTCTTTTGGAAAAAGAGATAGTATGTATACCTTAATGAAGTCGTAGACGTTTACTCCTGCAAAGAGTTGGCACTCCCTGGGTACCAAGGTTCCATCTCCGTTCATCACATCACTTGGATTCAACGTGACCGGGCCAAAACGGTGCCTTTATGCTCAACCACGGCTCGTCATGCACTATAATGACCCTAGTACGAGGTAGCTTCCAAAACTCCCGATTACGCCGGATGCTTCATTCTGCTCCTGTAAGCGCAACCTCCAGCGAATCCTGGGCGACCTGTGACTCTCCAGTGATCAGATTCCAATGGTGTGTGCTATCTCCACCCAAAATTATCCAGGCAGTGCGAGCAATTTAAACAATGACATAACCAGGTAGATCAGCAGCATCAACAATAGAGAGACTGCCATCGCCACCGAAATCAAGTGCATGGGAGAAAGGACCAAGCGGCACTATCTGTTCGTCCCGCGGGATGCAAATCGCTGGCAAACACAGAGTCTGGATCCGGTTGGAAAACGGTCGCTGATGCAGTGCCACTCTGTGTTTACGAAGGGTCTATGATCCCCGATATGGCCCCAGTGGCACAAACAGTGTCTATATTTGCGGGTCTAGGTCCACCTTGGACGAGAGATTCAGAGACATCCTGGGGTACAGTTGGAGAGAAAGCCCTTGATCCATTTCTGAACAGAAGGCGGAGAGTTCTCGAAATCTTGTCATTCTTGGAGTGGCGTAGAAGGAAGCTAAGAGAGGGGGCTGAAATGACAGTCCCTGTAACTGCGCTATCTAAGAAGATAGCCTGAGATCGACAACTCAGGCTTCAAGGGCAGAAACAGTGCAATACGCTTGATTCTCAGTTGATGGAGGTAATCCTGTCAGAGCAATGAAAATGGGCCATACTAAAGACCTACTAGTGCTCGGAGGGAAAGGTGAGTTCGAGGTCGGCTGAGTTCGGGTGCGCTCGTTTGTCAAGACATGGCCTAATCCTAGCTATTCAGCTCTCCATGGGAGAAGTATTCTATTTCACAGTCATAAAAGCATCCATGGCATTGCTGAAGTACTAGCTTAAAGGACTCGGAGGCTGAGCGGAATGTAAGAGCTTGAAACCGAGAAATGTGGACTGATCATGAGTGGCGGCCCATGATTCATCAGAAGCTCAGAACTGGCGGGCACGATTTGGGCACGATCGCGCGTGCGTCCTTGACCTGAATGTGGTTTTTGCGTGGTCAATATCGTGATTATCGTTCTCGCAGCTATACGCGCCGCTGGACGCACAGAAATAGAGAGAGCCACGTGCATGTCATGAAAACGCAAATTTTTTGGGCGGTGTGATCGAATAGGCACCCAAGCCCGCAATTCAACAATTGATTCTTTGACTACTATCACCATAAATAGCCTCTTCACTCCCACACTAGGCTACGAATTGCTGCATGTGCGTCGTCTTTTATCTTCAGAGTAAATACTAACTTGATTAATGGCCTACAGTCAAAGGTCATTCAGTACTTGCGGCGCAGCTTCAGCTTTGACAGCTTCCCGACCTCCAATGGATGAGACAGAGAACCATATCAGTTGTTGGCCTGTATCATTTTGCTTTTTGGGCGAGCTTGCGTAGGCCAATGAATGGAAGAAGAGAGTCGATTATTCATTCAACTTCGGGTACAGTGCAGGTTATTGCTGTTATCTTTAGCTTCATGATATAGAACTGCCTACGGTGGCTCCATGCTCAGGCTGCGGTTACTCTTCTCTATTATCTATACGGTACATTTGAATTTTTATGCTGACTCAATCGCCAACTACCTAATTGTTTCGGATGGCCTGCACTAGGACATACCCTACTCGGCTGTTTGCATTGTGCACTGATTGTGTGAAGACACTATTCAGGATGTGGTATAAAGTGCTTGACAAACGATAACCCAGTACACCAGAAACACAACCTGATTCATCTTTCCCTCATCTAGCTACCATACATTATGAACAAGTTGGAGGCTCACTACACGGCCGCCACCTCCATCGTCGACTGGACAAAATCCGAGAGTTACCACAACTCGTTTCTCATTGCCAAAGACGACGTTTTGGACTTTGCTGTGAAGAATTGTATCGACCATGGACTGCCTGACATTGCTGTCGGTGCTACACAAGGGAAGCTCTTAAATTTGATAGCTCGGTCTATAGGAGCGAAGAGGATTTTGGAGGTTGGGACTCTGGGAGGGTGTGTTCCGATATTGACTCGGACGAGAGTAGAGATCCGCAATTGATAATTAATAACTTACTAGGTACTCTACCATCTGGATGGGGAGAGCTCTTCCAGATGAAGGGACACTGATTAGCCTTGAGATAGATGAAAAACACGTCAAGGTGAGCCAACTTCGCATCAGAAACTTTTGTTCAGTTCTGAAGAGATTTTCTCACAAGGTCGCCAGAGAGAAATCTGGCCAAGGCTGGACTTGAGGACAAGTGCAAAATCACTGTTGGTCCCGCAGGCGAATCGATGGAGAATCTCCATCCCGATGTCCCGTTCGACTTGATCTTTATCGACGCTGACAAGGCATCGTACCCCAAGTATTTCACTGAAGCCAAGCGTCTCGTGAAAAAGGGCGGTGTGATTGTACGTTATTTTATCTACACTCTACTGCTTCTCGTGTTGATGATCCTGTGACTTCCTGTCTCTTCTATAGCTCGTGGACAACGTCGTATTTTTCGGACTAGTCAGTGACCTGAGCGTCACTGACGAGGATCTACTTCATTTTGTAGATGGCACTAGACAACTTTTGGCTGATTTAAAAGGAGATATGGAAATTGAAGCGACGACAATTGCTACAGTTGGTGAAAGGGGATTTGATGGCTTCATGTATATTGTTCGAAAGTGATTATTTCGAGTGGTGGAGATAAATGCTGTCGTGTCACATTATGATAATACAGATACACTGCACTTCCCATCGAGTCCTTCGGGAATTACTATGATCAGTCAGCATAAGGGGTGAAAACTCCTCATCAAATGCATAAATACATAAATTATGTCAAAAATTGCGGGTTTGGTTGCCATTCGCCAACCTGAGTCTTCATGCCTACACCGTGGTCTGGTTTGCATCTCGTCAGCATCTCATGCTCCGAGTAGGCTAAACGTCCTGATCATGAATTACTGTACCATTTTGAAGTGATGTTCAGCTATGTTATGTGTTACGGATGCTTACCTCCCAAGATATATCATAGACCCGAGACAGTTAAAATTCCTGCCCGAGCAACGAAGAAGTTGATAAACGTACTGTAAAAATCTACAAATGCGGAAGCACAGGTGCGCGTCTAAAAAAGTCTGCAAAGGTGCTAATATAGTAATTGTAGGCAACATGATATTCAGCGACGTCAACAATATCGTATGAAGGGGTCTCTAACGGTGCGAGTTGTCAAAGGATTATGAGTGCTTTGCGATGTTATAGGCATCCGTTTCCAGCCGCACATCACTCGATATAGGGTATAGATACTCCGTTGACGAATGACGATATCTCAAGACCCAAAACGAAAGTCAAAGCCGATGTCCTTTCGGACCTTTCCATCCATGAACGTATTGAACTTGAACCCTGGCATAACCTCCTTCACTTTGTGATACCGATCCCCGTGCGATGATGCATCCAGCTTGCCAATAAGCTCTCCAGACTCCACATTGTTGTGGTTGAAGCTCATAGAGGAACCTGTCGGCAAGCAGAACCTCGAACTTGAAAGAGATAGCAACTTGAAATATCTCTGCCAGAATTTCACGACAAGTTTCATCTGGAATCGCGCGCGGAAACTCCGGACCATTCCAAGAAGGGATGATAGCTTGGAGGTTGGAAAGATCAATAGAGGGCTGTACACGTATACACATGAGAGGTGAGGACAAGGTGAGGATTGTGAATATGAGCGAAGAGATACACACCAAGAATTCATTCACATTCAAAATTTCTTGGATTTCATTGATGACTTTTTGACGTATTTTTGTTGCTCTCGTATTGACTTTCGTTCCATGCAGTTCTAAACCCAGCAATCTACGCCACTCATCAACGGGTCTAAGGAATTCCACGGCGCCCGGGGTACGAGTTCGAGAAAGAAGAACCTCACGCAATTTTAATGTAACCTCGAGGTATGCCTTCGTGCGTTTGATGGTTGTGATCAAAGTTGCGGCTAACATCTTTGCTGGCGTCAACCCATCGACCAATGGACTTAGGGCATTAGTGGTAAGTTGACTTCGAGAAACTTGTTACGATTTTGAGGTCTCTTTTGCATTGGAGTTTTTGGATCTGAAGACAATCGTGTGGACCATTCAGTTGAAGCACGCAGACCGCAGACAACGTACATGGGCCGCCACAAGGAGAGAAAGGGATAGGTGCAAAGGGTGATGCAGATGTTGAAGCGAAGAAGCAGAGAAGGATTGTGCTTTTGGTGACATCAGGACCTTCACAATGCCCTTCACCTGCAACAACTAGAAATGAAATTCCCGTAGAACACCCAGGCAAAGCGCTCATCTTTTCCGTCATGGTGACTTCCCTGACTCTGTACACTGGTCCTCTGGCGCGGTATGGAATGTGGACAAGGATGAAGAAGATTTGAAGTATAAAGTGATTCGTACTGTGGTCATGATGGAGGGAGGATGCAGTGGATTGCATGGATTCAGCATGGTGTGTGGGTCTTGTCTGATGCAAGTTTTCATCTAAGTTGGGAATTATGATAAAACTAGACTCGGAATGGGGAGTCGGACGGTTGGACGAGTGTATATTTGTTAGAACTTGGGAGGACTCAGATGTGTGAGTTGGGATGGGATGGGTGATTATAGATAGGGATGCCCACTGTATGTTACGGGCATGGCCGTAGCCTATGAGATTTGCTACGGTACATTTGAAGCCGTATCCGCAGTGTTTGCCCTTAAGGCCTTAAATCAAGGTTTGAAAAATTTTAAGGCTTAACTGTTAAGGCCAACATCAGCAAAAATGCTCTGGGCCTGAGATAGCCTAGGTAGCCTGGGTGACCTGAGGTTACCCTATAGATTGACCTCAGGTAGCCTGGGTACATCAGCAGAACCTGGGTGATCCCACAGCAAGGTCCCCCTCTGTACAGAACTGGACAGCTCTGTGGCTTCTGTGGATTGTATTGGGGCTTCTGTACAGTGCTGTACAGCAACCCACAGCAATCCACAGCAATCCACAGCAATCCACAGCAATCCACAGTTCACCCAGGTTTTGCTGATGTAGCCTGGGCAACCAGGGCAACTCAGGTTAATGCAGACTACCCTCTAGGGTACCCTGAAGTCACCCCATAGGGCTAACCTGGGTGAACCTGAGGAAGCCTGAGGAAACCAAAGCAACCTGAGGCAACCTGAGACAGTCTGAAACTTGGTTTTATTTTATACAACCTAAAGAGCCTAAATAACTTCGGGTTTTAAGCTATTAAATATATAGATGTTCTGTAATCAAAAGCAGACATTCCCCTTGCTTGATAAATCATCTATAGATCAAAGTTGTAAGTAATTGCACGAAATAAGTGCTTAAATAAGCGCTGAACCGCGTGGGCACCTGTGAACTGCGTACAATCAAAAACCTGTTGATGGGGTCAAATCATATTCATCAAGAATATAACAGTTGACCTCCTAAGCTTGCTACACTTAAACATGAGTCTGAATAACTTAAGTGAGCTGTTCCGAGATGTAAGTTAAGGTCAATAAGATATTAAGAAGCTTCTTCTAATAAGATATTAGAATACATTAAGTGAGTCCAATAAGAACAATGAAATAGTATAAGTTGAGCAACATTGAGTGATAAGACTAAGTATAAAGACAGGTGAATAATGAGATAACTAAGATGTTTTTTGGATACCACTACTTATGATAGGCACCCTCAGGCTACCTCAGGTTGCTCAGGCTGCCCCAGGTTTACTCAGGTTCACTCAGGTTAGCTCAGGCTACCTCAGGTTGACATAGGTTACCTATAATCACCTGAAAAGGCCAAGGAAAAAGGGATAAACCTGGATGACCTGGGCAGCCTAGGTGACCTAGGGGACCTAGGCACCCAAAGGAAAGCCTTTGATAACCCAGGGCCCAGACCATTTTTGCTGATGAAGTTTAAGGCTTAATTGCATTTTTCAATTTTTTCACATAGTGGGGCTGCGGTAGTTGTAAAGTCCCTGTTAGAAATAATAAAAGGAGTTTAAATGATTGTATAGCCATTTGGCCTTGACTGGGCCCTGAGGCAAACGGGTAAGGTACATGAGTAACTACTCGCTATGTACGTAAGTGACCGGACTTAGCATATGCTTGGCTGGCGTGGTATGTCCGGTCACTTACGTACATAGCGAGTACATACTGTATTTATACCTGTAAGAATGACTATGTCACAGTGCATATATCAGGAAAGTGGGTACTATGTGAATATCTGTGGCTACTATGCATATGGTAAAGTGGCTACTGTGAGTATATGCACAAATATGTCCTGTGATTATTGATATCATAAATTCATAAGTATGTTGTAATGTGGGTTAAAATAGATTTCCTGTAAATTCCAATAGTCCCTTATATTGGTTTACAGTAGTCTATAAAGCTTTATTCTATGTACTCATCACCTGAATCAATCTCTATTGCACTGTCATCAGGAATCTCATCCTTCTGATCTGTGAGAGCCATAGTGATATCTATTTTGTTTCTCCCCAATCCCAGAGAGGATTGGAGGACATGAAGGAAAATATGAGTTTTTGAAAGCCAATACAGTGCGAGTTGCTGAAAATAAAAATTCAAGATGCAGTTGGCCCGGGGCCAATGACACTGCCACTTAAGGCCTTAGTCTGTTGACAACTTGCCAAAAATTCTTTAACCCTTCATGTTAAGCCTAATTAAGCCTTAACAACATTAAGGCCTTAACCCTTAGGGTGAACACTGTGTATCCGTGCCGTAGGACATAGGACTGCTGCTCAAAGGTCCAATGGAATGTATGGAATACAGTACGGGTACTACAGGCGTAGCATGGCCGTATCACTGGGCTGGGTCCAAATTTTGGTGGTTGCAAAAGATAATGCAAAACAGCTTGTAATTGATTAGATTTGGTGCCAGATTTAGTGCATTTGATAAACCATATTTAGCTAATCCAAAACTTGATGCAAAAGACATTCTTTTGCCCCCGAAAAATACAAGGCAAGCTAATGTCTTTTGCAGCTGTAAAATAGTAGTCATGGTGATTTGTATTAGTTGCTAGGCCTACCATTTTGCAGCTGCAAAAGATATTAGCTTGCCTTGTATTTTTCTGAGGCAAAAGAATGTCTTTCACATCAAGTTTTGGATTAGCTAAATATGGTTTATCAAATGCACTAAATCTGGTGCCAAATCTAAGCAATTACAAGCCGTTTTGCATTATCTTTTGCAACCACCAAAATTTGGACCCAGCCCAGTGTATTATACATACAGGGTCAAATGAATGGCTTACGATAGGCGCTAATTTTATTTCAATGATTTTCTCCATCCACCAGGACCACCACTCATCACATACTTTGGTATATTACAGCTTGAAGGTAGCTTTCTTCCCAGGACAACAGACACAAATTCAATTTATGATATATAATCAATAAATAATGAGTTTTATCAATTCAGTTAAGCAATAACTAATAATTGTCAAGTGTCTGAGCAAAATTGTGTCTCCCACTTGCTCTACAGTGACGGCTGACCCTATGTGGCTACCAGCATGTGGCGAAGTACATTGAATTTACAAAAGACCGTGACTTCCCGTACACAGCCGTACCGGATATCTCAATACGGAATGTACGGGTGAGTATCCGTCCCGTACCCGTGCCGTAGCATGAACTCCAGATTGCCGGACGGTACGGGTCCATATCCGTAACGGTAACCCGTACTCACCGTACTACGGGAACAGTGGGCATCCCTAATTATAGACGAGGTGTGCGGCGTTTTTGATCAAGCGCTTCCTGTGCCGAGGTGGATACTGCTACTCCAAGGAACTGCACCAGTTTCATCCCAGAATTTTGTACCTCTATAAGAGAACATTACTCTACGCTTTTAACTTTGGACACGACCTTCCGAATGACATTACACGCTACTTCAGGGCTGCAACATAATACCAAATGTCCCTCATGTTTTTCTCTTCTTTTTGTTGAAATTTCAAAATGCATTTCTACATACTGATGATCTGTGATGAATTTTTTTTAGAAAACATATATTGAACTAAATTAATTTCTCAGTCCGTATTACAAAATTGTGCACATGTTCCCGGTTCTGGTCAACTGGGATTTCCATTTGCCTCATTTTGGGTGCATTCTCCCGCATTTGGATCAAGAGTGAACAAAAAGTTTGCACCCACAACCTGACCATTGCCACCCTGCTCACACGAGGTTGTAAGGAATCATACAAATTAGGACTTTATGCTAGTGTGACGCACCGCGGGACAAAGCTCGGAAATAAGCTGCATGGTCGCCTCGCAATTGACACCATTTGGTACATTACCATTGGGAGCTGGGAGATTGTTCCAAGCGGTGAAATCACCTACAGAGATCATACAGCTATCGGACAGAGAGATAATTAGATGTGAAAACATACATTTGAATTCGAAGTCAGGCGTATTAAAGCAGCGAGCGATATTATCAAAAGGAAGGATCTGTTATACCCCTATTAGTAGACCTTTACTAGCAGAGAGATCGAATTAAATGTACTGTAGCATTTCCGGAGCTCGCGATAGAATTGCAAAAGGCAGGTATAAAACTTGTGCAGTCCCCTTCCTGGCCGGAAGAAAGGCAGTTCACGGTTATTGACTGACCGAAGGACACTTTCACAAAAAGTGATAGTGCAATCAGCGTCGAGAGCTACAATAAATATTGTACCCAATGAGTGAAGAATTTCGTTAGACAGTACAAAAGAGTGCATACAGATCTGTATTTGTACAGCATTGTGCTTGAGGTAGTAAGGAGTTCTACTGGTATGAACAATCAGAGCGCGTTCTTATACTATTGGTCTCGGAGCATCTGGTGAGCATGCTAAAGAAGTCCGCCCTCTACATATGTCCGTTTAACAATCATCTATCAACTTTTGTGTGGTGCCTGCTATCTGACTGTCCCTTGAATTTCGTGTGGCCAATGGTTCTAGGGTCTGCTGCCCCTGTATCTTTTCTGTTTCGAACTTGTCAGAACAACTTGCCCTTCCGACAGATGCTGAGAACCACGCTGACAATGTCAAGTCCGGACTCAGGAGGAGGTTGGACAAAATACATACTCAAGAAAGGAGCTAACCTGACTCAGTTACCTGAGTATATACTGTTTGAAAACTTACAGTACTTATTCCAATATTTGGAAACCTGCCATTGAATTAATTGGACTAACAGCGCATATTCCAATAATATCTTGATTTGAATTTGACTCTGTTCCTGGTTAGAGCTCCCTGCTGGTCACAACCTGGACCCTGGTCAATGATAATTTTACATACATATATGTCTGCTGACTGAACATTAATTTCGAGGCCCAAAAAAGACTTTCGTCATCAGTCAATTGTGAACCTTTAAAGAACCTCTTCACTTACTTGAATTAACCCTATAGTAGAAATTACTTGCATCCAACTCATATCCGACCTTGAACAACTATCAGAAACGGAAGAAGACTCTTGGAAGACTCTCACGTTGATTTGACAAGATACTTAGTACACTCGATTACAATATACATACTATTAGAATTGAAGGCACGACTCACATCAGGAGGACTTGGTTTCAGAATTACTGGAATGCGAATGTGTGAAAGGAATGTGAAAGGATTGCCATATTACGATACGGCCGTGGTCGAGACATATATATTCGCCCTGATTTACTTCTGGGTCTGGAAGATGCCATGGCCATGGGTCGTCGTTCTGCATTCTAATTTGACCTCTTGCTGACGAGATGGAAGAAGAGCTGACAAGCCAAAACAGAAAAATATTCTCTGGACTTAAATCACTGCGACCTTAATAGTGATAGTCAGGAGGAAAGAAGAAAACGGCTAGTTGATATTGGCAAGATGGCCGAGCGGTTAAGGCGTGTGACTCAAGCTGGTTAGGAGCTTCCTTCTCATGGGCGAATGTCCGCGTGGGTTCAAATCCCACTCTTGTCATGATTTTTGTCAAGCCGACACTAAGGCTTTACTCAGGAGGCACAATGCAAATAACTTGAAGTAACATTGTCTGTACGGATTGTGGTCATCAAACACAGCAATATTCAACAACCTCCTCCTCTATGTACTCCCATAGATCTTTCACATCCATGGGGTCTCTTGTTTTTGGATTTGGATCAATAGGATTGAGACATGCCCATGTTTTATGCAATGAGCTCAGTGACAGGAAGACATATCGTGGAATAACCATGGAATGAGTGGTTAAATAAATATTATAAGAATGTTGAATACACTGTATACATTGATTCCCAATGGATCTGGTCCATATCGTGCTTCATCCCGACTCGCGCCAGTAAACTCATTAGTACTCTATGTTTAGTACTAGTAAGTATATCTATCCTACATTAAGTATGTTTACATGTTACCATCATGGGGTAATATCATAACTTCCGATATCATGCGTTATTACTATAATAATAAAGTTCGCTGGATTTATCCAGCTTTTATTGCGCTACCGTGATACTTATAACGGATCCTTCTTTAACCAATACCCCCATTCCAGAGGCTATTACCTTGCTTACCGGGCATATGAGGTGCTCCGTTGCTTCTGCCCGTTGCCTCGTAGCTTTATTCTTTTTCGCGGCTCCAGCCGTGACTCTGCTTCGAGGCTCTGCTGGTGATGGACATCCATCTGATGTTACTCGTCGTTAAATGTTCGTCTGTAACTGATCGTTTTATCACGACCCACCATGGTGAAACCAATCCCCAACGAACTGGTAGAATCCATCCTCGACCACCTTCATTTCGACAAAGGTGCTCTACTCAACTGCGCACTCG
>ML769406.1:223158-402910 GCA_009733575.1 Gymnopus androsaceus JB14 | reverse complement strand
TACTTTCCGGGTCCAAGTCGCCAGCATCTATACCGAGGCGTTCTCCGAAACGATTCGTAATCGCCTAGATACACGACTCCAGGTGAAATACCCCCAGAAACCCAAAGGACAAGCGTATACACTTACCGAGTTGCGCGAAGCCACCGACTATCTCCTTTCCGATGCATCAACCACAGTAAAACCCGGAAATTTTAGTACAGGGGACCGTTCCAAGGTCCCCGTATCCTCTATAACTGCATCAGTAGCTCCTAAGGTCGAATCAACGGAGTCGAAGCTGGACCAGTTGTCCCAAGTGGTCGCTTCGTTGACCCAACTAATGACCCAGATGGTCAAAGGTGGCGAAAGCAGCCCATCTTCATCCGGTAGTGGTTTCCGTCCTCCGAAGCCGAATCGGTCTAATAAGTGCTTTTGGGATAACTGCGATAGCACCAGGTTTGATAGCTGTGCTGACCTATTGGAATGGGTTAGCAAAGATCGCGTGGAACGAGACGAAAACGGATTTGTCCAGTTGAAAGGTGGCCAACGTCTTCCTCGTATTCAGCGATATATGGAGGGTACGTTGAAACAACGCTTCGAACATTATTTTGAAGATCATCCGTCCGAGAAGTCCTGGCTGTTGGAATCACCCCAGGTTACAACGGGACCGTTGGCGGGAGTCGACGTGAGTTCCCATTCGTCGTATACCCTACATGGATTTCAGGGTCCGTCGATGCTTGCGAAGGCAGCGTCGTATATGGCGAGTCCAGTCGACGAGGAACAACAAGAAGCTGAGGTAATTCGTCAGCTTCTTTTCAAGATGGAGACACGCCGCACGGCGAAAGAAGCTAAAGACAAAGACTTACCTGATAAATTGCCGTCGATTCCTCCAGCCAAATCTAAACCTTCCCCTGCTCCCAACGATCCTGAGCCATCCCGACCTATCCCTCCTGTTCCTGGTCCAACGAGACCACCGAAGCCTATGATAGGCAAACTTCCCCCGAATTACGTCCCTCCGCAGGAAAGGACGGTTGGTGTCCCTCCAAAGGATGACGTCTGTAGCTTTCGATACCGTGCACCGATCGAGACAGAGGTTGCTGTTGAACGAGTTGTTCAAGCAGGACTCTCGAGCGCGGTTTCTGTTCGACAAGATGATCTGTTAGCAATCGCCCCAGATTACCGAAGTAAAGTGAAGGAGAGCGTGACGAGCCGTCGTATTGGAATCGATGGTAATCTATTGGAAGATATCGGACCAACGTACCTTTTGGAATCTGCCAAATCAACTCAGTACAGCGACATGAAATCCCTCCCATTTGCTCCAAAAGATCCTCCAGACCCAGTGGCGGTCTTCTTCCAAGAATTCGGAGACGCAAGGGAAGGGAATGGCTTTTACGTTGCCAAAGAATTAACGAGTATCCGAGAGTTGGATGAGTTGCGAAATGGAGAGGATGCTCTTCTCGCCGTTGAACGAGTTGAGGAAAGTGTAGCATCCAAGGAGATGGAGATCGACGAGCTAGACATTAAGGAAGCTCTCGTCGTAGTTGAATTGGCCAAAGAAACACTTATTCCCAATCGGGGAAATCTGGCTGGCAACATCTCCGTTGCCGGCATATCATTCCGAATTCGATCCGAGAATATCGGTCCAGTACTGTACCCGGAACGTTTCTCTCACTCTTTCTTCCGTGTTCCTGCATGCCGCTCGTTCAACAATCAGGTATACGCGAGTATCCTCGAGGGTCCTACTGTGCCGGTGGTTCGAGACAAGCCGGTTCAACAAGATATAGCAGGAATACTCCTGGGATCGGTCTTACTCAATCTCCCCAATACCTGTGTTTCGCATCCATCAAATCCGAATAAAAATTCATTTTCCATTTCCGTTTACGCTGCTTCCAAAAAGTGTTCCAAGCCAGTCCATCGATGTACTGCGCCTGTTCCTCCAATGCCACCCGAAAAATTCCGCATTATTCAACAATTTCCGTCCGATTCCTGCGAACTTCTTGCAATTCCTCTCTCATTTGTTCCGACTGGTCGATACACCGAAGCTCACATCAGATCATCCCTCGTTCCATGGTACAAGATCGAAAAATGCCTTCTTCCTCATCTCTCAGCTCAATATTCCTCCTTACCATTAATTCCTAAGAAAGATTCTTCTCCTATAACCATATACACTGCTGGCAAAAAGTGCTACAGGCCAGTACATTGCCGTACTGCTCCTGATTCAGTAATGCTCCCCGAGAAACTTCATGTTATCCACCAATTTCCGACTCTTGTTCCGCCGTTCATTCCACTCCTCCAGTTGGTCATCGAATTATTCACGGAGATACAGGTACAGGGATTCACGTTCGCTGGTCATGATGGTGTGTAATTGCCGATTTTCTACTTCATATATATACATTTTTTTTTCTTTTCTGGTTGTCTTTCTTTTTCGCTCCGCTTGGTCCCCCGTGTTTTCATTTTAAAGCAAAGAGGGGATGTCGCGCTTCATACGTGTATGCACGCGTATGACTTCGCGACAAGGCCCTTGTACCTATACACCCTAGCTACAAGGCCCTACATACTTACCAGTTGTCGGTGCTCTCGGGCACGTTTTGTTCCTTACTACTTACAGTTACCAGTACAACTACTTCAGTAGCATTAGACATTTAGGGGACTTGGTACGTAGAAAACCAGTAGAAAGTCGAAACACAAAGTAGATTAGATTCCCCAATATACCGTTCCTTTTCCTGCAAACAACCTCGATTGACCCTCTCGAACCCGAAGCGTGTTCACATCTACGCACGCGAGCAAGCTTTACAATGGTGTTTGGGATTTGGATACCGGCGACGTTCTTAAGCCGGAGTATTTTCGATATCTTCCCGAGCCTATGGATGAAGAAAAAATTTCTTCGTCACCCGTCAAGGTTGAATTCGTCCAGCACTACTGGCTAGCGCATTTCGTCTTTTTGGTACCCGTATCCGTGCTTCTCACCCAGAAGCAATCTTATTCGTGCAACCTCCTGTATTCACAACCTCCACCTATCCCCAAGTCTTCCTCCTCCTCATCCGATGGCTTTGGCTTGCACGGCTGCGCAGCCTTTTCTGGGCACTACTACAACAGTCTAACCCTCATCACCCGCCACTGGAACTGGTTCAATGCTGATGCCCTTGGTGTCATTAGAGGACACTACTCCTCCCCGGTCTTTGCTATCAAAATCGGTGAAGCAGTTATCCGAAAATCCATCTAAGAGCAACTTGACATTCTCAAAGCCGATACGCTCACAATCACCGGAGGCGAAGGAATCTATCCCACCATTATCGGTGAAATGCCGAGGATTTGAGTTTGTGGAGTGCCGATGATGTGGATGCGCCTCTAGACGCAGACGCAGATGTAGATTCGTTGAAGCTTCAGCTTCAACAGCAGGGCCTCGGAAACAAAGACTATGACTTGTCGTCGAGGCTTCAGCTTCAGCAGCAGGGTGGAGATGAAGAAGTTAGTATGTACGGTATGGGGAGGGATGACTCTCAAGCCATTCTTCTGCAAAAGAAGAACTAGTCGAAATTATCCAACAAGTATCAACATGGTATAGCTCGACAGTCGGTGCATCCACCTCCACATCTGCGTGCAGCTTCGTCGTCGTTATCAGTAGGCAGTCTAGGCTCCTTTTCCTCCCAAGGTCCCTCCTCTTCCACACCTAATTCCTAACCTCCGGCGCACGTCCCCACGCACCGTCAGTTGCCCGTTCCCAGTAAAAAACCATTGGTACACCGTCCAATATCCAGTTTGATATTGCGAGTGCGGTGTTTAGGTTGACGGTAAGGGTGATGACAGGGGAGGATAGGGTTTGGGTTCATCCTCTAGGGCTAGGGAATTTGGAGGACCTGGCGACGGAGATTTTCGTTTCCGTGGTGCATTATGCGTGTCCGAGGTTGCTTGCATCTTCATCTTCAGCAGTAGCAGCAGAAGGCGGTGGATTCGGCGGCGCATAGCGGGACTTCCTGTACTCACCTACCTCAAGTAGCTCGATTACACTATCACTACCGAATTTCACCTGGCTTGGACTCCGAGTCGGGGGTCCTGATACCGATTGATACTGATACTGAACCCAGTGATATCCTAGATATTTAGGTCAATGATTGAGATTCAGAGAACGGGAGGTGTTATTAAGACTGCCGATATGCTTGGCTTTTCGGAATGCGGGTGGGTGGAGAGGCGTTGTCCTGAGGATGGTGGGTGTCGTGTTATGTGATGCTTCATGAATGGACTTCGTTACTGAATTTGATTGCCTGTCTGTTCTCTCTTTTTTTTTTGTTTTTACGTTCCCTAGTTTTTTTTAATGCATCCTTTACATACGTAGTACTTGTACCCTACATATCATATGCATTACCCATACAGTACCAACTTACTATTAGAGAGTTCCAAAGTACACTCACTCATGATACTCATCCAGTGCTCGTTTGAGTTTTTTTTTTTTTTTTTGCTTGAATTCATACAAGGAAATGGCATTCAAGTTCTGACTTGGCTGTCTTTAACAAAATTCAGAATCATTCACCTGCTAGATACTGTAATGGCACACCCAGAATGGAAGTAGCTGCAGGCCTGCAGAAGCTGAAGCACGGGCACTGATATTAAAGTATTGACAAATGAAAAGGAGATGTAAGCGCTCTCGCGCTTACGACTCAACGTACCCCGCATACCCCGCACTCGGCATACCCCGACCTCCGGCATCCGGCACTACTTATAGATCTCTTCCCTAGATTACATACTTCAGTCGTTCTTTACTTTCGACTACCATCATCTCCCTATCGTACGATATCTCTCTTCTGCTGTAGACTTTGTCAATACAGCGTGTGCTTATCAAGTCGTCCGATTGTGAGTGTCGTCGTGTATACGACGTTTACACTTTTTTTTTTGATATCTATTACGCTGCATACTCGACGAGCCATATCGTCGAGCTGAACTTCTCTTTTCTTTGTCTCGCCCTTTTCCAATTCGTTCCAAACTTCTCTTTTACGCAACATACGCGTCGTTCCCTTCCATCCTCGTCCAAATCTCGCTCTACAATTCTTGTTCTTGACGCCATCGGCGTAGATTCTTGTCTTGCCTCCTGACGCACTCGCGTATCTCCGTCACCGTCCTCGATCCACGCTCTTGTTAAATTTCTCCTCGTTCACTTGTCAACTCGCGAATAGATCGCTTACATTCTCCTGTTTGGTTTAGGTGTATGACTGGTAGAAAACCCTCGCCTAGCGCAAAGCCCGTCTCTTCCAGTTCAGAGGAAAGGACTGCACGTGCTTTACGTCGACACAGCTCGGTCACCGATACACCTCGTATTCCGACATCTACGTTCACTCCTGCCGTCGAACCTGTCAACGAAACGGAAGGTCTCGACGATCATAACTCTCCCGATCCCATATCCGAAACACCGACACCTAACAGTGTCATCGTCTCGCTACCACGTTCACGTAGCAACTCCTCACACTCAACCTCATCCGACGACATGTCTCCCAATCTAAGTGGCACTGGTTTCGTCGACATGGGCTCTACTAAGACTGGCTGTCAGTTGTTAGTTGCTCATCCGACGCTCGAGGCGCTTGAAGAATACTTCGATTATTCGACCATCAGCCATGATGAACGCTCCATCACAGACGAAGCTGTGAAGAAGAAGGAGTTCGTTCGAGGGTTCATGAAATGGAACAATCTTCGTGATATCCTCGCCGAAATTGAACCTGAACTCGAGACAAGCCCTGGATCGAGAAGCATCCTGATCAGCCTGAGTCATCTAAGGACTACCTCAGTCGTCCCTTCTTTGACGAGATTCGCAACCATATCTTGGGAAGCGACTGGGCTCGTCTACATGACTTGAAGAGGGACGGTTTCGTGATGCTTCATGATGCCAGAGGCTTCTCGAAGTTGTGTACTCTTATGGAGAGTCACAACCGCTCTCTACGTGGTACCCAGTTTCATAAACCCGACGAGGTCCTCCAAGCTCTAATCATCCAGAAATTGCCAGAAAAGTTCCGTGCTGACCTTGTCGACTGTGAAGTCTCCGAACAACTACCTTACGTTGAATGGAAGAAGGAGTGCCAAGGAGTTGAGAGGCGGCGTCCTCCTGGTGGACCGTCTTATGCCAGTGAGCAGAAGAAGTACCCGAAGAAGGTCGACAGCCAGGTTGCCACTCGCGACAATCAATACCCTCCCCGCTCGCATCCGACTCATTCGATTCCTGATTCCCATAAATTCCCGAAACTGAGCACTGTTCAACGTTCCCTTCTCATGTCCGTCCAAGGCTGCTTCCGGTGCTACACACTGTACGCTGGTCACATTGGTGATCAGTGCCCTACGAAGAAACCCCCCATTCTTTCTGTGCCTTATAGACCTTTGACTGATGCAGATATCTCCTTTGCAAAGAAATGCCACGAACATTCGCCGAACAATAGCATTCCATACGAGCTCATCCTTAAACAAAACACCAATACTCAAACTTCCCTTCGCCCTGTTGCCGCTGTCCAAGCCAGGCTGCCGCTGACCGAGATCCCTGATTTCAGTCAACCTGCATCGGCTCCTGGTTCGTTCAATATACAACCTCATGGTGTCCATGCTATCTACGGAGCTCGACCTATCGTGCATTCTGCGTCCGGCTCTGGTGTTTATGGTAACTCCCTTGATCGCGGTTTTGATTACGATTCTGTGTCTGGTCCTGTACGTCGCCCTGTCGCTGCCATGGTTCCCTCGAGATCGTCCTGAACGCGAGTATTACAATGACGACAATGCTCCTGGACACAAATTAGTGTCTCCTTCGTACGGTCGTAACACTCGCCGCCGTGATTCCTCGTCTGAAATGTCCTTCAGGCGTCACTCTAAATCTCGCTCCCGACGTCGTTCTCGTTCTCGTTCTCGTTCTCGTGGTCGCTCTTCGGAAGGAGGACACTCCTCTGACGAGGAAGGTAGTCGTCGCAGGGATACTCGCGATGATGAAAACCCGTCTGTGCGTGAGGTTGATCTTCGAAAGCAGCTACGAGGTCGTGATAATAACGCTCCTGACCATGGTTCTGTGCCGGCTGACGCTCGCAGACATGTCCGTGCGCGTTCTGCTCCTTCGGTGAGTACCGATTCCATGCCCCTCGTACTTCCGCACCTTGAATGGCGTGCAAAAATTAACGGTCCGCTGGGATTCACCGTTGAAGATCTGCTTTTGGACAGCGCTTGCCCGTTTGTCCTGATTCATGCTAACCTGGTGACTTCTTTAGGCCTGAAATCTCATCGTCTACATCGTCCCCAGGAAATGACTCTCGCTATGTCCACTGGGTCGAACGAAACCTTCGCTTCACATGAATTCTGCAAGGTTCAGATAGATGACCCTTCGCTGTCTTGGTATTCACGCACAGTTCGTGCTTTAATTGTCCCGTCGTTATGTGCACCGATGATCCTCGGTCTTCCTTTTCTCACTCATAATAATCTTGTGATAGATTACAGCTCGCGGACTGTCATCGATAAAGTTTCCGGCTTCGATTTGTTGCATCCCACTAAATGTATTCCCTCGCCCCTACCTACGTCTCCCAAAGAACGTCGTAGACTTCTGTTTCTTGATCAACAAGATTTGTTGGATCAAAAGAAACTTGTCCTTGTCGAACTCTTGGCCTGTATATACGATAATAAAAAGTATCGTCGTTTTACTAGATCTGAGTTCCCTGTTCGCGGTTTTGACGTTGTCGCTGCGGTTCGCGCTCGTATTGAAGACCTTGAGAACCGCGAGCGACTTGAGAAGTTGTCTGATAAGTTCAAATCGGACTACGCCGACGTCTTCACACCGATTGCACATACTGAGAGTTTGCCTGCGGATATTACCTGTAAAATCACTCTCAAGGATGCCAATCAGGTCATCCAGACTCGTGGTTATGCTTCGCCTCGAAAATTTAAGGATGCTTGGTCTATTCTCATTCAGCAACATCTTGATGCTGGACGTATCCGTCCTTCGAATTCACCCTTTTCCTCACCGGCCTTTTTGATACCGAAGGCAGACCCAAGTGCTTTACCTCGTTGGGTCAACGATTTCCGGAAAGTTAATGCGAATACCGTTCCTGACCGGCACCCTCTCCCGCGAATAGACGATATTATCGCTGCTTGCGCAAAAGGCAAAGTTTGGGGCAAAATGGACATGACGGACTCGTTTTTCCATACTCGCATGCACGATGACTCCATTCCTTTATGTGCTGTACACACTCCTCTGGGCCTATACGAGTGGACGGTCATGCCACAGGGGCTTCGTAACGCTCCTGCTTGTCACCAACGACGTGTAACTCAGGCCCTGCGTGAATACATTGGCAAGTTTTGCTATATTTACGTGGACGATATTGTTATTTGGTCTGACTCTGAAGAGGAACATGCAGAGCATGTGCGTCTAATTCTTGAAGCGCTCCGGAAAAATAAGTTCTATATGAACCCAAAGAAATGCAAGTTCTTTCTGCCTGAGCTGGATTTCCTTGGCCACCACATTTCACGTCGTGGTGTCGAGATTCAATCGTCTAAGGTTGAGGCTATCGTTAATTACCCTACGCCGACTAATGCTTCTGAAGTGCGCCGATTTTTAGGAATGGTTCGCTTTGTGGCTGGTTACCTGGATATGCTTGCAGAGTATACTCGCTTCCTGACGCCTCTGACCACAAAGGAATGCGACAAGAATTTCCCAATGTGGACAGATGAACATGCATATGCCTTCAACGCTATTAAACGTTTGGTGGCTTCTCGAAACGTACTCACTGTTATTGACCATGATAACATGGGTATAAACAAGATTTTTCTTATCACCGATGCTAGCGATTTCCGTCGCGGTGGTGTCCTTATGTACGGTGCGACATTAGACTCTGCAAGGCCTGTCGCGTTCGATTCCGCGCAGTTCTCAGGTGCTGAACTAAATTACCCTGTTCACGAGAAAGAATTACTTGCCATTGTAGGTTGCCTTAGAAAATGGAGGGCAGACTGCCTCGGAATGAAGATTTACGTGCTCACGGATCACAGAACGTTAGAGAATTTTGAGACTCAGAAAGACTTGAGTCGCCGCCAATTACGTTGGCAAGAGGAACTTAGTCAATATGACCTCGATATTGCTTACATCCGCGGAGAAGACAATCCTGCCGCTGATGCACTCAGTAGGATTCGCCTTGGAGCCCTACCATCCGACCACACTGATGATATTACAATTGTCCCTGACGACGATCCCATTGACCCTCCTAATGTGACTTCTTGGAAGTCTAACCCTTTTACTTGTGCTTCTGTTTTGTCTGTGAATGCAGATGTTGATTTTATGGATGACATTCGTGCTGGTTACAAAGACGACGACCTCGTCCACAAATTTGTCAACGGTGGTTCTCTTGTACCTGGGGTCGAACGGCGTGATAGCCTCTGGTACATTAACGACCGTCTTTACATACCTGCGTACAAATCCTTACGAGAGGACCTTTACCATCTCGCTCATGATACATGTGGCCACTTTGGTGGTGACAAATCATACGCGTTACTGTCAAATTCTTACTACTGGCCTCGGATGAAGCGTGATCTCCTGAGCATTATATTCCTGGCTGTGAAGACTGCCAGAGGAATAAAGGTCGCACTTCAAGAAATCCTAAGGGGCCCTACATCCCCTCCCTGTGCCTGAGTCCCGTTGTGACAGCATCGCTATGGACTTTGTTGGTCCTTTGCCCGTAGATGAGGGTTTTGACTGCATCCTGTCAATTACTGTTCGCCTTAACTCTGACCTGAAAATTATTCCGACTCGTTTGGACATTACTGCGCGTGAGCTTGCTCGCATTTTCTTTGATCACTGGTACTGCGATAATGGGCTACCTCTGGACATTATCTCGGACCGTGATAAACTTTTCGTGTCTACCTTCTGGACAGAATTACATAAACTCACTGGTGTGAAATTGAAGATGTCCTCCTCGTTCCACCCGGAAACCGATGGCGCCAGCGAACGATCTAACAAAACGATCAATCAGGCAATCCGATTTCATGTTGAGCGCAATCAACGCGGTTGGGTTCGCTCCCTTGCAAAAGTACGCTTTGACATAATGAATTCGGTGAATGCTTCAACTGGGCTGTCTATGTTCGAACTGCGTTACGGTCGTTCCCCTCGTATTCTACCACCTTTGGTTTCGCACAACACTCTGACGAAGACCGATTCCAGCAAAGATGCCAAGGACGCCCACCGTTTCCTTGAACAGATGGCCTGTTTGGAGCTCGAAGCAAAGGATAACTTGACCGCAGCAAAAATTTTACAATCATACCATGCAGATAAAGGTCGTGGCCCTTGCGAAATCTTTGAGGTTCGGTGATTGGGTGATGCTATCCACTCTTCATCGCCGGGATGCCTATAAGAAGGCTGGTGAACGGCGTGTCGCAAAGTTTTTTCCTCGGTTTGACGGACCTTATGAAATAATTAAGGCTTTCCCTGAATCTTCTCACTACACTCTCGATATTCCTAACCAACCCAACTTGTTCCCTTCTTTCTACGTAGATCAGCTTAAACGTTGGACCCGAAATGACGCGTCACTATTCCCAGGTCGCGAACACGACTGGCCTGCCCCCACGATCGTGAATGGGTTCGAAGAATATACCATCGAGCGCATTCTGGATTCACGGAAGCGTGGCCGTGGTTGGCAGTTCCTGGTTCGCTGGTGCGGACAACCTCCAAGTGAAGACCGTTGGCTTTCATACACCTCATTGCAGGACTGCGCAGCCCTTGAGGATTGGGTTCGCGCTGGTGGTGATGGGCCGACTGATCTTATTGCATCTGTCTAATATTCTCGCTCCTTAGTTCTATTTCCCGTTTCTTTGCTCTTCGTTACTAATTCTGCTTGCAATCCTGCGTGTATTCTCGTTTTCAAAATGGGGGAGGATGTAAGCGCTCTCGCGCTTACGACTCAACGTACCCCGCATACCCCGCACTCGGCATACCCCGACCTCCGGCATCCGGCACTACTTATAGATCTCTTCCCTAGATTACATACTTCAGTCGTTCTTTACTTTCGACTACCATCATCTCCCTATCGTACGATATCTCTCTTCTGCTGTAGACTTTGTCAATACAGCGTGTGCTTATCAAGTCGTCCGATTGTGAGTGTCGTCGTGTATACGACGTTTACAGGAGACAATCATCTACTACTGCTACAGTGACCCAGATCGGCCCATTGAAGATTCGAGCTCAAGTTTACCAATCAATATCAATTTCCTTCCTCTGCATAACACTCTCCAGGCGGGATCGTCTCCAGTCTACTTTGAGTTGGTGGCCTCGAGGACAGACAAAAAAAAAGTGCACTGGGTGATTCACGCCCCTGCCACTGAACCAGCTTCCGGATGGGCATCTGTTTCACAACATTAATTCTCCAACTACGAAGATTGATTCAGAAAAATCAGGTATTCATGAACCTAAATAAGAACTAAAGCAGTGTGTATACAGGGACTTGGCTGCCAGTCACAATAACTTGGTAAAATGTTGATTCCAAGTTGTACTTACATTTTATACACCTACCTGTGCTCTAATTGAGCAATCATGATCAGTTTTGGATTAGTTTAACAGTCACAATAACTTAATAAAATTTACTTACAATTTTATACACCTACCTGTGCTCTAATGGAGCAATCATGATCAGTTTTGGATTAGTTTAACAATGGCATACACTTTCAAATCTGCTTGTTGCTTGTGTGTGCAAGTGAAGGACCTTTTCTTCTATCCTCACAGCCAGTTCCAGCTTTAGAATGTCTGTGAATACCAGTACATAATAAGTGGAGAGCACAAAAACTGTTCCATAGTTAGAGTATACAATATCATTGTCCAACAACTTGTTGGCACAGCTGAAGGACCTCTTCTTGTAACTTCTCAGCCAGTTCCAGCTTTCCACATTTGCAAGATGTAACTGCAAGGTTTGCCATGGAATTCAGGGAGTCAGGGTGCTGGTCCCAATGACTTATTTGCGAAGCTGAAGGACCTCTTCTTCTAACTTCTGTGCTAGTTCCAGCTTTCCAGAGTTGTGATATGTAACTGCAAGGTTTGCCATGGACTTCAGGGTGTCAGGGTGCCTGTCCCCAATGACTTGTTTGCGCAGCTGAAGGACCTCTTCTTCTAACCTCTCTGCTAGTTCCAGCTTTCCACATTGGTGGTATGTAACTGCAAGGTTTGCCATGGACTTCAGGGTGTCAGGGTGCCTGTCCCCAATGACTTGTTTGCGCAGCTGAAGGACCTCTTCTTCTAACCTCTCTGCTAGTTTCAGCTTTCCACATTGGTGGTATGTAACTGCAAGGTTTGCCATGGACAAGAGGGTGGAAGGGTGCCTGTCCCTAATGACTTGTTTGCGCAGCTGAAGGACCTCTTCTCCTAACTTCTCAGCCTCTTTCAGCTTTCCAAGTTGCCCATATGTAGCTGCAAGGTTTGCAATAGAGATTAGGGTGTCAGGGTGCTGGTCCCAATGACTTGTTTGCGCAGCTGAAGGACCTCTTCTTCTAACTTCTCAGCCTGTTTCAGCTTTCCACATTTGTGATATATAACTGCAAGGTTTGCAATAGAGATTAGGGTGTCAGGGTGCTGGTCCCCAATCACTTGTTTGCGCAGCTGAAGGACCTCCTCTCCATAACTTCTCTGCTAGTTCCAGCTTTCCACATTGGCAATATGTAACTGCAAGGTTTGCCATGGACTTCAGGGTGTCAGGGTGCTGGTCCCCAATGACTTGTTTACGCAGCTGAAGGACCTCTTCTTCTAACTTCTCAGCTTGTTTCAGCTTTCCACGGTTACGATATGTATCAGCAAGGTCTGCCATAGACAACAGGGTGTCAGGGTGCTGGTCCCCAATGACCTGCTTATGCAGCTGGAATAACTGCTCACTTAATTTCTCACTTAGTGACCAAAAGCCACTGTCTGCAAAAACTTGTGCCAAGGCCTTGTGCACAAGGATGGTTAGGTAAATGGTTTGTGTGAATATGACTGGCTTGTATTACCAGTTGACGGCGAAACACATAGTCATCATTTGCAAATCTAGTGGAATTGCACGCCCAAGAAGCAATACCGCTGTCTGGTTTATATCATCCTCCTCCCCATGTGCAATACTTTCATGGGCACATGTATGAATTACCGGGGTGAAATGCCAGAATTTTTGCAGGATAATTGTCATGATGCCAAAGAAAGCTGACTACAACTCATTAACACTGTCTTCCCATGAGTCCTCCTCTGCAAATCAGAGATAGGAATTCCATCATAAAATTTATGGCCTTAGTGGGGGGATTCAAATCAACTGCGACAAGTATCACTAGAAGTGAATGCAGCTGCTCGAGTGAATATCTCCAAAGGAATGGCAGTTGGATTTCAAACACGCACACATTCTGTATAAACTAACTGGGTTGGATGACTGAGTTTCTCAAAGCTCAGATGAAAAGCACTAAATACAGTCCTCTGGTAGTTATCCAGTGATCTCATTCTGTAATTTAGAACTTTTCTTCTTTTTCTTATTAAATGTGTCAAGTAATTTCCCAGTGCACAAGTTGGAGTTGCCCCAATATAAGCTCCTGCTGTGGAAACAGCAAGAGCATGGCAGCTGAGAGCCTCAACAATCTTGGAAGCTAAATTCTGGTTTTCCAGAGTCCTCTGCTCATGTGCATGACTTAAAAGTAACTCCATAGCACTCTCTTTGGTAAGATCCATCAAGTCAATTTGACAACCAGGAGATGCCATTTGTGATGTCTCTGAGAGACGGCTTGTGACAATCACATTACCATGATTGCAAATGGGAATATAGTCCTTGAGAAAGACTGTTTCATCATCAGCATTATCAAAAATGCAAAGCCAATTTTGATGCATCCTTGCAAGGAAGTCCCGGACATTTTTTACATCTTCACTGATGCCTGCAGCCTTGCCAAGCTCTTTGAAGTTGGCAGTTAGGGTATCATGGGAGGAGGCATCAAAAAACCAAACATTAGAATATCTATTCAAATTCTTCAGTATCATTTACTACTCAGAAAGTACTTGTTCCTTACCTGGAAGAATTCTTGGACACAAAATGAAGAACTGTTTGTGTTTTTCCTGTTCCTCCATTCGCAATAAGGGTGACAACCCGTTGTCCAGGATCAAAAGCATTTTCAATGGAATGCAACAGCTGGTTCACTTGTTGAATTGCATAGTCAGGGAACTGGAAGGCAGTGGAAGATTCCACAGATGACTCTGTGGTTATTGCAAGAACAGGAGCATAAGGAAGTCTATCAAGATATTCCTCTACTGGTGCACTTGGATTTTGGAGAACCAGGAGTGTATTACCAGAGGTTACTTGGGTGATATTCTCTGCAATTGATTTGTCCAAGGTCTGACTAGAGCTTGCATCCAGAAAAATGGAAGAACTACTAGAATCAGTAATCAATATCTTGATTCTCTCAATCCCACTTACTATTTAAGGTTCTGTCTTACAAAGTCCTTAAGTACATCCATGTGTGTACTCCAAACAGTTACAACTGGTGCAGAAAATATTTTCGAAAGTTTTTCCAGTATATCTTCTCGCCCAACAAAGTATTGACTGGGTGAAGGGCACTGGAGAACATTTGAAACAGAAATACTAACATGACCTGTTTGTTCATAGTATTAATATTGAAAATAACTGAATTGAGTTATTTACCATAATTTGCAGCTTGAGGAGCTCCATGATATGTGACATTGCCAGTAGTCAAAATTGAGTTTCTGATTTCAAAGTTTGATGCACCAGCAAACATCTGCGATCTAAACGATAAATTTTTCAATTAAAAGCTATGTCTAGCATTACAGCGCTTTTCATTGGTCTGCGGAATACAAAAATAAATAAAAATTGAGTGCCTACCTCGGCATCAGCGGCCAGGCGGCTCGTGGCCAAAACTGATGGGCCTCCCAATTGGGAAGGTGGGCGCTAAAATATTGAAAAATCGTCGTCGCCAAGAGAAATTGCAAGCAGCAATGCATGAAGTAGATTCTATATATTCTAAAGTACATGGTCTGGTTTAGAATGGTCCAGAGTGCCTGTATCCCAGAAAGACCAACCAGAAAGCTCAAAAATAGAGTAACAACAACAATTACATTTCCAAAACTTGTGGATGCTTGCTGAAGGAAGATTTGAGTGGGTTATGTCCTTTGAAGGCATGTAGACAGCATAGAAGATCATACAGTAATCCTAGTGATAATGGAAAGTGAGATTGGACCACTAGAACATCAAGACTGCATGCATACCTGACACCCTGAGCTTTTCTTGCTCTTCAGCACAATATCACACTGCAAATAGCTTCTCCCTGGTATATCCTATCATTCTAAAGGTCACCCGGCTCTTTCCCTTGGTCCAAAAAGTCCTTATTTTTGCCAGTCGCAATGTCAAGCTCTCAGAGTTTTTTGGGGGCGTTGTCATTGAAAAATGCCATAAAATGGTTGGAATTTCAGTGATACCAGTATTAAGGGGTGGTCCAAGTCACATAATGTAGTTTCTATGCTTTTGAGGTTAGTTGTTGAGCTGCTCGCTATCCAACGCAATGACGACGATTTTTCAGCGTTTTAGCGCCCACCTTCCCGATTTGGGGCTACATCAGTTTTGTACTATGAGCCGCCTGGCCGCTGATGCCGAGGTAGGCGCTCAATTTATTTTTATTTTTGTATTCCGCAGACTGATGAAAAGCGCTGTAAGGAGACCTACGAGGATGCCATTTTAGATCCAGAGAGTGCGGGGTGGAATGGTATGGAAGTTACAAAAAACTGGCACTTTTTATATACTGTATCATTACGTCCGTTTGTTCTTGGCATGTTACACGTTATGGCTTGAATTGATATGTACATGTGCTCATGTTCAGGGGTTCAAGTTACACTTTACGCTTGGCACATTCAGTTCGCCAAAAATTCGCTTTTAGTACCGAGTTTACATGCTGTACGGCCGGACCAGAATGGCTCCCCGTCTTCACACTACACCTAACATCTGACAACGACGGACAACGATACAGCACGATACGATTTCGATTGATGAAAGGTAAGGGTTTTGTATAAGGATCTGAATCCGAGAATATACCCTTGCTAAATGTGCATGCGTATTGCGTATTAATACTACATCCCGCGAGTGTATCAATCTGCACTACTATTTCTCATTAACATCGAAATAGCACTTTCAATGACCCTACATAAAAACAATCATGTCCACGAGCCAACACGACCACAACCACATTCTCCCTCTTCTCCACCGCATCGTGCATCACCTCATCCATCTACGCCCAAGCTCCCAAATCCAGATCAAAATCAAAACCTCCTTCCGCGCATTCCGCAGTCTCTGAGAATACATCCCATGGACTAGACTCCCGAAAATTCGAGAAGAGTGCATTGGGTCTTCATGGCTTGGGTAAATGGAGTCCCCTAGTAGCTGACACGTAAGCGCAATGTGAGGGTTGGGTTTAAGGTTGAACTCGAAGCCACTCGAGCGAAGAGGCGCAAATCGTGGTTTTCCAAATGGTCATTCTCCGTTCTGCCGCCATGATAATCCATTTCTGGCGCGATCCCAGCTGAGAGCAGGCACTCTTCCGACGCGTATTTCTTTAGGCCCCCGCCCGGTGCCTTGCCTCGGGAACCACTACCAACACCACCTGCATCGCTGAGGCTCCAACGGGCTACACAGCCTTTGTAGGATGATGCCTCACTGGTGACGTCTCGAACCAGACTTCCGCTGGATCCAAGTCTGGGACTTTTTTCGATTAAGTACATTGACGGCCTCTGGGCTTCGTACAATCTGTGGCCGAGGGAGGAAGATGATGGCAAGGAAGGACTAAGCAGGCTCTTTGAGCTGAGTAGTTTCGGATCAGGAATGGAAGGCAAGAGGACTAGGAGACTAGGACTGGGAAAGTTGTCCTCTCAACATAAACAAAACCTCCAAGCGCAGATCCTTGAATTGAGAGCTAGTTAGAGAAAATGTATGTATTTTCTCAACTCACTCGGAGGTGGAAGATCACTAGGCTTTTGACTCTGGACTGGTACTATAGTCCTTGAAACAAACAATTTCTCCTCCTTCTCCCACGTCTCATTGGCAAAGGACTACGTCATTCTGCGCCAACAAGACCTGAGACGAGGACATTCCATGGTCCACCGTGACTGATACTTCCATGCTTCCATGGCCTCAGGCCATACTCTTTATGTAACTCACAACGTATACCCGTTCGCAGTCTTCGTATCCTGGTTTAGCATACCCACAACCCATATCTATAGATCTATCCGTCAAAGATGCCGAAGAGTTAGTGCCTCAACCTCCTTGTCCGAATCATCTGAATCATCAACCTCAGAGACGTGTATGCATCGGTATTCAGGGAAGTTTCGGAGCTGGAGAAGATACCACTGGGGGTAACAGCTCTACGCTCGCAAGTCGATGGCTACGAGTAAAATAATCGATTCGGCGATCATGCCTTTACTCAGGCCACCAGAGGGAGGTAGTAGCATCTAGTACGGTGTGTCTGCCAATGGAAGACGGCGAAGTGTACGTAGCAGTAGACACCGGTCCAGTAGGAACATAGAAACGGCCTGAATTCAGTAGAAAAGGGCAGGGGATGCGAGAGGTTGAGGCATTAGCGTTTAACAGAAATGGCCAAGTTAAATTGAACGACTAAAGTTGCAACAAATTTGACGGCCAGTCGCAAGCAATTTGGCACAAAGGGAAAGGATTTCAGACTAAAGGCAAATTTAAGCACGAAGCGATAATAGTAAAATAATACAAGGAGTGGCAGAGCTAGCGGAAAATGAAATGTTAATTTCTATTGTGGATGAGAATACGGAGGACGTACTAGATTCGGTGCCATATTAAGCGTAGAGACCAGCCTCAAAGCCCACTGAATCTTCCAATCCATTTATCTCTTGTTTGAATCCGCAATGAATTTCGGGGAAAAAAGTATTGAGGCTATGAAACAGTGGCGTATAATTTGGAAACTTGGATTGAATGCTGAGCTAGACAACGTGGAAAAGAACTGAGTCTGGCTCGTACAACGTGCAAGTCTCACAGTCTTTCACTCGACGGACAAAATGGCACTGCAGTCACATTTGTTGCGAGAATAGGATTCTACAGAATCGACATGAACTTGAAGCAAGTTATTAGCGCCTATTTAGCACCAGGTTTAAAGCACGTGGGAATAGTTAGACGCTTGTTCCTTCATACTATCGTCGATAGTCGTGAGTAGGCTCGTGACCATCCGTTTCTATTTGAAACTATGGCACAGCCATCTCGGACCGAGGGATCCGTAGACGTTTCTGAGAAACGGCTGGTCCAAGCGGTAGCGATTTAGTAGGGTGGACGTTTTGTGACTTTTTTTCAGTTGTAAAAAATTGTATTTTTAAGATCAGCATATTTGTACGTTTCAAGACTCGGGCTTTCTAATGGTATAAGTCTCAAAAATCGAAATTTTTGAAAGTTTATATCCCACTAATGTACCGGCTAGTCAGACAGACTGTGGCGCTAAGTAAGGCGTCAAACCGAGCCCAGTATGTCCTTATTAGCGTTATACACTCAAAAAAAACGTATTTTTTTTTGTATATATGAATCGACGCAGAATTTGTCGAACTATTGAGTGGACATGGTCTCTCAGAAACAAATTTTTACGAGTGAAAAAAAGTACGATTATTCTAAGGCCGTGGTCACAAAGGTGACCCTGCCATTGTGATGACCGTTCGGACCAGTCCCTCCGTAGGAATTTCCTTTGTTTATGGTACAAACAAACGGATTTGGCTGTTTACGCCAAATAAATTATGTAGGTGGGATTGGTCGCGAGTCTAGTGAGTACCGGCAATGCCTCCAATTTCGGCGGACTTTGGTCTTGTTTGTTTGATCTACAAATTAGGCAATTGGCGCGCTCGTGGATAGTTGGGTTCGTACAGGCTCAAACACACACTCAAGTATATAATTTTTTTTGCGGGATATACTCAGAAAGTAGAAAGTAGCTACTTTCTGAGTATATCCCGCAAAAAAAATTATATACTTGAGTGTGTGTTTGAGCCTGTACGAACCCAACTATCCACGAGCGCGCCAATTGCCTAATTTGTAGATCAAACAAACAAGACCAAAGTCCGCCGAAATTGGAGGCATTGCTGGTACTCACTAGACTCGCGACCAATCCCACCTACATAATTTATTTGGCGTAAACAGCCAAATCCGTTTGTTTGTACCATAAACAAAGGAAATTCCTACGGAGGGACTGGTCCGAACGGTCATCACAATGGCAGGGTCACCTTTGTGACCACGGCCTTAGAATAATCGTACTTTTTTTCACTCGTAAAAATTTGTTTCTGAGAGACCATGTCCACTCAATAGTTCGACAAATTCTGCGTCGATTCATATATACAAAAAAAAATACGTTTTTTTTGAGTGTATAACGCTAATAAGGACATACTGGGCTCGGTTTGACGCCTTACTTAGCGCCACGGTCTGTCTGACTAGCCGGTACATTAGTGGGATATAAACTTTCAAAAATTTCGATTTTTGAGACTTATACCATTAGAAAGCCCGAGTCTTGAAACGTACAAATATGCTGATCTTAAAAATACAATGTAGTCTTACTTGAAGTGTTGGAAGCAGATTTTTTAAATCTCTCTTTTCAAATTTCATGTAACTGAAGATCCTGCCAGCAAAAGACAACGGGACAACTTATAAAAAATCTATTTCCAAGACTTCAAATACAATATTGAGCTCATCAGGATGCACTTTACCTGAAGGGAATTGGTGGAGATTTGAGAGCTGCAGGACAGGACCCCGGATAATACCGCTTCAGCTCTGATCCCAAAAGGCCGGATTTTGGCCAAATTTAGAGGTAATGTATCATGCCAAAGGCCGAATTTCAGCCCTTTTCGGATGGCAGGTCTAGTGTAAAGAAAGGCCAAAAAAGACCGATCTGAGACCAGGTTTGATCCAAAAGGGCCGAATTCTGGGCCGAATTCTTGGATTTTTGGAGTGATCAGGGAGGAAGTTCAGAGTACTCGTACTACTTGTATTGGCACAATAATGTATCTCAGAAGTTATGTTTCTCGAGAGATAGTACGCTGCAAGTCGCATCACTTCCAAATGTTTCCTGTACCGTTCCATCCTTCGTAATTCTGCATTCCGGGAACATTGTGACCCTTCTCAACCCATTGCTACCTAAAGCCTCATTCATGGTAAATGCTGATGTCAAAGCCATCCCGGGAACGGTTGAGCTTGTTCCTGGGTTATATATGGTTCCATCACCTCCTCCTTTGGAAAAGTACCTGCGATCCCTGCCTTCCCACTCGACAATCATTGACATCGTGAAGAAAATTCTCGCAGATGAATCCCGTCATGGAAAGCGTAAGGGAGATGATGAGGTAGAGGAAGAGGACTTATTGCCGGTGACCAAGCGCGCCCATGTTTGAATCTCTGTAAATATCTACTTAGAATTGCAGAAATTGTAGTCCAAATAGTCCAAAATGGACTGGAAACGCTTAAACGGCGGAAAACCAACTTATTAGAGGTATGATGCCCAAAAGGGCCGAAAATGGGAAATTTCGGAGCAGGTATGGTGCAAAAGGCCGGATTTTGTCCAAATCGGGCCAAATTAAAAGGCCGAATTTCGACCATTCAGGATCAGAGCTCAAGCGGTATTATCCGGGGTCCTTGCAGGACACAAACAATTTTTCAGTGAGATCAGGCTTCAGGATTGAGCGCTTAATCAAAATATTGGGCAAAACAAGGACGAAACCACTGGATTTTATGACTGTTTCGTGTTTTTTCTTATGGATATTGTATAGATAGCCTAATTGTTCCTTAAATGTAACTTTTGAGCTTTAAACGAGGTGTATGAACAGCGGAATCAATGTTGAAGGTACTGTGCCTTCAATGCGCGAATTTACGGCATAAAACAAATATGTACAAACTGACACCGATTTTGCAGGCATTGCCGGTACTCAATAGTCGTGCCAAGTCTCGTTGAAGTGTCAACGTGCAAACTGCTCTGTCAGTGCCAGCCTGGGCATCTCTGGCTACCAACATGGAAACTCGTCGACTCCTTCTTCAGATTCAACTCGACCCAGAATTTCACGATGCTAGGCGCATCTAAGTATTTGTCTACTTCTTATTCTTTAGCGTGAATAGATGCTGAATTTTCGGTCGTTTGCTTTTGCAGTAAACCCTCTGCAAGCACGCACAATTACAAAATGCAAGATCACTTTGGTGGTTTATCAGAGGTTGAAGACGTACATCCCATCGTTTTGTGTTCTATTTGTGTCCTTTACTTTCATTTTCGATACCCTGTTTTGTTCCTTCCTCGTTTACCCATACCTGCTCATTCATTCCTCCTTTCGAATCTACTGTTCCTTTCTTCTGTTTTGCTTCAAAATAGCTCCTCGCCCTTCCTTCATTCTTATTTCGTACATTCATCTTCGCTTTTCCTTTCTTCTCATTTCCGTTCATCCTCTGCTTCTCTACTCTCCTACTCTCTGCTCGACCATTCAATATGTTGAGCTGAAACGCGTTTCTAGGCATAAATCGATTCCCTCGACTCAGCTTCACTCCCAGCGATGATCTGGTCCACAAACTACGGCCGTCTCCTCTTCCAAACCGTCTTCACTATGTTCTTCGCTGGCCGTGACTTTCTCCCAAAATGTATTCTCGACGGCGTGAACATCCAAGACTACCTCCAGTCGCATTTCATCGAGCCTTTTGGCCAGCTGGCCGGCAGAATCCGAGATACAAGTGGCCTGCTAGAGGAGTGTGTTATTGGTTGGGATAGCATTAACGAGGCGTTTGAGGGGTTTTGTGGATGGGAAGATGTCGATGCGAACCCTACCAGGCAGGGCTACACCTACCCCAGCTCAATCCTTCCATCTCAGCATGGTTGCCTCATAAACCATCAAAGTCTAGTCGTTCGGCACGTTTGGTCCCTCAAAAATTGGATCCGTCGTGATTGACCCCAAAGGACGCTTATGGGATCGAGAACGATAATGGCCCGTCTAAAATGGGGTTGGGCGAGAGACCCTGGATGGAAGCTAGGGACGTATATATGGCTATTTGGGATTTGGATACTGGTGATGTCCTTAGGCCAGAGGATTTGGAGCCCATGGACGAAGGAAAAACTTCTTCTTCACCCGTCAAGGTTAAATTCATCCATCATGTTACACTACTGGCTAGCACATTTCCGTCCTTTTGTCACTTATATCCGTGCTTCTCATTTAGAAGCAATCCTATTCGTGCAGCCTCCTGTATTCACACCACCTCCGCCTATCCCCAAGTCTTCCTTGATGATTTTGGCTTGCACGGCTGCGCAGGCTTCTCCGGACACTACTACGACGGTCTAACTCTGATCACCCGCCACTGGAACTGGTTCAATGCTGATGCCCTCGGTGTCATCAGCGGACACTACTCCTCCCGGTCTTTGCCATCAAAATTGGTGAAGCAGTTATCCGAAAATCCATCCAAGAGCAACTCGGTATTCTCAAAGCCAATACGCTCACAATCACCAGAGGCGAAGGAATCTATCCCACCATTATGGGTGAAATGCCAAGGATTAGAGCTTGTGGGGTGTCGATGATGTGGATGCGCCTCTGGACGCAGACGCAGATGTAGATTCGTCGAAGCATCAGCTTCAACAGCAGGGCCTCGAAAACAAAGACTATGATTCATTGTTGAGGCTTCAGCTTCAGCAGCAGGGTGGAGATGAAGAAGTTAGTATGTACGGTATGGCAGGGACGACTCTCAAGCCATTCTTCTGCAAAAGAAGAACCGGTCGAAATTATCCAACAAGTATCAACATGGTATAGCTCAAAAGTCGGTGCATCCACCTCCGCATCCGCGTGCAGCTTTGTCGTTGTTATCAGTAGGCAGTCTAGGCTCATTTCCCTCCCAAGGTCCCTCCTCTTCCGCACCTAATCCCTAACCTCCGGCGCACGTCCCCACGCATCGTCAGTTGCCTGTTCCCGGTAAAAACCATTGTTACACCGTCCGATATCCAGTTTGATATTGCAAGTGTGGTGTTTAGGTTGACGGTGGGTCGGGGTTAATCCTCTAGGTTGGAAGACCTGGCGACGGAGATTTTCGTTCCCGTGGTGCATTATGCGCGTCCGAGGTTGCTTGCATCTTCATCTTCAGCAGCAGCAGAAGGCGGTGGATTCGGCGGCGCATAGCGGGACTTCCTGTACTCATCCCTATCCCTACCTCAAGTAGCTCGATTGCACTATCACTACCGAATCTCACCTGGCTTGGACTCCGAGTCGGGGCAATACTGATACTGAACCCAGTGATATCCTAGATATTGAGGTATTGAGGTCAATGATTGAGATTCGGAGAAGGGGGGGTGTTATTAAGACTGCCGATATGCTTGGCTTTCCGGAATGCGGGTGGGCGGAGAGGCGTTGTCCTGAGGATGGTGGGTGTTGTGTTATGTGATGCTTCATGAATGGACTTTGTTACTGAATTTGATTGCTTGTCTGATCTCTCTTTTTTGTTTTTATGCTCATTTACATTCCCTAGTTTTTTTTTAATGCATCCTTTACATATGTAGTACTTGTACCCTACATATCATATGCATTACCCATACAGTATCACCTTACTATTAGAGAGTTCCAAAGTACAGTCACTCATGATATTCATCCAGTGCTTGTTTTTTTGCTTAAATTCATACAAGGAAATGGCATTCAAGTTTCCGACTTGACTGTCTCTGACAACATTCAGAATCACTCACTGCTAGATACTGTAATGGCATGCCCAGAATGGAAGTAGCTGCAGGCCTGCAGAAACTGAAGCAAGGGCATTGATTAAAGTGTTGACAAATGAAAAGGACACAATCATCTACTACCACTACAGTGACCCAAATCCGCCCATTGAAGATTCGAGCTCGAGTTTACCAATCAATATCAATTTCCTTCCTCTGCAAAAGTCTCCAGGTGGGATTATCTCCAGTCTACTTTGAGTTGGTGGCCTTGAGGGCAGACAAAAAAAATGCACTGGATGATTCACACCCCTGCCACTGAACCAGCTTGCGGATGGGACATTGATTCTTCAACTTCGAAGACTAATTCAGAAAAAATCAGGTATTCATGAACCTAAATAAGGACTAAAGTGGCGTGTATACGGGACTTGGACTGCCAGTCACAATAACTGGGTACAATGTAGATTCCAAGCTGTACTTACAATTTTATACACCTACAGTGGCAAACCGGGAAGCAAAACAATTGAGGAAAATTGGCTGTTTCTGAGCAAAATATATACTTTTTTAATATGTTTTTGTACATAGACCGAAACTAGAATATCCATAGTATAGTCTCAAATTTTCTTGGATTTTATCTTGATGATGCGCCCACTGTAGAGGTAGTGAACTTTTGAAACGTAGAAAATGGGCCAAAACCCGGGATGCAAAACAGTCACGTGCTCACGCTTTACAGCCTGCTTCGTGTTGCTCTTGCACGTCAAATCCTTTTTCTAGGGCTCTTGCATGGATGAGGTGGTGAATAGAGGTGGACAGCCACCAGGGACAAAGCTACAACGCAAAAAGGAAGCAGAAAAACGCGCAAAAATCAGTTTCAACATGCTTCGAAGATCATAGTGGCAGAAAGTCCTATAAAAAAGCTGCTCAGCATCAAGGAGTGGCAAGCTCCTCTGTCCGGCACCAAGATCATGGCCATCAGAATTGCTCAACTGCTCACCAAAGCCAGCAGAAGCTTAGCAGTGGTGATGATTATCTGCCAACTGTTGGCCAGAAATGCTTTCCTGCTTCAAAGCGCCATCTCAGGCCACGGAAACGCTGCCGAACATCTTCCCCATCCGCTTTCAACCTTGATAATGAATCCCGCTAGCCATTGAACCTCATTCTCCCCATGAAATGCATCATTTTCTCAAAATATTCAGCGAATTTCCGGTATTTTATTTTTTGCCGGAAAATCAACAAGTCTATATACTTTAATATGTACATAAAATTACTCGTAGCATTGCCTAGTATCACAGAAAAAAGACAGAGCCCAGAAAATGTCTTTTGAGCCCAATATATGTAGAAGTTTTGCTACCCAGTCAAGTTTCACTTCCTGGTTTCCCACTGTACCTGTGCTCTAATTTATCAATCATGATCAGTTTTGGATTAGTTTCAGAATAAGTGGAGAGCACAAAAAACTGTTTAGTAAGAATATACAATGTCATTGTCCAACAACTTGTTGGCACAGCTGAAGGACCTCTTCTTGTAACTTCTCAGCCAGTTCCAGCTTTCCACATTTGTGATATGTAACTGCAAGATTTTCCATAGAATTCAGGGTGTCAGGGTGCTGGTCCCCAATGACTTATTAGCGCAGCTGGAGGACCTCTTCTTCTAACTTCTCTGCTAGTTCCAGTTTTCCACATTTGCGATATGTAACTGCAAGGTTTGCCATGGAATTTAGGGTGTCAGGGTGCCTGTCCCCAATGACTTGTTTGCGCAGCTGAAGGACCTCTTCTTCTAACTTTTCTGCTAGTTCCAGCTTTCCACATTTGTGATATGTAACTGCAAGGTTTGCCATGGACCTCAGGGTGTCAGCGTGTTGGTCCCCAATGACTTGTTTGCGCAGATGAAGGACCTCTTCTTCTAACTTCTCTGCTAGTTCCAGCTTTCCACATTTGTGATATGTAACTGCAAGGTTTGCCATGGACCTCAGGGTGCTAGGGTGTTGGTCCCCAATGACTTGTTTGCGCAGCTGAAGGACCTCTTCTTCTAACTTCTCTGCTAGTTGCAGCTTTCCATATTGGCAATATGTAACTGCAAGGTTTGCCATGGACCTCAGGGTGTCAGGGTGCTGGTCCCCAATGACTTGTTTGCACAGCTGAAGGACCTCTTCTCCTAACTTCTCAGCAAGTTCCAGCTTTCCACATTTGTGATATGTAACTGCAAGGTTTGCCATGGAACTCAGGGTGTCAGGGTGCTGGTCCCCAATGACTTGTTTGCGCAGCTGAAGGACCTCTTCTTCTAACTTCTCAGCCTGTTTCAGCTTTCCAAGTTGCCCATATGTAGCTGCAAGGTTTGCCATGGATCTCAGGGTATCAGGATGCTGGTCCCCAATGACTTGTTTGCGCAGCTGAAGGACCTCTTCTCCTAACTTCTCTGCTAGTTCCAGCTTTCCACATTTGCGATATGTAACTGCAAGGTTTGCCATGGATATTAGGGTGTCAGGGTGCCTGTCCCCAATGACTTGTTTGCGCAGCTGAAGGACCTCTTCTTCTAACTTCTCTGCTAGTTCCAGTTTTCCACATTTGCGATATGTTCCTGCAAGGTTTGCCATGGAATTTAGGGTGTCAGGGTGCCTGTCCCCAATGACTTGTTTGCGCAGCTGAAGGACCTCTTCTTCTAACTTCTCTGCTAGTTCCAGCTTTCCACATTTGTGATATGTAACTGCAAGATTTGCCATGGAAAAGAGGGTGTCAGGGTGCTGGTCCCCAATGACTTGTTTGAGCAGCTGAAGCACCTGCTCTCTTAATTTCTCACTCTGTGACCAAAAGCCACTGTCTTCAAAAACTTGTGCCAAGGCCTTGCACACAAGGGTAGTTGGTAAATGGTTTGAGCAAATATAACTGGCTTGTATTACCAGTTGGCGGCGAAACATATAGTCATCATTGGCAAATTCTAGTGGAATTGCACGCCCAAGAAGCAATACTGCTGTCTGATTTATACAATTCTCCTCACCACGTGCAGTAATTTCACATGCACATGTGTGAATTACTGGATGAAATGCCAGACTTTTTGTGAGATAATTGTATGATGCCAAAGAAAGTTGACACAACTCATTAACACTGTCTTCCCACGAGTCCTCCTTTGCAAACACAGATAGGAATTCCATCATAAAATTTATGCCCTTAGTGGGAGGATTCAAATCAACAGGACCAACATCACTGCCAGTGAAGGCAGCTGCTCGAGTGAATATCTCCAAAGGAATGGCAGTTGGATTTAGATATGCACATATCTGTATAAGCAACTGGGTTGGATGACTGAGTTTCTCAAAACTCAGATGAAAGGCACTAAATACAGTCCTCTGGTAGTTATCCATTGATCTCATTCTGTAATTCAGAAGTTTCTTCTTTTTCTTATTAAAATGTGCCAAGTAACTTCCCAGTGCACAAGTTGGAGTGACCCCAATATAAGCTCCTGCTGTTGAAACAGCAAGAGCATGGCAGCCTAGAGCCTCAACAATCTTGGAAGCTAAACTCTGGTTTTTCAGAGAGCTCTGCTCATGTGCATGGCTTAGAAGTAGCTCAATAGCACTCTCCTTGTTAAGATCCATCAAGTCAATTTGACAACCAGGAGATGCCATTTGTGATGTCTCTGAGAGACGGCTTGTGACAACCACATTACCATGATTGCAAATGGGAATATAGTGCTTCAGAAAGATTGTTTCATCATCAGCATTATCAAAAATGCAAAGCCAATTTTGATGCATTCTTGCAAGGAAGTCCCGGACATTTTTGACATCCTCACCAATGCCCATAGTCTTGCCAAGCTCTTTGAAATTCGCAATCAGAGTATCATGGGAAGAGGCATCAAAAAACCAAACATTAGAGTATCTATTCAAATTTTTTAGCATGATTTACTACTCAGAAAGCACTTGTTTCCTACCTGGAAAAATTCTTGGAGACAAAATGAAGAGCTGTTTGTGTTTTTCCAGTTCCTCCATTTGCAATAAGGGTTACAACCCGTTGTCCAGGATCAAGGGCCTTTTCAATGGAATGCAACAGCTGGTTCACTTCTTGTTGACTTGCATAGTCAGGGAACTGGAAGGCAGTGGAAGATTCCCCAGATGACTGTGTGGTTATTGCAAGAACAGGAGCATAAGGAAGTCTATCAAGATATTCCTCTACTGGTGCACTTGGATTTTGGAGAACCAGGAGGGTATCACCAGAAGTTACTTGGGTGATATTCTCTGCAATTGATTTGTCCAAGGCCTGACTGGAGCTTGCATCCAGAAAAATGGAAGAACTACTAAAATCAGTAAATTGATGTCTTGATTGTCTCAATCCCACTCACTATTTAAGGCGATGTCTTACAAAGTCCTTAAGTACATCTATGTTTGTACTCCAAACAGTTACAACTGGTGCAGAAAATATTTTCGAAAGTTTTTCCAGTGTATCTTCTCGCCCAACAAAGTATTGGCTAGGTGAAGGGCACTGGAGAATGTTTGAAATTGAAACACTAGCATGACCTGTTTGCTCATAGTATCAACATTGTAAATAACATAATTGAATTATATACCAAGATTTGCAGCTTGAGGATGATATGTGACATTGCCAGTAGTGAAAATCGAGTTTCTGATTTCAAAGCTAGATGCACCAGCGAACATCTGCGATCTAAATGATAAAATTTTCAATTAAAGCTACTTCTAGCATCAAAGAGACCTACGAGGATGCCATTTCAGAACCGGAGATCGAGTGGGCGTGAAATGATATAGAACTTAAACTGGCACCTTTATATACCTGAAGCCTAGGAACCATCTGATGTCCTCATGTGGACCACATTTTCAGGTCCGATTCATAACACGTGACAGCCTCTTCCGGAATCCCAACTTGAACTACAGCTACAGCCGTTCGATGATGACATGATAAAAGGTGAGATTTTGATAAGGAACTAAATATGAGAATATACCCTTGGATAATTGCAGGAATAAATATGTCCATGCTAAATGTGCGTGCGTACATACTAGCGTACATACTACATCATGCAAGAAACTTGCATATGTATCGCATTGCCCAATGCTTACTGTCTCCACTGTAAACGCCAAATGGTCGTAAAACAACGTTCCCCGCTTGACAAGTCAAGATAAAAATGAAGGAAGCACTTACTACTGCTTAACGCAGGCTCAACATCCTCTTCAAAGTTCGCTTTAATATTACTTTCCCCACAGCCTCTCGACTGCTGAGAGTACCATTCACGTCACTCGCACGTCACGAACCATCTTCTGGATATCATTCGAGCTCAGCGCAACAGTCACAACAGAAACTCTTCGTAGAATGTTTCAGAGTAATCACCTCCAGAGGACCTATTATTCAGCGCCTGGGACAAGTCACTGTAAACCTCATCGAAGCATGACATCCTACTAGCGTTAGCGAAGGCTGAACCCTAGTGCGAATGTTGGGAATTCTTCCTCTCACACCGGCACCAGAAGAGGCCAAAGGAGCATTATTGAGCAAATAAACGGCGAAGTGTTCAGCTGCACCTTCCGGAAGTGGAGACATTTCTTCTTCACCTCCGTCAACGTAGTGGAAGGTACGACTTCCTCCTCTCAAAGACTGGGAGTACCCTAAACATCTTCAAGAGATCATAGAAGACCTCTCGTAGATGGATCGTTGAGTTTCGCCCGAAGGATGACCAGGGATACTCACTTCTGCAGCAAACAAAAGGACTCTTGAGTTTGTTCAGCATGGAACAGTTCCCAGAGTGCCATGTAGTGGAGGCGTCAAAGGCAAATACTTAAGGAATGTGTGAATGAACAGGGAGGAGACAATAGGGTTGACGTTGGGATCATCTTGGCCTAGGATGAAAACCCTCCTACGCCACCTTCAGGAGCTAGATCTAGACCAGCAACGTCCTCTCCATACTCATAAAAGCGGATGACATTCTTTGGTCCATGCGTTTGTATATCACTGGAATTCCGTATCGCAGCCTGAGCTCTAGACACGCTCATACTTACCCAGACATGCGCTAATTGACCTTTTCTGTCCACGTCTTTGTGTCCATTTTATCCTTGTGAGCGTTTAACCCAGAACCAAGCTAACCCTAAGGCGATGGCTACAAGTAAAGGCGTAATCGATGCGGCTATCTTGCCTTTACTCAGGCCGCCAGAGTTGGAGGAGCTGTATCCTCAGAGGATAAAGACTGTCTAACAGAAGACGGTGCAGTGTATGTAGCAGTAAACACCGATCCATTAGACAGCATAGAAGCAGCCTGAATTCAATACATGTAGTAGACTAAAGGACAGGGGATGTGAGAGGCTTCGGTTTTAGCGTTTAACAGAAACGACCAAGTTAAATTGAACGACTAGAGTGGCACAGATATAACGGTGGGTTGCAAGCAATTTGGCACAAAGGAAAGGATTTCAGACTAGAGGCAAATGTAAGCATAAGCACGAAGCGATAATACAAGGAGTGGTAGAGCTAGCGGGAAATGAAATGTTAATTTCTATTGTGGATGAGAATACGTACTAGATTCGGTGCCATATTAAGCGTAGAGACCTGCCTCAGAGCCTACTGAATCTTCAAATTCATCTTTCTCATAACGTTGTTGGAATCCGCGATGAACTTTTGGGAAAAAAAGTATTGAGGCTATTGAGCAGTAGTGTATAGGCTGGAATCTTGGATTGAGCTAGACAATTGGAAAAGAATTGACTCTGGCTGGTACAACGCGCAAGTTTCAGTCGAATTGACACGACGGTCACATTTGCGAGCCAACAAGTTGATGATTAGCGCGCGAGTCCCTTGTTCTTCTCTTCAATTATCATCGTTCGACAGTTCACGGTTCATGCGTCCGATAAACGGCTGCAATATCTTGCTTGACTCTTGACAGAGGTCTTGGTGATTTGCTGGTAAGCTCAAGGTGCGTTCTCAAGTAAATCGTGTTTCGTTCAGTCCTGAATGTTTTTGCGTTTAGGTTATATTATAATGGACTGCCGGACTGTGTTCACTTCCGAATCAATTATCCAGCTATTTGGGACGCTGCAAAATGCATTTGGCTTTGCATCCAGGCTTGACTATTCCAAACGACCTCATCTCCCTCCATTGCTTGAGCTTCGTTCATTCCTCACCATCAGCGTACTGTGGATATGTTTACGCTCCTGCATCTGTACGCTGAAGCCAAAGCTAATGAAGAATAAAGGACGATGGGCAGATCTCTCTGTCCAAGCCGAAGATTATCTCTTATCATGTCGTCCCTGAACCTCCCTAGAGGCTAGCACGTCGTTACCCACCTCATCAAAAGTTTCCTTCGCCCTATGACACTTCAAAGCAGATGAAAAGATTGTGTTGGGTTGGAAATGGGGCGACGCGAATTTGGAGTCGAATTTGGAAGGGTAAAAGTGTGTTATCATTCCTTTTGTTTCGTTCGGGAAAGAGTTAACGGGATTGTTTTAAGGATACCTGCGAAGCAAGGGAAAGATATGTGCAACCTAAATCATCTACGGTTTGAGCGCTCTGTGATTTTGAGGGTATTAGGTGGGTCTGCCTACATATTCTTCACGCAAGTGGTCCTTTTTCTGATTCGTTTGACTTCTTAAACGTTTCTTTGTTTCGTTTATTCGTACGTTCATTGACAACCTCATTAACTACCTAACCATTTGGGTTTTTTCTATAGGCGAACGAATGGGAAAGGAGTTGGATGTTGAATGAACGGTTGGTTCGAGAGGAGGGGGTGGATGTTGTTGGCGATTTCAGTGGGTTAAAGGGCCCGGAGCATTCAGGGAGATGAAGACCAATTCCCTACGTCGACAACGCCGGTGTTTGGGCCGTCTTCTGCCGTTTTTCCTTCCACTCCCGCGTCATCTCCGTTTCCGGCGCCATTATCATTCTCAGCAACACTGTAGACGCCGTCTTCCTCTTCCACGTATGATACTGAGGCCGTCAGCTCCTCTTTTACCATGAGCATCTTTACGCAAGGAATCGATTCGGTGCCCTCCGATATTGAAGAACTTAACCTCGGCTTGCTCATCGGCCATCGCGCGCGCACACGACGCAAATCCGTATCTGACGCTGGTTCAGAACCCAGTCGTGAAAGCCGTAGAAAAGACCCGGCTGAGGATGACGAGGGGGTTGGATATTCATGGGGTATCGAGATGGGAGGAAGGATGATGCATTGCACCCTGAAAGAGTATCCCTTCCCTAGCGTAGTCGATAAGCGCATAATTATGACCTGGTATGGAGCATTTTGGCTTGGTATAGAATTGGTTTGGGAGGCAATTGTATAGATTCCTTTCAAGGATCAAGTGTATAGATGTTGAGCGAATATGTATACAGGTGGCACTTGTAGAAGAGGATACTCCCATTTGTATCTTCAGGCTCTCCCAAGTTCCAACGAACATCCAATGCAGGATCTCCAAGTAGGTCCATACGGTTAATTAGAATGGAAATCTTGGATTTGCAACGCTGTTGATTTTCTTTTTGATTTCTTCTCCCTTTTCTCGCTTGGGTAATAAGTCAAAAGCGAAATTACCCAGACTCAAAGAAATCGACACTGTAGTATCATCGTTCAGTTCTGAATCTGAGTAGTCATACAAACTCCGAAATATGTACAATGGCATTGCTTCAATGTAGTTGCCTATCCCCTTTGAAACTTCGGAAGGAAGGAAGGAAATTTCGGATCGTTGCGGGTAATTCAACGTCGATGGTTGGGGCCGTCTTGGACATGGTTGAATACCGATGGCTGGCCGTCGGAGATTTGACGAAATAGGTCTGCCCTATGGATCTCGGTAGATATGGCTATTCAAAGTAGTACCGCCAACGGGTGAAATGTTTATCGTGTATTTACCCGGTAGAAGTTACTTGAGATCTGTCAAGTAGCAGTCACACTCGGCAAATCTCCTACTATTAGTACTAATGCAAAAACCGTTCACGGCGGTGGATCTCTACCGAGGGGTAACGGTGCTTCGTTCAAACTCCCCGGGAGGTTTCTATACGAGTAAAAAGTCGTATGTTTTTTGAATAAGGGTCCAACAGAGACTGGGCGGCCACGTACAGAAATTGGAATGATTGAATGCAAACGAAATCGGAATCTAGGCATACAAATTGGGCTTTCGTCGATGCTCCAGCCAGGACCAGCCTTCCAGGATCGCGCATTCGAGCGTGTAGGCTCGTAAAAGAAAGTGGTGCCAAGAATAAAGTGAGTCGGTCGTCAAATTCAAGAGCTATCCAATTTCCAAATTCAGCAGTTGTGCAACGGAGAAGCATGTCAATTATTCTGCATACTTCTGAACTGGTGAAATACGTTACAAATATTGAATTGCGGAGTCGAAACACAACTTTTGACGCGCACCAAAATTTTGTCTCGTCTTCAGCCATCTCCTGTTATTGTGAAAGGCGTCATTAATAAAACAAGTTCAACGTGAACTGTAACTGTAAGATAAGTAAGTAAGTGCTCAGATCATTGTGGTCTGGGCCTGCCGACGGCATCCGACTACGCATCTCTGCCTCGAACTTCCATCCATTCATCCCGATGGAATCTACCATCCGCAGGCATTTTGGTACAGTAAGCCTTTTTTTCCTGTCAAGAATTGTTCTCCGTTCGCCCTGACGATGCCCTGACGTATGCCTGAAGTAGCAATCTGACTATAAGTAACAGACTCGTGTCATGATCTATGCATCATGAATGACTCTGCATGTCTAGCTACAAACGTAGCTTTAGCATAGATAGTCTGAGAGGTCATTGTTACCTTCAGACCCAGAGTCGAGTCGAGACGAAAATACCTCGCTGCTCAGCTGAAACTGCGGATATCCTGTATGTGCATATATCCAATAGATATATGCCTCCCGACTGAATTCACTCTACATTATCCTGTGCCTCTTTTCTGATAGTCAGTGAACTGCCCCAGGTTATATTCCAGATGTACCTCCGCACATCCGATATACCTTGGCGCGACAGTCATGTCATCCGAGGCACCTTATTTGACACTTGTTTTGCTCTCCAGTTCTTTCGCTTCCTTCCTTCCTTTCCTTCTATATCATTACTTATACACATTATATATGACTTCCACATTCTCGGCGGAGACTGCGCTCCCTATCGTCGATGTTGACGACCTTTCTTCCACAAAAATTGCCAGCACTCCACTCCCAGTCATCACGCCTTTGACTGACCCTTTTTCGCTCATAACTCCTGCCCGCAAACTGCCCACTTTCACTCGCTCAGAAGTTGCCTTTCTAATTTCTCGCGGCCACATCCTCACTATTCATCGTTCGCTACATTTATCGATTGAACCATTTTTTGGCTGTACACCCTGGTGGCGATCTTCCGGTACGTCTAGTATTTACGCCTTTAGAGAGCCTATCTCATTTTTAACATTTACACAGGTACTTCACTTTGTCGGAAGGGATGCCACGGATGAAATAGAGGCTTATCACCCAGCTGAAGCCCTCACTCGCATGAAAGGCTTCATCATTGGCACCGTAGACCCTGTTGATTGGAGCGAAAGCAGCGGCTGGAAACCTCTAGTTCCTCCAGTTCACCTTGGATGGCCCAACAATATCGCTGCTTACGCCGGTGTACCTATGGTCGACACTTCTCTGCAGGCCTTCCGTGGTACGTGTAAAGAATGGGTTGGCTTGTCACCTCCAGACACAACGCTGCCGCCTATGGACCCCATCTTCACTCGAGCCACCATCGCCTCCTCCAGGAGATTTGCCCTGTCGAACAAAAACGCTTGTCTGATTCGTTCAGGCAATTGCGCCAGCAGCTCCTCATGGAACCAGGCCTCTTTGAGTTACACCCCTGGAAACTTTACCGCTTCACGTATCCTCCGCTGTCTTTCGCTATTTGCTACGTTTCTTTGGTTCTATCTCACCGCATCACACAAATGTCGGTCTTGTCGTTTTCCGTTCATTCAGTCAGAGCTAAACAAATATATCATTCAGGGCATTACTGCGTCTCGGCCATTGCATTGGGTTTTTTCATGCACCAGATCATGTTTTGTGCCCGTAAGAAGGTTCCACTAAACTATCTTTCGAAAGTGTAAACTGATATCATGTACTCAGATGACGCCGGCCATACAGAAATCACTGGAAATCGGTTCTGGGACCGGGCAATCGGGGGTACCATTGCGAGCTTTGCCAGTGGGATGTCGCTCGGATGGTGGATAGACCAGCACGATGTTCACCACTTGATCACCAATCATCCTGAGCACGACCCTGATATCCAGCTCCTTCCTTTCTTCGCTTTCAGTACTCGCTTCTTCGACAGTCTCTACTCGACTTTTCACGCTTGTGTCATGCATTTCGACGCTCCAACGCGTTTCCTCATTCAGTACCAGCATCTGTTTTTCTATCCGGTCATGGTTTTCGCGAGGTTTTCCTTGTTTGGCAAAAGCTACGTATACGTACGTCCCGCTTGGTCTTCTCATACTTTCGCTCCCTAATGTTCTAATTTGCAGTTGCTCACGAAAGCTAAAGCAGACGGCTTCCGGACGTTCGAGCTTATTGGTGTTGTGTTCTTCTGGTGCTGGTATACTTTGATGTTGAAGCGTATCGGTACGGGTTTCGATGGCGTGAACGGCCACTCGGTGATCGAGCTGTGGGGTACCCGTGTTTTATTCATCCTACTCAACCTCATTTCCGTATGCCTGATCCATATTCAGGTTTTTCTCTCTCTCGGATTACCTTCGGATTCGTCGGTTTAATCACTTTGTCTAGATTGTACTTTCGCATAGCGCTCAAGACTCCGTAGACATGGGTGTGTACGAATGCTTCATTCATCGACAATTGAGAACGACAATGGACGTATCGTGTCCCGAATATCTTGATTTCATTCACGGCGGGCTACAGATGCAAATCGCCCACCATGTACACTTCAATTCGATTATCATCTCCCACCAGGTACTGACTTGAACGCTAGTTATTCCCTCGACTATCCCGACTCAATCACCGCCGAGCAACTGTCCGAATCAAGCAATGGGTTGAGCAAAACAGACGCTACGCGACAGAAAACAAATCGGGTGGCGATTTATTGGAATTCAAAGAGAAGAATTTCACGCAAGGGAATGAACAGATGGTGGGCATGTTGGAGGACATTGCTGGCCAGTGTCGCGCGATGCTGGCAGTGGCCAAGGGATAGAATAAGTCTTTTTCGGAGAACTGATTTTCTTTCATTTGTTGTGAACGGGCTCTCCCCAAATAGAGATGGAATCTGTCGTTTTTGGACCTTGGACTCGTTTGCTATAGATATTTTTATGGATGCTTATTACTTATACTTACAGTATTTGCTTAAGTAGTAGCTATTGTACAGCGTATAGTCTGAGTTTAGATAATCTATGGTATGAATCTCTCAGAATCTATCCATGTTTGCTATCACTGCGCTAAATACTAAAAGAGCTGCTGGATTTTCATCTCAGACTAATAAGACTGCAAGTGATCACACGGCCCAGCACCCTCGTCAGCTTTTTCCGGGCTTGTAATGTAGCCAAATCTCCACGTAGCCTATCCTAGTGAAATAGCGCTGGAGATAGCCTCGTATACCAAGTAGCGCAGTCATACCGTGATGCTGAAGAGCTCGGGTTGCGTTCGCGGCAATCCCCGGGCTTTTTTGCTCGTGGGTGTGGAAGTCGAGAAAGAGGATGTGGATTTCGAGTTCGAAGTAGTGGAGGCACACATAATGATATCGGAAGGACAACACTTGGTTTCGATATCGAGGCTAGGGCAAAATCAGTGATCACTCAGTCGATACAATCACAATTAAGTGAGAGGAAGAAGATATAGAAGCTCCGCAAGCAAAAGGAGGGAGCATCGTAGACTAAGAATGTAGAGCCATGGAAGTGCAAGCAGTCAAGGAAGCAGAGAAGATTGTTAACCTCTGAACCTTTTTGAACACACCAAAAGGAGACAAGCGCGTTGATTGACGCCGACGAACAAAATCTCTTCCTTCCTTCCTCCCAGATTGCAGAATATTCCTAATGACGACGAGGATGAATATGGGGAACGAGGAGCTCAAGGAGATTATGACTGCGACGAATTCAAGACTCGTGATTTGAACAGGAAAGAGCTCTTGATGTCTCCTAAATGACGCAGACGGTTCTAATGCGTTGAAATACGGTATGGACAGGCCTCTAGACGCGAAGGCCGAGGCAGGCGTATACCTGGCGAAACTTCAGCAGCAGGGTGGAGATGAAGAAGAAGTTGGCATGTACGGTATAGGGAGGGACGGCTCTCAAGCAGTTCTTCTGCGAAAGATGAACCAGTCGAAATTATCCAACAAGTATCGACATCCATAGCTCAACGGGCGGCTTCGTATCCGCGTGCAACTTCACGTCGTTATTATTAGACACTCAAGGTTCCGATTCCTTCTCCTCACGCCCAACGCGCTTTCAGTCGACCATTCCCGGTTAAACCCATCAGGACACCGTCCGATATCCAGTTTGATATTGCCTTGACGGCGTTTAGGTTGACGGTGTCGAAGATTAATCGATAACCAGCGGAGCCTGAGATGAATGCAAATGATGATGGACAACCTTCCTTACGATGTGAACTTGACTTTGACTCGGGACTTGGCGCAGTATATATGTACGGACTTTGCTATTCACCGCACCAAGTCTTCATTCCGTCACCAGATCTCTCACATACACATCGACGATCGTATATGCTTTTAGCTCGAGGTGATGGTTGGAACTTGCTAGAGCCTTCTTTGACTCAACGAGTTTCACAGGTATTGCCGAGCTCCATTGACATTCTACCTGTTCCGAACGCTTCAACCCCGAGCTCGAGCTCCACTCAGAATTCAGCTGCCGCGTTTAGGCCATCGATTCTACTACTGTGCTATGAGCCAGTCCGTAAGGGCAGTGTCGACGTCTTATCCGGATATCAGCAGCAATCATTGACGAAGGTCAGCGTGTATCAAGCCTATCTTTGTGTATGAGGTCCTGGGAGGAGTTGTCCATGATGCTGAGCGATAACTACTATTTTAGGCATAGGCATCCAATGACATCTTTAATGTTCTCCCTGCGCAAAAAGCCACAGTTGCACGCTCAGAACGGTGCTTTGATGTATGTGTACGCAGTCAATCATATTCATATCGCCTTGCTTATCCTTCATGGAACTTGGACGTACTTGTTCCGTTCCTCCTAGTACCCCGGAAACTGCTCGATGTGAGATGGAACTAGGAAAATCGAGTTGGTTGAGGGCGACTTTATAGTCGGTACTGACAAAATCTCAATGAAAGAAATACACACGTTCCCATGATGTTGAAGGTCTTTCGAAATCACCTTACTCCTCCCCTTGCTCGTGCTCCTTCTCCTATGATCCCGCCCGTTCATGCTCAAACCCCTGCTGCTCCTGCTGCCCCTGGCATTCCTCCGGGACCACCTCCTTTGAACGTGATCTTTTTCGGATCCACTGGATGCGGAAAGAGCTCCATCGTCAATATGTTGCTCGATAGAGAGATGGCTCCGATGTCCAGTGGTGCCGTGGGGTGCACTTTCGACAACAATGCCTACTCCGTCACGATAGAAAAGAAGGAATACCAACTTTTCGACACCACCGGCCTTGACGAAGGCACTGCGGGTACAGTGGTTTCGAAAGATGCCATTCTGAAGCTTTACCAGCTTTTGCGTAGCCTGCAGGACGGCGTCACTCTTCTCGTCTACTGCATGCGGGGCCCTAGAATCACAGAGACACTAGAGCGAAATTATTCCATTTTCCACGATGGATTTTGTCGCGGGAAAGTTCCTATTGTCATCGTTATAACGGGACTGGAAGACCATGAGCCCGACATGGATTCATGGTGGACCAAGAACAAGGAAGCGTTCGATAAATATAAAATGAATGTTGCTGGCCATGCATGCATAACCGCTACTCGAGGTAAGAGGACAAAAAATGGGGAACCAGAGTTTAGGAACGATGAAGAGTATAACAAATCGCGGGAAGTACTGCGCGATCTTATTGTTGAGACGTGCATGAAGGCAAAGCCTTGGAAATTGGTAGGCTTTCGATATGTCTTGGACTCACTTCTGCAATGCTGAATACCTTCAAAGGAATCTAACGACTGGTTCGTTACGATTCTGAAATGGCTTCGTCGCAATCTACCCAATTGGTTAAACCAAATCGTCAGCCCTCGCCTGGGGGGCTTGTTCACGGTGTTGAAACACTTCATGCCCGAGAGTGAGGCAAGGGACATTGCTGTGAGGGCGGATATGTAGCAGGAGACTACCACGCCGCAGACCTGACCAATGTAAGTCATTCGGTCAACTTAAATTTTCGTCACCTTTTTCCTGACCCAGGTTTGTTTTAGTCACTTCGACGAGAAACTTGTTCCTCTTTCCTTTGCATCTTTCCGACTTCGCCCCAGGTTGATTTCCTATTGAGGTTGTTTCGACTCTGCAGAATTCCCTCCAAACGATGTCGTTTGGAGGAAGCGTGTGCCAAATTTTGGCGGTCCAAAACCTCCCTAGTACCATATGAATAGTAGTGGCATAACATATTATGTTGACTTTGTATCGAGGTCGTTCAATTCTATCGATGATTCCAAGGTATCCTATTACTTGAGGACTTTGAATCGCACCACTGAGTAGATCCGTAATTATCGATCTGATGTTACTTATTCGGACTTTGCCTTGTTGTTCGAATTCCTCTGAGATCGTCAAATAACACGAGCCTTCACTGCAAGTATCCGTGGTATGTTATCATCCAATATAAAGTGCAGGGGACAGTTCATTATTTGCCCCGCAGCGACTGAAGCCAACAGCCTCACTTCAACGTCGAGGCGAAGAAGCATTCTGCATGTCATATCTAGTTCCTGTGCCAGATGTTCGTTCATTTCATGGATCCCTTATCGATATTTACTTATGGGCGTGAACCGAATTGAATGGACCCCGGAGACTTTCTCAACTTCAATTCGTCATGAAATCCTCAATTTATAAATTATGATGATACAGGTAGGCAGATGGGTATAACAGGTGTTTGTTTGAATTTCTTCCAACCATATACGACTGCCTTTTACTTGACTATGACTATGCAGCCTCCCACATATACCGACACCACTGCTTCTACTGATTGGTCCATCGTTCCTTCAGCAGATGATGTTGAGTCGTTGGCGCCAGTTGCGCATCCTTCCGGACCTCCTCGTCGCAACATCCTGTCTGTTCGGCTCCTCCGGATGCGGCAAAAGCTCACTTATCAATATGTTATCGGGTCATAATGTCGCAGAAATCTCCAGTGGAGCTGTCCCACCCATGTTCCGCGTCGAAAAACACGATATAATTCTGGGGGAGCAAGTTTACTGTTTCCACGACATCACCGGCCTCAACAACGGAAAATTGAACAAAGGCGACTTGGTGGCCAACGAATGTGCCAAGGATCTTTACGAGCGGAATCCACAAACTAGGAAGACGGTGTTAGTCTCCTGGTTTTTTGTCTTCGTGCTCCAAGGATCACCGAGACTGCGCAAAAGAATTACCGCATCTTCTACGAAGTGTTGTGTCAGAGATTGATTCCCATTGTCGTTGTGGTGACTGGACTGGAAGACGAGGAGCCAGAAATGGAGTCGTGGTGGTCTAAAAACCAGCATTCCTTTGCGAAGTATGGGATGGTGTTTGATGGACACGCTTGTGTTACGACTGCGAAGGGGAAGAAGACGGCTAAGGGGTATAGGAAACAGGAGGAGTACGACAAGTCGAAGACAGTGATTGAAGCTCTGATTACGAGCCAGGCGGTAAATAGTGTCCAAATACCCAAGGCCAGTTTTTGCATGACTTTCTTGAGAGCAGAAAATGATTACCCTGTAGCAGGATTCGAAAGGCTGGCTAGATGTCATCCGGAAAGTCATTTTGGTTGTGGGAGGAATTGCTACGCCTCTGAAAGACCTTTACAACGGTGTAGCAAATCACCAAGATACTGCGAACTCGAGACCTAATGTAAGCATACGATTTCACCTCTTTACGCTTGATTCTTCACAATATTCTAGTCCGCGCGAACGCCCACCCAGGAGGGATTTAACAACAGTGTTCTCCATGGAGCCTCACCTATCCTGACGAACATCCCCCAGAGATTGAACACGATTCCAAGACCGGAGCAACAGATAGAAATGCCAACTAAAGCCTCCGTTGTGCATTTTGAATCGGATGTAAGTTTAAATTTGATCCTCGAACTCTCGGTAAATCTTTGCAGACTGGGGCGGCTTCTTCTGTCGACGTACTTGACCAAAAAAATATCCAAGAGCATAAGTTGGACAAGGGAATGACTGGGGCCGCTCCGAGATCCATATTGAAGGTGAAGCATTGCTTCGGAGTCATACTTAACACCTTGGGCTGAAGATTGATTCTAGGCTGGAATCCCACCTTCCATTGACCTACCCAAGCAACAGACACCCAATGTGCAAGCGTTAAATGATTCGTCTGAGAGACGGCCATTGGTCGATACTTCGAATTTAAAGACCAACGTGAGATTTGAACATATGACCTTGCCAAAGCTTCAATTTGAAGTCTCTACTAGATTGATACCCCTTCAAAGCAATCCATTTCCTCGGTAGCGTTGACGCAGGAGAATCTGAACCAGAAAGTATCCCAAGAAGGACCAGGGACTGATGGACTTTCAAGTGAAGAAAAGGCACCTCCGGAAAACCTTGAGAGCTCTCAGCCGAAAGTGAGCAAGTCATTTCTCCGTTCTGGTTTGACTGATAGATCCTGTAAACTTAGATATTTCCGGCCAGCGAAGATGATTCTCAAACAGTCATCCCGCAGTCTTTGTCTAGGAGTTCGTCCAGTGGATCAGTGAATGTGAGCTAGTATCTTTTTCGAAAATCTGGTATTTGATACTTGATACATCCGAGTCCGTTCAGGTACCAGGACAATTTCAACCGGAGGTTACGGCGTCTCAACAGAAAGTTGAACCTACTGCTAATAACGGTAGCTGGGTGCGGCATATGAATACCGGTAGATGGGTATGGCATATGTGAGTTTCGAATTCATTTGCAGGAACAGGGTAAGTACTCATCGACTTCGATCGCATGGCAGGCTGGGCTATTGAAATTTAGTGTGTTCAGTGTCAATGGTGTTGCAGGACGATCCCTAAGCCCTTGAGAAATCTTGATTACAATACTCATCTAGATCCATACTCTTGACGCAATTATATAGTACTGACTGCTATCCGTGAGGTCAATGAAAAAGACGGCATTACACAAGAGACTGAGAAGGTTTATTACATCATACATGGCATCAGATGCCGAGCATCCGGTATGGACAAACACCATCGTCTCTGGGGTTCCCGCTAGCCGAAAGGGCGAGCTCACAAAACGAAGATTTAACAACGCATTCAGTCTCATGGACGGAGCGAAAATGGTTGATAAATCACCCAATAAGCTGTCAAGCACAGTGAATTATCGGTGATTTGAGTTTGAAGTAGAAGGAAGGGTCAGGGACTCGCTTTGATTTGAGTCGCTTTGGAGGAAGGGCACACCTTCTGAAGCGCCCAACTTTTCTATATGAACTAAGTAAGTACTCACAAGAGTGAAAAGCATAGACACCACGTTCTTCAAGCTGTGTTTATCAACGACTGGGACTCGGATTGGGATAGCACAAGAGGATGGCGTAGAATATTTGCACGGTTTGAGAGTAATCACCTCCAGAGGGCCTATTAGTAGCATCCATCAAGAGCAAGGATGGCGTAAGCAAGGAAACGAAAATATTTGTCTGGCTTCAGACATAGCTTTCGAATGCGCGATAGAGGGATCTCCAAAAAGCAGGCATCGGGACGTCTGGTTCGGATTCGAGGAAAAGACGGACAGTCATTTGGCGGAGAGCCTGGTGACATCAGCAGAACCTGGGTGATCCCACAGCAAGGTCCCCCTCTGTACAGAACTGGACAGCTCTGTGGCTTCTGTGGATTGTATTGGGGCTTCTGTACAGTGCTGTACAGCAACCCACAGCAATCCACAGCAATCCACAGTTCACCCAGGTTTTGCTGATTCGGAGGGGAGTCGTCCAAATCAAAATTTAGGGGCAATTTAGGGGCTACAAGGAAAGGCGTCTAAGATTCAGTGCACACGAAGATTTGAGCGCTGATTGACCTCGTAATATTTAGAACCACTCGCTTCCTACATAACGGTACCGAAGTAACTGCAGGCCCCGCAGAGATTAAAGCGCGCGCCTTGATTAAATGGTCGATAAACCAACAGGACATGACCTACAGCGACCAGGATTGGCTTGGAATTAGCTCACTGAATATTTGAATTTCACTCTACTTTGAGCTGGTGGTCTCCAGGCCTGACAAAAAAGCTCACTGTGCGAGTGGGATGCTAAGCGATTTCACCGGAGTAACCTTTAGGATCTCCCTTGGTTAATACGTTGAATAGCTTATTTTTTGTCCATTTATATTATAGCTTGACAGTTTCATTCATGAACATGCTTACCAGGAATCTGAATAACTAAACAACCAAACGGCAGGAACCATTTAAGAACCCAAAATGGCACTGAGATGGTCAGCTTTGACTTGTCGGACCGATGATAACCGAGCCGGATTTTGTCGATTTCCCTGCCTTGCCCGCCTTGCGCCGTCTGTGTTCACACTGATGCCTACTTCATTCATTTCCTCCGGCCTGGGTGTGCACAGTCAGTCCTCGTTCCGGGTTCCCTCGAACCAAAACAACACTTCAACTTAACCGGCACCGGTGGTCCGGTATGCATTCAACCTCGAAATTAGAGAGTTACATGCAGAGTAAGTATTGTAAGCTATTTTATCAATATCATAGCTGTAGTAATTAATGTAAGGAGCTTGTATGCTCATTGAAGCTCGCAAATTGCTAAAAAAAAGGCTGAACACGAAAGTAAGAATAAGTACATCAATACTATGTACCTCATACTGGAGACAACACAACATGAACGTCATGTTTATCATGATTAAACACCGGTCCCTGCGTCTGTCCCTCCAAATCGCAAATCGCCTGCTGTTTCCCGTCTAAATGGGGGAATATTTAGCGTAGTCAAAATTCGAAGACCTAAAACTAACTGGGCGGGAGATGAGACCTGGGTGCTCAGAAGGGAACTGGTGTGGAGAACAGTCAACTCGAAGCCTCTTTCTTCTCTACCGGTGGATGAAGAGCCTCCTTCGCTGGTCTCATGGTCACTGTCAGTCTGACGACTATTCACTGCAGGAATAACAATAATCACACTGAGGAGCTGAGGAAGGAGAGAGAGAAGGAACATACAAGAAACAAGTAGAGAGAATGTATAAATTTTGGCCAGCGTCATATCCGGAATGACTAGCAAACGTGAGGTTAAGTGATAATTAGCATTCAACTTGAGGATAGACTGCACGTACGGAAATAAAATCCAACGCTACTACGATTGAACGTACTAGTACTGACCACTTGAGTGAAAAGGGACAGAATGTTGCATTCCACTGTCCGGACGATGAGTTTACGCAAACGTCGACGAAGAAACCAATTGGCAGAATTGTCCGACGAGAATTCAGGTTTCATGAGTCGGAAGCGGAGGTCAAGGTAGTAAATCATAGAGCCTGTGATTACGAAATCCGCGCCTCTGTTGAACTGTTAGATCAAGTACTTGTCGATTTTAATAGAGGAAAACTTACACGGAACCCACCAGCCATATGTATCCCGCAGGTCTGGTGATTAACGGTTAAGGTAGTTTACAAGTCAATGTAAGTTTTACACGTACAGTGCAAGCTTGATATCCGCCATGGACTTGTGTGTAGCTGCAAGTTGTGTCGTCCAGCAAAGAACACCTGAAAAGATTCAATTAGGCATTTGCTAGATGAAGAGAGGCGAGATTCCCGTACACCAGCCCAATATGGAGAGGCATCCTATCACTACCGGCAATATCCTATTCTTTCCCATGGACATCATCCAAACGCGCCACGCATAGAAGAGCTGCACAGTGAGACCACACGTTGGCCTGTAATCAATTAACCATTAGCGCTAACACTGTAACCACAAATGCAGCTGCTATCTTACATGAGGAAACCTTCGGTGGGAAGCGCCCAAGGGAGGATCGCCATTACAGCGGGATCTGAAGAGCAAGGGTGGTTAGTTATCATTAGAATGGTTCTCGAGACTCACTCCCATAATTTGCGACGGCCCAATCATAAGTCCAGATACCTGCGAAAGATATCAGTAGCCTTGAAGCTCGAATGAGTACAAGGACGATGCCGACCAGTCCCAATGGTGTCCTCGATGCAGATGCTGACACACAGAATAACTATGGCTTTGATCCACCATCTATCGGCGGGGAACTTTGAGAAATAGGACCATGCTTGTGAAAGGCTGCATAAGTACCGGTGCCGAAGATGAGAATCAATATATTCAAGCACTCACTGGAAGGAAGCACAATACCCATCGTTAAGTACTAATAACAATACTTGAGCTCAATGATTCATACGAGATTAGAGACTTCCACGAACCGAAAGGTAGTTGCTGACAACCTGTTCAATACCGTTGGTATCCGAGTCCTCAAATTTTAGATCCCAACAAAAGAGACTCACCACTCCTCCAAGTATAAGGTTAGTCTGGACCTCTTCTGCTGCAGAAAGGCCCGCCGACATCGTCAAGTCAATTAATGTTTCCTGGAGTTGGGAGGATAGTGAATGATTGGGACGGGGGTGCGACGAAACTTGTAGTATTAGCCTGAGAATAAATAGATCAAGGGCAAATGTTAAAATACATATACGTACATATTATAGTAATGGGCATAGCTCACCAAAGAGTCGGAAAGCATATCCAATAGCGCTAAACTCTCAACCAATTGCAGTAAATTTTCGCCGCATCTCCGGATGAGACTAGGATGAGTCATCATTTTCGATATTCCCTGTCTGAGAGCTAGCCTGAGCAAGCGGACATTAAAGAGCCAGGGTCCTCTTGAAGTAGATACATCGGGGACACTTGCCATGACACCTGCGATTTAGTTCCAAATCACTGGTTGGAAAGCACTTGACAATCAACGTTGCTTCCAATAGTAGCCTCTCCAATTTACCAGCGCAAGTGAGTGTCAAGCAGAGAGACACATTTCGTTAGGTATAGAGAAGGTCTTTTATTCGTCTGAGAAAATAGTGGAAGCGGTCAGGAATTTGAGAATCGAGCTTTCTCCTTCGGTGTCTACCGGGCTGTAATATATCAATTGTCAGATAGGGTGAGCTAGGGCTCTTCACCGTACGTACCATGACAGTACAAAGATCAAGGAGAAGAAAAACATCTTCGCTGTTGAAAACGAAGGAGAGCATTTACTAAATAGCACTCAACGCAGAACCAACATCGTCCTTACGCTTTACCATTACTTCTCGCACTTGATTGCCGGCTGAGACTACCATTCGCGCCACTGACCCTCTTCTGGATATCGTTTAAGCTCAGTGCAACAAGTCCTACAGCATCCGGAGTCGCGATTCCAGAAAAGTTTTCATAGGAGGTTTGGAAGTAATCACCTCCAGAGGACCTATTATTCTGCACCTGGGACAATTTACTGTAAACCTCATCGAAGCGCAACATCCCGCTAGCGTTAGAGAAGGATGAGCCCGAGTGCGAGTGTTGGGAAGTGAGAGTAGAGGAAGAGACATTCATATGGCCGTATTATTGAGCAAATAAAACGGCGAAGTGTGTTCAGCTGCACCTTCCGGGAGTAGAAACATCTCTTCCTCACCCCCGTCAGCGTAATTGAAGGCACAACTTCTCGCATCTTCGAGAGTTCATAGGAGGCCTCTCGTAGACGCATCGATGATTTTCGCCCGAACGATGACCAGGGATACTGAGGTTTGTGAAGCGGAGAACGGTTTCCAGAGTGCTATGTAGAGGCGTTGAAGGCGAAGTAATTTTGGGAATATGTGAAGGAACAGGCATGGAGAAGATAGGTTGACGTTGGAATCATCTTGGCCTGGAGTGTCCTAGATCCAGACCAGCGACGTTTCCCATACCCATAGAAGCAGATCACATTCTTTGGTCTGTATACCCATATCGCAGCCTGAGCTCCAGACACGCTCATATTTGCTCAATCCGCTAAAATAACAGGCATATGCTGATCTTTCTCCCCAGTTTACCCTTGGCTCGTGAGCGTTTACTACAGAACCCAGCCAAACCCACGATGGCTACGAGTAAAGAACCAATGTGGTGATCTTGCCTTTACTTGGGCCGCCAGAGTTGGTGGAGCTAGAGGTAGCAGTGCTTGTACGAATATCTTCGAAGGATAAAGCCGTGTCTGCTAACACAGGTACCAGAAGAGACCGCACAGTGTACGTAGCAGTAGACACCGGTCCAGGCAACACATCATACCATTCTTGTATGGGTGGTACTGTTTACCAGATGTGGATTCTAGCTGTAGAAGCAGCAGGGGCATACGAATAAAGTCGCCGGCCCACGTATGAGGAGAACGTTCAGGAGTTTATGCAGGAGCCGGAGGTTGTGTTAGTGTAGAATCCGCCGCTAGAGCAGCATGAAATTGATAGATTTCAAGGAGCAAAGGTGAGAGGGCTGAGGCTTTAGCGCCTGCTTCACTAAAGTCAGATTGAATGACTAAAGTCGCTGTATCGCTGGCGATTTGACACAAATGAATAGAATTTCAGACTAGAAGCAAATGTAAGCATAAGCATGAAAGTTAAGGAGTGGTAAAGAGAAAATGTCAATTTCTACGGTTGATTGAGAATACGGAGGACGTACTACTACTAGATTTGGTTTCATCTTAACCGTAGTCGACATACAGCCCGTCTTCGAGAACTTTCAAAATCGTACAACGCGGAAAGTCTCACTGCACTGTTAACTTCCAATTCCACTCCAAGAAGATACTATTTAGCGCTGGGTTCAAGCGCGCGCCGCGCCGCGCGGGAGTTAGTTAGACGCTCGTTCTGCTCTATCGACTCACGGCTCTTTCTTCTTCGGTTGACTCGCGAGTCGCAGGCAAACTCAACGCTTTTCCAAATTCGAACAGTTTCGAAGCTTGTGTACGCCTAGACTTGGTTCGAATACGTGTTGACTTGTCCTATTCTCTTTACAAGACGTTTCGGGACGTACTCAGCATAAATGGCAGTTCATTGCAATCCGAACTACTTGCGGTAGGCGACGCAAGAGAAAACAGAATTTCAACAAGCTATTTCCGACTTCCGCGTTCCGTCAGGCTTTATCAGAACACCAGCTATTTTCTTTGCCAGCTCCATCATGTGAACCCGTCGACTCTATCCGCATCGACTCTTATCTTTGCCCAGAAAAACCCCAATTATTATAAAGTTCCCACCTATGTATATCCATGGCGTATTGCATGGAGTCAGGGTGCCCCTTGCCGTAGCGCTACTTTAAAAGAAGGTACATCACGCTAATCATCACCCGCCTCTTTCCACCCAATTTTCGCTTTCGCTATGGGTTCTTCGGCAGAGTTTGACGAGAAAGTCTCCTCAAGGTCAAAGCCAGAAGTCGAGCATCATGAGGTCTCTACGAAAGAGGTCGATACCGGAGCTGCTCTTTTGGCGGGTGACGATACAGAGATTGATCCTGCAGAGGCAATTAGGATTCGGTGAGTCTATGAATCGAGTTATCGTCGCCAAGACTGACTATTGCTCTTGACAGAAAGAAGATTGACAGACATATCATGCCGCTGATGTGTATGCTCTACTGGTATGGACTTTTGACCAAGGAATGTCCTAATTCTGATGAACTACAGGATCCAATTCACAGACAAAACTACCCTGGGTACAATCTGTCCAGCTACAACCTCACGACGTGCTAAGAAAAATCGTTTATAGGGTCGTCTGCCATCCTTGGTATCGAAGCTGCAACTCATTTGACGACAAACGAGTGAGTCTCTCCATTTGAGGTTCAAGTGACACCTACTCACCTCTTCTTCTCAGGTATAACTGGTATGATGTTCCGAAGGTCAATTAACCATCCTACTGATCATTCGGATCAGGCTTGGCACCATTTTTTATCTCAGCTACCTCGTATTCGAGTATCCTCAAAATCTAGCCTTGCAGAGATTTCCTGTTGGAAAATGGATGAGGTGCGCTTTATGTCTTGCTCTTCGACCCTCCCTATGCTCATGTAGTCACTCAGTCTGAATATCTTGGTGTGGGCTATTGCCTTGTGCGCTCATGCGGCTTGCAAGAACTTTGCTGGCCTATTCGTCGTTCGTCTCATTCTCGGCATGTGCGAAGGATCCATCACTGCTGGATTCATGATTGTCAGCTCCATGTTCTATACAAGGAACGAGCAAACGCTAAGAGTTGGTTATTGGTGTACGTCCTTCTCATTACTCGTTTTGAATGATCATAACTCGATCCTTCAGTTTTGATGAATGGGACTGGTACGTTTTGTCATACTATCTTCGATTATATCGCTAGTCGCTCATCTTTTCCTAGCCCAGATTATTTCCGGATTCATTAGCTTCGGTTCCCTACACATCAAGACGTCCGGGTTTGAACCATGGCAATGGTATGCTTTATATTATCTATAGGCCCATCCATATTCTAATACTCGCCTTAGGTTAATGATCATTATGGGAACTATAACATTGATTGTTGCACTCTGCTTCTTGTGCGTACATGAACCAACCTAGTCTCGTTTAGATCGCTGAACCTTCTTTGCACGTAGCTTCCTCTTTCCCGATAGTCCTGTCAACGCATGGTTCTTGACTCCCGAAGAGCGTGCCATAGCTGTTCTTCGTATCAGGGAAAACCAGACAGGCGTTGAGAACAAGCATTTCAAGAAGGAGCAGTGCGTGTTGAATCAATTCAGAGAACCGAACGTTGACTCACGTCTTTCTGCAGGATGATTGAAGCTCTCCTGGACCCAAAGACGTGGATGTTCGCCCTCTTCTCCGCTCTTGATAACGTCCCGAACTCCCTCACCAATCCAGCAAACGCTTATCATTGCTTCCATACGGTTTCACCGACCTCCAAACAACTCTCCTTAGTTGCGTTAACGGGGTCGTCGAAATCCTTACTATTGGGACCGGCGTGAACATCGCGGCTCGTTACCCCAATAGTCGTGCTTATGTTGGCTTTGTATATTTCATCCCCAACATCCTTGGAGTCATCTTGATTAACACATTACCTTGGAGTGACAGAGTTGGTTTACTGTTCGGGCAGTACTTGACAGGTGGGTCATTTTGCGCTAATTGTCAAGACTTCTGATACGAGTTGGGTCTTGGCAGGTGTTGGTACAACCGGGTTTGGTAAGTCTCCTGAAGCTTAATCGGTTCTTGTTAGTGCGTTCGCGGGAATGCTAACTCCTAAACATAGTGCTGGCGCTGTCTTGGGTCTCTAGTGTCACCGCTGGTCACACCAAGAGGGTTACGACCAACGCAATCATGCTGAGTGCTTATTGCATCGGGAACGCAGCTGCGCCGTTTATGTGGCAACAGAAATATAAGCCTCGGTACGTACGGTAGTGCCGTTTTTTTGTCAACTATACTCGCTCACTGGGATCCCTCATTGCTAAATAGTAATCACGTCCCTTGGCTCATCATCGGGATTTGCTACGCTTGCTGCATGGCATTGCTTTTGCTTATTCGGGTTGGTGCTTTTGCTCAAGTACCTCCGATCGCGCGCTCATTCATGTTTTATCCCTCGCCTAGTTCCACCTGAACCGCCAGAACAAGATCCGGGACGCCGAGCCTAGGGACGATTCGTACGATAATGTTTATATCGAACGTGTAAATGACGACGGAACCGTCGACGAGATCAAAGTTGAAAAGGTATGTTGTCTCGTGTGCTTCTGCTACAGCACAGTACTTGGTCTAACCGTTTATGTGTTTTCCTCCTGTTCTACTAGGGATTCTTGGATCTTACGGATACGCAAAATCGGGATTTCCGATATGTATTGTAAAGCTAACATTATGCATTTATCCTGAAGGCATATATATATATATATATATATATATACGATATATTTTTCTGGTTTCTTGCATATGCGTAGTACCAATGTACTTGGATAGTAGGAATACCATTTAAAAAATGTTTATTTACTTATTCATACGATGAAGATAATTTCTGATGTGAATCCAAGCAGTGAACGAATAACGAATTTAAACCCGACTCTACAGAGCGTTCGGAACCCGGTACTGTATAACAGGGAGATATCCAAGTGCATACATATCATCATGGATCTCACTACTAAGCTCTTTGTTACTACCGGTCCAAATTGACAAGGGAATTTCGGCGGGAGGGCGACAAATACAAAAGTGAGCTTCACAATCCTATGCGCCGACGCCTTCTGCAGGCTCTTCGGTTATAACAATCCTGAGCTCTGAGCGCCATCATCTACAGGGCTTTCAGAAACTGCCTTACCGGAAGAATTATCAAAATCTGTAGTCAATTAAAACCCTAGAACCCAAGTGGCCAAGCGTTTACATGTATAGAAGGACCACAAACAGTGGAGGCAAGGCCGAGGATAACATAGATAGTTTTAAAAAGCACGGTGGTTCTAGTAAAAGAGATGGAAGTACATACATACAAGCATTCATCAGAATCATAAACCACAGCACAGGCTAAGCGCTAAGCCTCCACTGGTCTCTCGTCGAAACTACCTTCCCCTTTGACACTATATTCATCCTTAGCATCCTCCTCGAACCCACCCTCTATTCTTTCCGCCGGTCCAAACGTGCCAAACACATCCTTTTCATCAACCTCTCCCAGACCCCGAGGCGGAGAAAGCGTGTTCCAAAGCACCCAGAGTGCTCCGCTGGTGAAAAATTCGAGGAGCCATGACATATAGTATACATGCCTACGTACGGATTGGAAGTAAGAACATGAAGGAAATATTTAGAATGGGTAGAGCGACGTACGTCCAGGGTTGGTTAACCTGTACCGTGGCCGGCGTAACAGAGGCAAAAAATCCTGGGAGTGAAGGCCATACGGACTTGGAAGTGTCAGCATGAAGGTAACGAACGAATCAAGTGGCGAGTAATAACTCACCAGTAACCAGACAATAATAGCACGAATGTTCAATCCTGATGTAAACCTACAGAAAAAACGATGAGTATTTCTTTTTGATAGATATACTTGATTTCATGGTAAACGCACCAGTAGTCGCTCGTAGAGTTGGGTAGATATGAGATGGGAGAGCTTGAGCTTGCGTCGGCGTATCAAATGATATTCCGCACTGAAGATAAAAACATGAGCATCTCAAGACAAGACCAAAAAAGAAATGCAACGAACAACATAATTCCCGTCAACGGTCCAAGGAATACAGCGTATCCTGATATGGCGGAGATGAAGGTGTTGGCGGTCTACATTGGATGAAGAGCAAGGAGCGAGAATGAGTTACGTCAGTCGAGATGATTGAAGGAGCAAGACAGTACATTAAGAATCTTCCAAGGGTTGATACAAATGCCAATGATAGCAATGATGACGGTTCCTCGACGGATATCGAGATATCTGTTAAGGAACTTGTGCGTTAGAAACGACGAAAGCTCACAAAAGTTCAAGCTCGAACCTGGGCAACAACGCTGCCAAATCCATACCCCCGACAGTCCCACATGCCACGACATTAACACACATCTGCGACAACATAAACGCAAATGCAGCAAAGAAGACAGCAGCTCTGGCTCCGTTACCACCATTTATTTGGATAGCTTGGAGAAGGTCGTATAGTTTCCTGTAATGTATACCGTATCAGATGTGCCATTATATAGGAATGAAGCACTAACCAGAGGAGCGGTTCGTCCGGATAAAAACCTCGAGCGCAAGAGGTCGTTATGATGCCCAAGATGTTGGATCCAAAGAGGCAGATAGGTATAATGAATATCTGTCCCCACATCTGGTCTCCGGGATGGATTGCGTATCGCGAGAAATCTAAGGGAAGAAAAGAGTCAAAAGGTACTCATATTTCTGGGCACAAAACACAACACATACCAGATTGATATAGAATCCCACCAGCCCACCCGCCTATCCCACTCGTAATCATACGCATCATGGTCCAGCTGAGTTGAGATCCAGTTAGACGAGGGACGCCATATATCACTTCAGGTGTCTTCCAAAGAGGGCCTACATTTCCCTGTTTGGCGAGAGCCCAGATGAAGATGGCAAACGCGGTTATGGTGACGACGACGGACGAGACTATTGCGGGGATTCGATAGCTGTAAAAGGGTAGATAGATGAGGTGGAATTAAGCAAAGCGAAGAAGACAAGGCGCAACTGTTCTGGACGCAAAAATAACACCGGTAGAGAGATTGTCCAAAAGATTATGAACGAGACTGACAGAAGAGAAAGGGTTAGTAGACACTCGTATGAAGTTGAAGCCACGCACTAAATTCATTCGTCTCCATCGCGGCGTTGGGTCCAAATGTATTTTTCATGTTGTAGAAGCTTGCTAAAGCACGGATGAATAAAGGACTATGTGTTACAAGTTGTCGGGACGTACGCCAGATTGCTCCGATCATGACCTTTATCATTTGGCCTCCGTACCATGGCTTGAACTCCATACCAGCAGCAAGAGAGTATAATTCGGTTGAGAAGGGGAAACCAGGATCCACGTCTAAAGGAAAAAGGTCAATTATGAGTTAAAAATAACTCGATTAGAATCAACTTGCATGCCCCATCCTGTGCGATTTAAGACAGCCTGTAAATAGTATTCATGAGATAAGATCTTTGTAATGGAAGGAATACAAACGAATGGAATGTGCCATTTGCCTCCTCCCTTGACCGCTAACGACAAGCGCAAGCGTGATGCTATAGAGTAGTAGTCAGTTTCTCGACGTGTCAGTAGTATGATAATAGGACGTGCATTATGGTACTAATCGCATTCACTAATAGATCCAATTAGTTTTGGTTCTTGCCATTACAAGCGCAACTCACCAGCAATTGATTGTCCAACCGTTAAACCAACCGCCACTAAGCAACACAGTCAATCCAGTAGCCAATTATCATTCAAAAACGCTGATCTACATGCAGTGGATGCACCCGACCACTCCGCGATATTGATTGCTGGCCATGGGAGATCCATCAGGCTTGGATTGGTTACGAATTAAGCAGAACAAACCAGTAGATAACCAGAAGAAGACAAATATTTTGCTGCTCCAAGTCCTTCGAGAAGGTGGTAAAGGCAATATATCTACATTCCGATACGGTGAAGCGTCTTTTGAGAGCTGAGAAGGAATTAGCTGCCAGTAGAATCGCAGAAATTGTAGAGCTACCTCGATAAACCGCAATATGGCCGTCATGATGATTTTTTGGGGAGCTGCACCGTCAAAGGACTAGTCAAGTTGATGGGCTCATCGATCTAAGCTTTATAGCAAATCCGAATTCAATAGGTGGGGAAAGAATTCAAGGAAGAACGAATTCAATTCCCACGATCCGTCATTTTCTCGTTGGGGTACCAAGTCTGTCAGGGTGCATAATACATTTGAGAGAGAGGTAATCAAGCTTATAAGGGTTTGGAACAGACAAGAATGGAAAGGGGATAAATTCTTGAATGATCCCGTTGAGGATTAGCAGCAGGATCAGGTACTTACAGTGCGTCACCATATATTTTCAAGCAACAGGAAGAGGCGGAGCTTAAGGGGCATTAACAGGGAGAGTTCACCAGTGCAAATAAGTATATATGATAAGACTAGTCTCAATAATTTTTTGAATCGTAGGGGCCACCTCAAACCTTGTGAAACCGAGCTAAAAATCCTTAGCGCCGCTAACGCGGCAATCCCCGACAGGCCTCTGCCCGGGACCTCGAATCGCGCACATAGTTATTGGTATTAGAGGGTAATAAACGTCAATCCTTGGTCATTTTCTGCTCCTCGTATCTGTGCTTATTCAGCCTGTGCTCCGCGAAGAACTACGACCGCTACTCAGCGTCTACCTTCTTCACCGACTATTATTTTATCTTTACCTTCCACAGAATATCTCGAGAAAGAAGAAATTGACGTGGAGCTACTGCCGCCAGAAGACGCTAAGGTTATCATCACGGATAGAGCTGCAGAGGTACAGCTCTAGTTAAGTACTTGATTTCATTCGGAACTGATCAATATTCTTGTAGCAATTACGGAAAATCTCGGAGCGAGAGAAAGATCCAAATGCTTCTCTTAGAGTAGCTGTAGAGTCTGGGGGCTGTCACGGCTATCAGTATAAGATGGAGCTAGCCAAGACGCTATCCTTGGACGATTAGTGAGTGGTTCCCGAATCAACTACTAATTCAACTCCGTCTCATTTTCCTACCAAGCCAATTCTCACATCCTACTATCAAGCCCGTAAATATTGTCGTCGATGCCGTCTCTCTTACGTTGCTAAACGGTGCGACGATAGATTTTGCAACTGAACTCATCGGGAGCAGTTTTAGGATCTCTGATAATCCGCATTCCAAAGGCAGTGGTTGCGGAGTCAGTTGGGAATTGAAGACTTAGGGAAGACCTTGGAATATACTCATGATATTACTTGATCTAGCTGTACCGGTACGAAACATATATCTAATACCAAAGATTGGGCTCCTTTGTAATGGGGTGAAACGGGCATGCATCCAAGTTCTACTAGGAACATCAGGATTCAGTAAGTAACAAGGTCTAAAGATCCAAACTGATTCATTCCGTATGAATCTCCACAATCCGGGGCGACTCAGCCCAACCTTCTGGTAAGTACAAGCCAGTTCGAGTTCGAATTATGTCGAACAATATGAACCTGTAACCCACATAATATTAATCCACGCAAGGAAAGTCCGCACCGGGGACTGTTTTCGTTCTCGAACTCTTACGGATGTAAGGATGGACGGATTCCCGAGGTACCGGTGTGCACATATGCACACTCGGGTTTCAATGCTCTTGCATCACTACGACGGCCGTGTCGTGTCCAACTTCATCGTCCAAGCACTCAAGGGCAAAGATCTCACCGTCTACGGAGACGGAACCCAAACCCGCTCTTTCCAGTACATCCACGACCTCGTGGACGGCCTCATCTGTCTCATGAACTCTGACGAGACTCGCCCCGTGAACATTGGAAACGGAGACGAATTCACTATCGGATATTTTGCCATAAGCTAGTCTGAATCGTATTTACAGACTAAGAGACAATTAATGAAAACTAAATCGAATATTCAATGTAAAATCAAACAATGATCACCAGGGAAGCTGTCTTGCATGCATAGTCCAAGAATCTTCAAGAGGACATTGTGAATAGACACAAATATTAGTGATTGTCCACCGGGCGGACAAATCCAAACATTCCCTCATTGATCCCCACCGCAAGTTCCATGTTGCACAAGGGATGCTTTATTCATGTGCCGAGGAATAACAGTCTGCAGAGGAGACGTTTTAAGTGATCCGAGGTTCTGTCTAAGTGATTCATCACATGTTGATAACGACCAAGTCAGCAAGGAGGACAACGAAGCAAGATAAATATCATTTATAGTAGGCATTTGCTCTAGATTGTATGGGTCTAAATCCAACGACTGATGAAGAAGATGGGGGCAGACAAAGAGAAAAGCGGAAGTAAAAGTCGGGCATATGAATTGCGAGACCGTGAGAAAATATTGTAAAGTTTTAGTTCCTTTTCGTCCAATCATTATCGACAGAACCCTCCCTTCCCTTCGGTCAGTGTCGGGATGAGAAGGAGGGTTTGAGTTATGTGTTCTCAACATCAATTCGTGAGCGTAGCATATAATATACAGAGAGTGCCCATTACCTGCGTAGAGCCCGAATTGCAGTCCAGTTGTTTCCAAAAGACGAAAGGAATTGTAGCTCCAATCACAAGACCCACAAATTGACCTGCGAATGCATACATACAAAAAAGTATGATAAGAACTCTGGGCATATAGTAATAGTAAAACCAAATGCTTCACTACTTACCTGGTGCATTCGCCAAAATTATAAACCCAGTAATCGTTGCAAGTCCTTCAACACCAAACATTTTTGTGCATACTACGGGCAAGAGACTCAGAAACCAAGAACCAATTAAGCCATTTAATGCAGAAAAAGCAATGATAGCAGCATAAGACTGAGCAACGGTCCAGAAAACCATTTGTAAGATTCCACCAATGAAGAAGGAGCAGAAGAACATGCTGGTTGGGCCGAAAGTGTCAGCTAGCCTGTGATCTAAGAAGAGTGAATTTCGACAGAGGTCAGAGCTCAATGCAAAAAGTTAGCAGAAGCTATTCCTTACTCTTCCGATCCCAAGTGGGAATCTGTGGTGGAAAACTTTATTATTTACAAACTATTTTCCTGAAATAATTCCGGCCTCCATTTATTTGATCCCGCGGAGTGAGTACACGGTATTCCATTGCGGTGTGGCCCATGTTCTGCCTCAATGCGGAGAGGCGAGAGTACAAGAAATTAGATTCTTGGGTGACACCTGGAGAGTTCTGAGTTACTGTAAAAAAAGACTTGCAGCAATGCTTAAGTCATTTAAAACTCCGACAAACTATACAGTCTCACATGTATTGTGTTTCTTTTTTTTGGAAATTGGTGCTTCCCTCATTTCTTCACCATCAAGTCCTTTTCTTAAATTCCCGCAGTGCATAGTTTTCTTTCCCCTCTCGAAGCTCTCTGCTTAAACTGGATACAAAAATGTGCCAGCCACCAACAAAGTAAGTGTCTCAACCATTGCATTTATTACTGTCTACCCCTTCTAAGCTCAACCTGACTCATATGTTTCTAGACTTACCAATGCAGTTTCAAATGTAACCTATACCGATGGGCTCGGAGCGTTCCACTGTGCAGGGTGGCAAGGATACAGTGAGTCTTAATATTGTCCTTTTTGAGCTCGAGTTGACTTGCATTCCAACAGAACTTTTATGGCGGTGGGTTTCACAACAATAATGCCAGTGGTTTCAAGCTGGTATTACTTAGCAAGAATGGTGAATTGCAGTACTGTCTCTTTTGAGCCTGTGCTGACTTTGGTTTCAATAGAATTTTGTACACATTCCGCGACAGTTTTCAAAGTGTATTGCTGGCATGATGACTCGGAGTCCGGTGAGGAATTGATTCTTTTGTAGTTTCTGTAGCGCTTGTATCACATATATATAGACAAACAAAGATATTGTATTGCCTTATGCTTTATTATGGTGTATAATGAGTGTATAATTGAATATGCAGGATTCAGTAAAAGGTTGTATCCATTGTATATTGTATGTTCCAGTGTATAAACAAACAAGAATATGGGCCGTAATTGTGTATAATCCAGCGTGATGGATATGCACTTGGGGCCCTATACATATGCAGCCCAATCCGTATGATCCGGTATATTTGGCGTGCCTTCACGTGGATTATGGATCAGTGGTTTTGCTGATGTCAATGTTCACTCTAGAGTACTGTATAGTTTCGAATTTAAGTTCACTAGATGTTACGCATTACGCCTCGGACCTATCCAGTTCATAGTTCAGCCACTGTCAGGCGGCGTTATGTTTGCAAATTTAGTTCAGTTCAGTTCATATTTATAGTGGCCGGCATAGCCGGCCGCCAAATTTGGCCTATAAGCGCCGAAAAATCGAGTTCGGAGGCTAATGTTACGCATTACAAAGATGGAAATTACACCAGTTCAGCACCCCACGTTACGCGTTATTGAACTTAAATTCGAAACAGTACAGTATCTACTCATGGCTAGAGTTACAATCATGGGTTTTGGAGTGAGAGTATCCTAGCAAAGAGTCAAGAGTCAGATAGAGTCATGATTCTTGCCCATGACTAAGTCAATTCAATTTATTTGGTCCAATCCAATAAATCATGAATTGCACTGGTACAAAGTTTATTGAAAATTGGTTAAACTGTGTACTTGTACTGGTTATACTAATACAACTAGTGATGGTTCCGGGTTGGGTTCGGGTCAGAAAATCTCAATCCGACCCGGACCTGGCTCCTTACCCAATCCCGGGAACATCAGCCAAACCTGTATTTTTGCTGGAGGTCTCCAGAGATCTCTGGAGCTTGACAGCCATCAAAAAAACTGTCAATTTTCTCCAGAGATCTCCAGAGGTCTCTGGAATAGGGTACCTTGCTCCAGAGATGTCCCAAATGAATGGGTTTTCTCCAGCAAAAATACAGGTTTTGCTGATGAACTCGGATTCGGGTTTCCCACCAAAACTGGGTCTGGGTGATCCCGAGATTTTTAAGGAAGTCAAAAGGAGTCCTGTCATGCTTTAAAATGCATCTAAGGTTTAAGTGACAGGAGCTAACCACTGTAGCAACAACATTGTATAGCCTGTCAAGAATTTTTGTACAAGTGTTTAATAATATTGTAATAGTACTTTCAGTAATAGTACTTTCCTTAGGACATTGGTATCATCAGCTTACAGTAATAAGTACATAGAAGCATTGAATATGTATTAAATCAACTGGTATGAATCTCTGGTATTCATTGTTGGTACCATAATTAGACTCTACTAAGTACTACTAATCTATATAAGTTGTAAGACCTAGATATAGTAAGTACTCACTGAAGCCAGACACTCAGGGCTCTACCAATAAGACAAAGTGAGCATTTGGCTGCCATTACATACTGGTAGGGATGATATCTCTTCAATTCAATATGAATATTAGTGATGTGCCGGCTGGGGCCCGGCTCGAAAGCCCCGGCCACGGCTCAGATAGCCCCGGCCAGGGCTGATCAAAATGTTAAGCCGGGCCCTACATGGCGGCTGGGGCTCGGCTAGGGCACGGCTCATGCTCAGGCCCCGGCTCAAGGTACATATATGAAATCCCATTTTTTATCTGAAATAATGTCATGTTCAATGTCAATTCAATGTAAATCATACACCCAAGCATAAATTCCATTGTGAGCGCATGTACAACCTTGAAAGCAGCCAGAGAATGCAATAGACTAAAATTTATTACTATTTACAACCACTTACATGACATTTAACAACAGAATAAAGCTTCTTTTTCCTGAGAATAATCTTATAAAATGGTGTAAAATTATGTGTTTGGCAAAATATAGTTAGATTTGAGCATAAAATGATGCATTCCGTTGGTAAAATAAAGTGCCCTGAGCCCCGGCCCAAGACTCCGGCTCAGGGCTTTCAAGAATCTGAGCCGGGCCTTGAGCCCTCCTGAGCCCTAGAGACGGCTGGGGCCAGTTCCGGCTCAATCAGGCCCGGCTCAGAGGGCTCAAGGGCTCTGAGCCCCAGCCGGCACATCACTAATGAATATAGTAAGTATTAGAGCAGCTCTACTCTATGCTTGTGTAGGAAATTGATACTAAGTTTAAAAAAGGTCATGAAATATGACCTAAGACATCTAAATTAGACAACCAGTCAGAAAAATTGGGTTTTCGGTCAGGTTCTGGGTTTGAATATCCCAACCCGACCCGGACCCGGACCCCGGAAACATCATTAAATACAACCAGTGCAATATAATACAATTTATGTAGTTTAAACTGCTGTACCATTTCAACCATTAGTTCAGTGACACATAATGCAGACCCCCTGAACTTTAAGGTTTTTGGATTTGTGATGCATAAGGGAGTCCTGAACAGGGCACCAATTGAGCCATGATGCTACTAAAAAAGGCACTTGAGTATCTTTTTTTCTCATACATACAATCAAGAGCAATCAATACAACTGACAGAATCTGAGATTAACTGCCTGGAGTGTGTCTGCAGCACACTGAACTGAATATTGATGCACATAATGCATAACACCAGATGGCTGAACTGATGGTTGACTGAATTTGGACCATGATGCTCAATATGGCAGAACTAACACTAGAGATGGTACAGTAGTTCTGGTTTATATCAGTATAAACTGACATGAACTGATCATTTATGCACTATTTCAATACTAGATATGTAATGTGTTACAATAATCATGTTATAGGAACTACTACTACATACTACTAACAGGACATCTTGATCAATATTCAAGTCAGAAAAGTACACTGTGAGCTTATATAGGTGTAATGAAAGGTTTGCATGGGTTTCACTGCCAACTGGTTGTAAATATGTACTGATTTAAACTAATTCTCAGCAGTTTATGCAATTTCTAAACTATGAATAGACTGTAAACCTGTACTGATTTCAATTGCGTATCAGTACAAGCTCCAGTGATACATTTTCAGTAAAATACAATGCAATTTATGATTTATTTGCAGTTTAATAAATTGTATCTCCAAACCCTAAGACAGCTAGTCTGGCATTGCCAACATCCTGGGTTAAAGGTTAGGGTTGGAGTTAGGGTTAGGAGTTCCAGCCTCTCAAAATACTGTACCATTTCGATCGATTCGGCAGGCCCCTGTGACCGTGACTGACCTGACAAAATTTTGGATTCGGCACCTCGCGGTGGAGCTGCGTGACCCTAGCAAAGTTTCGGCATTTTTGATGCAAAATTTGCGTTTTTTGAGGCAATTTTGAGTGTGTCATGCCAAAAATTTTCAACACTTTCGAAATGTGACCTGTGACCTGGTCAAATTTCGGCACGTCAGAAGGCCTCCGTGACCCGTGACCGCCGAATCGATCGAAATGGTACAGTAAGCGCAAATTGTTTAATAATTGTATAAATACTACTAGTGATTGATAGTACCTACAATTGTAAGTAATTTGTAGACATTAGCATTTATTACAATTGTAATCATTTGTTTACAAAATCAGTGTCCTGGGCTCGTACGGACGTTCCTTTCTTTTTCTTGGGTGGTACGTAGTCACAAGTAAGGAAAAATCAGATCTGTCATCATCGAGGAAAAAGTAGAAAAGGAAATATAAAATCGCATCGGTATTAGCCTTTGCACAACGGTCTCGCAATATTGTAGGGCACTTGAGCGCTCCGGAGACTTGCGTATGTATATTTCAGTAAAAAAAATTTAGAGAGGAGTCGACAATTAGCGTGCTTCGACGTTCATTTACGTTCCTAAAGCATCAAGGGCAGATGATCCTGAGCAATGAACTTGATTATTCCTGATACATAAAAATACTCTTAATATCCTACTATCTCTAGCTCTTTTCTGAATTTGTGTACAACTTTACATATATTATCATAATTATAACGATTTCTGCACTTTCGAGTCCAAGGACTTGCCGGACTTGACCAATGCTAAGATTTTCGGCAAGCGCGACGTGATCATGGTGTTTCTCCACTGCCACTGCCAGCTTTGGTTTCATGATGATAGTAAGTTTCAGCGATAGCTGAGCTTCCTGTACGGATCAGGATGATCACTGAAATAGGATAAAACGCCTATGCATTGAATAATGTCATTCATTCACCGCAGAGCAAAATTTAACAAGTACTCACAGCCACGACAATAGACATGGCAGTGATGATCTCCATTGCTTGCGAGAATCCAAGATCCACCGCCGTGTATGTATCCAGTAAGATAAAGACGACATAGACCGACTGTATCCACAATATACAGCCCCAGACTCGACCAAAAGCAACAGTATATTCACGACACGGGTTCTTCTGTGGACCAAGGCATCTACCATGGTGCTATGATGAGTCCTGGAACAATCCAAAAATCAGTTACAGTAAATTCCAGGAAAGTTCTGATGCCAACCTACCATGCTTTCCACGCAATCAACAGAGTCGCAATGAATATTTACCGCTAAGGAAATTAAACCTGAAAGCCAATCCAGAATAGTGGAACTGGAGACTTCTATCGTAACCTCGATATTATCCCAGATGCAGTCCGCAATATTGATTGCTAGTAAAGCAGATTTAGCTATCAGCGGATTTAGTGCTGATACTAGTTACACACCTATGTTGGCAAACATGAGGACGGCCAGAAGCAATTTCCAAAGCTTGTCATCCTGGAACAAAATCCATGCTCTCCAAACCACAATGCAATCGCTAAGAAGAAGCTAGACGAAAAGACAGATTAAAACACATTATTCGGAACATTGCCAAGCCCACATTAATTGTTGTTGGCCATCCTGGCATATACTCCCACACCAAGGTCTTTTGGTTTGAAGCCTCAATTTGAGCAGCAATTCCTCCCTCTAGCGTCCTCATGAATGTATATTGGATATGGCTAGAAGGTTGCCAGTGTAGAAGACATCCCAGGTGAAGCAAACAAAGATTATGGTCAAGCAGATTAGTAGGATGGTTTGTGGTCGTCCCCAAGATTTCGATCTATTGGCAGATCAACGTAAGAAACGTTTAAAAACTGTGGTTATACGCACGTTAGCAAATGGACCTGCAACGCCTGTTCCTAAAGCAAACGCTCCTAGTAAAAGAAAGGGTTAAATTTTCAAGGCTTCTCATTCGAGACCTTTTCCACATACCGTAACCGGTTATTGTCACAATTGAGGTGACAATGCCAAAAAATGCGCCTTGAGCAGAAAAGAAAATCAACTCTTGCTCTTCAGGAGTCATTTGTCGACAATGATACGTGTAAGTGCAGCCAATGCTTCATTTGGCTTTTATGAGAATATCTCCGCTCTGAATGATAGTGGCACGGTATATCTTACTCTTACGAATGAATGCAGGATAAGGTACTATCCAGGTTTTAAGATAAATACCGGCTGCAGTATCATCATTAAAAGACTGACATCGCCTCAAGTAGCCGCGCGCCGATGAAGGTAGCGAAGATTTTCCGAAACAGAAAGAACTAGTCTCCATCCAGCGTGGATGACAGGTGGGATGCGGACAAGATGCGGGTGCGCACGTACTTAAGTGCACGCACAATATCAAGAACTTGGATGGGTTTGGTTCAAAAGCGGTTCAATCGCCGGGAGTGAGTGGTAATTATACTACCTGGATAATTCTATTGGTTGCCGCCACGCAATCCTTTGAGGACATGTGATCGCCAGTCACTCCGTGGCGGGGCCGTCAGAGTCTATGAAGCGCTCTCTTGTCTTTATACCACCACGTCAATACTACACACACCTCAGATCTCAACATACAGTGGATGCGATTCGTGTCTGGCCACCACACTGTTCCCCCGTCCGCCTCTTTCATCCCACAGCAAAAAGCTGGTTTTCTAATCCTGATTCCCAGTGCAGCATGCCATGTCATATTTGCCACTGTGTCAAGTTTGTGAGCTCCAACTTGAAGTCAAGCACAAGATAGGAGAGAGCAAGGGATTCGTGGGTGTTTTAGGGATAGCTATACAGTTGTATACAGGCTCAAGGTGTGTTTTACATTGCTGTAGAGCATACTCAGCTCAATCCTGACTCACATAATTTTTGGAATGCTGGCCACGCCCTTTCTTTTCATGAAACAATGTTGATGGACAAAACATGCTTTGCTCAGTTTATCTTATCTAGTGTATCCATTTACATATCCAGTTTGATCATTCCTGCCATTCTGTGCTCTTGAGTGAAGGTGATTAGTCTACCCTTGTTGACTTGGGTTGTACTTGGTTTATTCATTGCACTCAGACAAGAGTCTTTCAGGCCTCTCAGCACCATGGAACATGGCTTGCATTGTCCAGCTAGTTTATCCATTCCACTCGCCACAACTTCTTGTTTCAAAATATTGTAGTGACCCGCAAAGGTCCCGGTGTGATATCTGTAGTTATGGCCCAAATTTAGGGTTGTTGCGGGGGTTGTTGCTGCAATTGGGTTGCCAAAGAGAATAATCCTACCAACTGCCATTGATAACTGAAACTCTAGTGTATTCTGCAATGTTGACTGAGGCTGAACTAGAATGAATGGAGGATTGTCAACAGTCGGCACTCCAAAAAAGCCTATGAGTGAGGATTAAAAGGTTGCTGACCAAGATCTCTTCAAACCTTGTATACAATTGCTTCTCAAAATCTTCCAAGCCTGTGTCCCTACCAATAAGCCCCGTATGTGAATTAACATGGTTATTAATATGTTCACATCAAGGGCCAGGACCTATGTTGATTTAATGAGGATGTCAGCCTTGAATCTTTGCTCCTGAAGGCAGTCTTGCTTAAGGACATGTCAGGCCCATCTCCGATCTTTGCAGGAACTGCGGTGGAGGTACCAGAGACTTCTACATCTATGGGCATAATACTGGGTAAAAAATAAAAGTCATGGACTACTGACATAGGCATCAGCAAAAACTGGGTAACAGTCATAGAACCTATAGCAGGCCATAGCAGCCATAGTGCTATGAAATGCTATGGCTTCCTATGAGCTCCTATGAGATTACCAAACACTCAAGCCAGCTGTCATTCCATCCCAATAGATATGTTCCCTTTAAAATCAGCATGTCACAGCAACTGCAACTTTGACTTCTCTCCCCACTTGCAGCCTCCCACTTCTACATTGATTCTGACTTGTTGCAATGATCTTTCAAGTTCCCACTGTAAGTTCTTACTGTTCAACATTGGTCTTCAGTTCTAACTTATTCATTGGCAGACTTATATGTGAGTGATTGTAATATGATTATTATTGGTGGTTGTTATAAGTAGTTATTGAAGTATTTACAGTCACCTGTAGCACTAGTAGTATCAATAAACAATTTTCTCCAACATTCTTGAACCTCCATTTGATTGTTGTAGCAACCGCGACAGGTAATGTATATTAATAAATTTGGTATTGCTCAGAGCTTCCCATGTCAAAAGACATGCCATTCAGTCCATAGCAGTCTATAGCAACCATAGCAGTCCATAGTTCTGGACAGAGGGGGACCTTGCTATGGGTCCTATGAGTGCATTGAGCACTGCACAGAACTGTCCAGGCTCTGTGCAGTACATACAGGTTTTGCTGATGGGTACATATGGCTTAGTGTTTCTGGCATAAGTTTCCTTGTATGCTCAACACTGCCCTAGGTTTGGCACAAGTTTCTTGGTGTTTGTGGCATAGGTTTCCTTGTTTTCTGGGAGATACTGTGGGCCGCTATAGTTTTGCCACAGTTTTACAGATATGATGGTAGGTACTTGTTAGCAAAAGTCAAGTACTAGTTGATGAGTTAGAACTTGAGAAGCTCACAAAGCTATACTATAGGGACGGGGAAGTCAGCTACCCCCCAGTACTCGGCCATTCAATACCTGCACTCTTCTACAGTATTCCAATGAGCTTGATGGTGCTGCTACAGTCAACTACCTCATAATGCATATTGCATATGCATAGATCCTGGAGTCTACCAATCAATTACCAATCTCCGCCTGTGGGCACTCTGTGGGCCAAATGACATGCTCATATTGCATGAAGGACTGAACAAGTGGTAGAGCCGAAACGGGCGTAAAGAATTCAAGAACGAATTCAATTCCCATGGTCCGTCATTTTCTCGTTGGGGTAAGTGAGTCTGTCAGGGTACAAAGTACATTGGAGAGGGAGCTAATCAAGCTTATATAAGGGTTTGGAACAGACCAGAATCTAAAGAGGATAAATTTCCGAACGATCACATTGAGGATTAGTAGTAAAATCAGGTACTTACAGCGTGTCAGCATATATTTTCGAGCATGTAGTACATATCTCGACAGGAAGAGGCGGAGGCGGAGCTTAAGGGGCATTAACAGGGAGAGCAAATAAGTATATATGATAAGACTAGTCTCAATAATTTTTTTGAATCATAGGGGCCACCTCAAACCTTGATGAATAACCGTCTGTCCTTGTGAAACCGAGCTAAAAATGAGAAGGAGGGTTTGAGTTATGTGTTCCCAACATCAATTCGTGAGCGTACCATATAATATACAGAGAGCGCCCATTACCTGCATAGAGCCCGAATAAAGAGACACTGCAGTCCAGTTATTTCCAGAAGACGAAAGGATTGTAGCTCCAATCACAAGGCCCGCAAATTGACCTGCGAATGCGTAAATACAAAAAAGTATGATAAGAACTCCGGGCATATAGTAATAGTAAAACCAAAATGCTTCACTACTTACCTGGTGCATTCGCCAAAATCATAAACCCAGTAATCGTCGCAAGTCCTTCAACACCAAACATTTTCGCACATACCTACAGGCAAGAGACTCAGAAACCAAGAACCGATTAGGCCATTTAATGCAGAAAAAGCAATGATAGCAGCATAGGACCGAGCAAAGGTCCAGAAAACCATTTGTAGGATCCCGCCGATGAAGAAGGAGCAGAAGAACATATTAGTTGGGCCGAAAGCGTCAGCTAGCTGCCCTGCTGTGATCTAAGAAGGGTGAATTTCGACAGAGGTCAGAGCCCAATACAAGAAGTTGGAGAGCGATTCCTTACTCTTCCGATCCCGACTGCAAAAGACATTAGTAAAGCACGAACAATTCCGATAAAACAAATGATACATACGACAAAAACTCATGACGATAAGAGGAACCGTGGCAAGAAGCGAACCAAACTTCACACTAGGAACCACTTGTTCGGTATACGTTGTGATGAGATAGTAGGGAGTCTGAATACCGCAATAACATTAGACAGGAAGGACGGCGGAACAGTAAGATGAAAAAGTTACAAAACTGCCAAACACGCCAAAGAACATGCTCAAAGCGACACTGTAGAAAGTGCCAGTGATCTTCTTGGGAAGCCAACGCTTCTTGGTTTCGGGATTGGTACCAGGAGGTAAACGCTCTTTGAGCAAAAACCACGCAACAACCCAAATGAAGGCGTGAACGGAGCTGAAAGCGATCAAGGTGTTTTTGTAGCCAAGCTCAGTGATCCTATGTTTTCATACAGGAAGTTAATACTGAAGGCTCAACCAACACAAGGAGGACAATAGTTACAGCCGGCGTGCGATCAGTGTTTCGATCGCACCACCGATTCCATTTCCGCTAACAGCAATCCCCGTAGCCAGTCCTCTTTTCTTCAGAAACCATTGCGAACATATCGAATAGTAGAGAGGTAAACCCATCCCTTGCGAAAGCCCAAGCAAAACTCCTTGGAATAGAAAGAGTTGATAGACTTTCGTGGCGAACGCCGACGCGAGGAGAGATAGATAGCCCAAACAGCAGCTGATGGCTATTACTTTCTGCTCAGTGAATGTTGTCAGTATTCGGAAGAGCAACAAGCAGCTAAGTCCCAGACGACCTTGTACCCGCTAATAACATTCATCATTAACTACATGTACGATTTTCCAAGCCATTCAGCTACTTACAATCGATCACCTAGCCCTCCGAAAAGGTACGAGCTTGCACACATTATCTAGGATCTTGTTGAACGTCCATGAAAATTTATGAAATTGAAAATAAAATGCTCACAAAACTCGCTAATCCAACGGTAATGCTGAGCACGCTAAGGCTGGTATCTGGAAACATAGTGCTATGATAGTAGTCTTCACGGACGCCCCATGTGAGGGTCCAACCACTAGAAATAACAACAAAATCTTTGTAGTGTACGACCTGGAAGGGATGATGAAAAAAAACATACTAGACGGTGCCCGAGTATAGAAAACAACCAATCACGACGAGCCATGCCCGTAGTCCACCGGTCGGGATACGTCTCTTCGATAGCGGTGACAGGAACCTTCTCTGAATCCGAGTCTACTTTTATAACCGAGTGTACGATGCTCTTTTTAGGTTCTCCCAGCTCAGCTAGGGGACCTTCGAACACCACATCGATGGGTATGATATCGTTTGACTGGACCACATAACTAGTCAGGTATTCTGGAAGGTCGGACATTGAGGGCATTGTACAGGCGGCGGTTGAGAGATGAGGCTACGTATTTTCTGAGGATAAGTACAAGGAAATCGTTTGAGACGGAGAAAACATGGAGTAACCCACAAATTCGATTTATATACCGTTGCGTACGGACGTTCCTTTCTTTTTCTTGGGTGGTACGTTGTCACAAAGACCTGGAGCGTAAGGAACATCCTTCTAGTGCTATCTCCTACTGCTGCCATAGTTAGTGAAGGATAAAGTTAGGTAGAGGAAGGAAATAGAAAATCAGATCTGCCATCATCGAGGAAAAAGTAGAAAAGGAAATATGAAATCGCATCGGTGTTAGCCTTTGCACAACGGTTTCGCGATAGTGTATGGCTCTTGAGCGCTCCGGAGACTTGCTTATGTACATGTCAGTAAAGAAATAGGGAGGAGTCGACAATTATCGAAACGTCAAGCCTTCCCTCCTTCCGACATTTGCACGATGGAACTTTTTCTCCAGCTCGAGATTATACTACTGCCAGTGGAAGAGAAATCATCTATGAAGATCCTCTCGAGCCGTATTGCCTTGAGGAGCTCTCCCCCGAGTCCAAAGATTGACACGTATCAATAGGGCAGACCATTGTGGAATAAAACTTGAAGTGAGCGCACTGCGCAGGAGCGTGATAAGTTGACAACTGAGCTTTACAGCAGGAACTCAAAACGTCGACTTGGTCCACTTCAGGCTGTGAAGCTGCGACAGGACTTGGCGCAGACTCGCGGCGGCTTGGTTCGGAGGAACCTCAGGAACCGTGACCGTTCGTGAGAATGATGGAGGAAGAAGTGGGCGCAGGTAGGCGCAGGTATTGGCACTGCTCTTCGACATCATTGAACTATGCTCAGACTCCATCATTTCCAAGTTACTAATCTCACTAGAGTCCAATGCTACCTCCTGCCCGTATTTGTTCCGTATCGCACATACGCAGTGGTAACAACTTGAACCCTATACTGTAGTAAACTTTTCCCTAGCAGTAAAGTAATTTTAAATTATTCTACTTGTGATATCGGAGAGCATGCCAATGGATCTAGTGTGAATGCATACGATAGGGAACCCTGGACCTACTTCATACTTTGACGAATAATCGTCTATCCTTGTGAAACCGAGCTAAAATTCAATATGCATGAGTTATGTGCTCCCACCATCAATTAGCGAGCGTACCATATAATATACAAAGAGCACCCGCCACCTGCATAGAGCCCGAATAAAGAGACACTGCAGTCCAGTTGTTTCCAGAAGACGAAAGAATTGCAGCTCCAATCGCAACGCCCGCAAATTGACCTGCGAATGGATTAATACGAAATATATATATGATGAGCAGAGTAGTAAAATCAGGACTTAACGTACCTGGAGAATTCGCCAAAATCATAAACCCAGTAATCGTCGCAAGTCCTTCAACACCAAACATTTTCGCGCATACTACGGGCAAGAGACTCATAAACCAAGAACCGATTAAACCATTTAGTACCGAAAAGGCAATGATAGTAGCATAAGACCGAGCAAAGGACCAGAATACCATTTGTAGGATTCCGCCGATGAAGAAGGAGCAGAAGAACATGTTGGTTGGGCCGAAAGCGTCAGCTAGATGTCCTGCCATTATCTAAGAACATTCAGACAGAATGCGAAGAAAGGTCAGAGTCCAAGACAAGAAGTTAGCAGAGGCGATTCCTTACTCTTCCCAATCCCAACTGCGAAAGACATTAATATCAGCACAAGTAAGTCTGAGAAAACGATACATACGACAGAAACTCATGACGATGAGAGGAAGCGTAGCAAGAAGCGAATCAAGCTGCAGTAGAGTAGGAAACATTTGTTGGGTAAACGTTGTAATGAGAAAGTAGGGAGTCTGAATACAACAATATCGTCAGATAGGAAGGAACGGCGGAACAGTGATATCAAAAACAAATTACCAAGTAGCCAAAGACACCAAGAAACATGCTTAGAGCGACACTGTGGAAAGACCCAGTGATCTTCTTGGGAAGCCAGCGCTTCTTCGGTTTTGGGTTGGTACCAGGAGGTACACGCTCTTTAATCAAAAACCACGCAATGGTCCAAATGAATGCGTGTATGGAGCTGAAGGTAATCAACGTGTTTCTGTAGCCGATCCTGGTGAGCCTATTTTTTCGAACATGAAGTTAGTAGTAAAATTAATAGGCACAACCAGGGGGAATATACGTACAGTTGGCTCATAAGCAACGTCTCGATCCCGCCACCGATTCCACTTCCACTAACAGCGATTCCTGTAGCTAATCCCCTTTTCTTCAAAAACCATTGTGAACAAATCGAGAAGTATAGAGGCATGCCCATTCCTTGGGCAAGACCGATTAAACATCCTTGAAATAGAAAAAGATGGTAGATTTTTGGTGGCGAACGCTGATGCGAGTAGACATAGATAGTCAGGCAGCAACTGATAGCTATCATTTTCTGCTCAGTGGACGTTATTAGTAATGGAAGAGCTACGTTCAGCTGATTGCCTGCAGACCTTGTACCCGCTAATTTCATGCATGTTAATTAAATGTAAGAGTGTTCCGAGTCATTAAGCTACTCACAATCGATCGCCGAGTCCTCCAAAAAGATACGAGCTTCCACACATTGTCTGGGTCGAGTGGAATTTTGGTGAATGTCGATGGAAGCTATCAAACGAAATAGCATGCTCACGAAACTCATTAATCCACTGATGATGCTGAGCACACTCAGACTGGTGTTTGGAAACATATTTGCATGAAAATAGTCTTGAAGAAGACCCCAAGTCAGACCCCAACCACTAGAAACGATGAGGAATATTAGCCAGAGAGAACAAGGAAAAACGCATATACTTGCAAGACGGTGCAGGCATATAGAAAACAACCAAGCACGACGAGCCAGGCTCGTAGCCCACCGTCAGGGTACGCTTCTTCGATAGTGATGATGGTAACTTTCTCTGAATCAGAGTCTGCCATTACACCTGAGTGTACAATGCTCTTTTCTCGAGTCAAAGGTTCCCCCAGCTCAGCTAAGGGATCTTGAGGATGAGCAAATGTCGCCTCGATGGGCATAATATCGTTGGACTGAACCACATAGGGTACATGATATTCTGGCAAGTCGGTCACTGTCGACATTTGAGAGAAAAGTGCGATGGCTGGTAGGTCTTTTCTGATCAGCGAGGACAAGTATGAGAATATTGAGATGGGGAAAACATACAGTACTCACCAATTCGATTTATATGGGGAGTTTGTTTAGTTGCGTACTTACGTGTGAATCAAGCGAAAACATAGCAAGTAAGAAAACATGCATAAAGAGGGAGGAGTTCGCAGTTATCGGGGCGATATTCCGAGCTACATTTGGCTGCACGATGTTGGCAAGCTCGTTGAAGATTTGCTTTGTAGCGCTGCGCTTCATTTAGTGCTCCTCTGCTTCAGTGGTCGGTATATCAAGGACAGAAGCTTGAGCTAAACATGGCGAGCTGAAAGCGAGGACAACAGAGGAAAAGCATCCGTAAAACGTACCCTTGTTGTTGGCCGCGGCTTGCGACAGGTCCAAGGGTTCAATAGGTTGTATGTATCTTGGTGTGTGGAATACTCAATTCACTCGAAAACACCAGAAACATCTCAGACTCATTAGGCACACGCACCAACAGCAAGTTGTCATTATAAAGCTCCGTGAGGCTTGAAGCTTGAAGCACCGATTGGCCGTAGGGGAGTCAGTTTGCGGCTCAGACCCAGCTTAGCTTAGTAGCGCTGAACATGCCCGTTCGTCGGAGACTCGGAGGTAACAACGGATCAAAAAAGTGCCTGCCGTGATTTTTTTTCTCAGCCTCCAACTTGTCTTCCACCATCGCGTTCACTGTATATTCCCAACTTTATTTTTATATGATTTATCCGAGCTCAAATATATCTATCAAGACACAAAGTATATAAAAATGGCATCCACTCCAGGAGGAAACAACTTTCGCGATGTAACTAGTATTTTTGGTTTGGCTTCAAAAGGTGTGCAAAATTGGCATTCCAACAGTAAACATGCTTAGATTTTTCAGAGATGGAACCCGGTTCATTAGTGACTGTAGACGGGTTCTCACTATCTGATGCAATGAGTGCAATAGAGGTGGACTTGATTCTTGTAACTGCGATAATCGGTTAATTTCTTCTTCAAGATAGGTGAACCTCGACTGGACACTGGAATGCAGCTGGATACTATCATACGACCACAATTTGACCCTTTGACTGCCTTATTGCCCGAGGAAATCTGCTGGATCATAGACCGTTCAATGGCTTACGAGGTCAGTGGCCGTTTGAATCAAATCTACACCTGAATTCAAATTATTTCCAGACGGAATGGCACGCTTCAAATCCTCTTGCGCACACCATATTTACTATGCTCCATGTTTACTCCCTTGACGACATGGATCCGGATGTCCTTCCTTATCTCCCAATGATCGACTTGGATCCTCTTCGACCACTAGAACTCATCACAGTCGTACTGCGCGCTTATACCTCTGGTCTTCTTAAATCGATGCAATCTAGTATGGACAGAGTTATCCAAGGGCTCTATGATGGACGTACGTGAGATAGTCATATCATACGATTGACGATGTCAATTGTGCTTTCTTCTAGACAGAAGATTGGCAGAGCGATAAAAGCGAAGTATCACTGTTAGAGGGATGGCCCGTTAAAGCTGCCGTTGCTCTTTTGGACGCCGCTCTCGTTTGGTTATCCTCAACTACTAAAGGTTTGTCTAATGTACCGCCTTTATATTAATTGACTTTATATTTTTTTTACAGTGCCACCCCTGTGGCAAGCGGCTCTCACAACTAGGCTCCAGTTCCGCCGAGTCATTCTTCTGCTAATAAACTCTACCAACTCTCTTATCCGAGATCCTGAAGGATTCAATCAACTTTTAAAACTTGCGAAAGAATTACTCGCTATCATCCGCGCCAATCACAGCCCGCAATCTCCGTCATCTTCGTCAGCAGCGCATGCAGCGTTCGACCCCTACATTGCTCGAAACCTCAACACTTTTCTGCCTGTCAGGGTCATTGATGTACCCACTCCAGCACAAACATGCGACGCCTATGCCAGCCTTCTTGATGGATGGGAGGAGCTTACAAGGTTATCCAAGACGTACCACATTACTACATGGGATGTAAGTCTTGTTCTCTTACGCTTACTGGTCGTAACACATGTGCCAATCACTCTAGTGCTTTACAGCTTGTAGGAAGCCACCAAACATGGTCCAGTGCTCCTGCAGCCCGGGCTGCTTATACTCGGTCGTGTAAACAGGTAAGGTCTCGTGCCTGCTTCATGGATGTGTATCAACTATTCCCAATGTATAGACGACCTTTTATGACGGATTCCAAGTTTTAAACAGTCGACCCCAGGGATGGGTGGTAGACTGTCTCTTCAAAGAAACTCTTGGAGTTCCTTACAGCACCTTTGCCCAGTATTGGGGTGGTCCGGGGTCTGAGTCTCTCCTCGAGCTGGAAAAAACTGTTATCCATGTATGTGAGCTGTTTATCTTCTTTTTACCTACTGTTACTGTGCTCAAGCAATGAACTATAGACTTTGATACCGCACATACGAAACAATTGGAATAACCCATCTCGACGGAGACGTTTCCTAGTTAAATCGTTGTTGGACTGGCATATGGTGTATGATCAAATGTGTAGCCTTGTTGAGGGCTTGGATACCTCTGTAAGCCTCTGACCATGCAACACCCACCCGAAATACTCACTCCTTTCTATTTTCAGGACGTCGACTCAGCAACGTTCCACCTACTAAATCAATTCCCCAAGGCTGTCGTCCTTTGGCGTCTTTCGTCAATGAGAGAGGTAATCCTATCGGGATTCCAGTTAGAGCTGTATCATCCTATGGAGCGCCCGTTCGCGTATTGGTTCGCTGCGCAGGTGATTGACATTCATTTGAGGTACTTAGATAGGCTTTTGAGCGGGAAGACTGTGGTCCCGCCAGGTAAGTTCGTTTCTCGCACCGCTGTGGCGTTTCTGACGACTTTCACAGGCTCTCCAAGCCATACCGAGATGCAGTATCAGAAGGTCTTTCTCACTGCATTGCAAGCCATGTCAATAGCGATGTTTGCTGTATGTCCTATATTTTTGCGCTTCTATAATCTTCCTCATCTCTATATCTGTCTTCTCGTCCCTAGATGTTGATTCGTAGTTTACCTCCACGAGCAATATTTGACCAGTGGGAGCATCTTCGGCCCAATCTGCGACGGCGATACAAATGGGCTTTCAACCCCGCATACGATGAATACGAATTCCAACCTATTGTATTGGCACCGGATTTCGTTCAGTATTTGGAAGCGGTCCAGGAAGTGTATGATCGTCTCGAGGATACAAAGGAACAGACTGCGGATAGCTCGGTATGTTGTTCCCGTTTCTCTTTCCTTGTGCTTATGGGAGGCTAAATGCTCAGACTGAATACAGACAAATGGCTTCCGCTCGCCTTTAGAAAACTTTGAACACGCTCGGAGCCTTTTGCAAGGGCTAATATCGACGGATAACACTGGCGTGCTGGAGGGAATCTGGGCTAATGATAGAATGAAGGTGAGTTTTTGGTTTTCTGCTCCTCTGTCTACCCATGCTAATTTTGAGGTCTTAGCTGACGAGAGGAATGATGGATACATGCCAGGAGCTGCACACCTTTCTCTCTGCTTACCTATCAACAGAACACGGAGGAGGAGAGATATCTCGCGGATTTCGTTATCTGAACTTGATTGGACGCGTAGTTTTGGAAATACTCCTAGAACACCTTGGTTTCCTTCACTTCGCCGTTCCGGGGAGGATACTAGTTAATGTTCTAAACGCTTTGTCTACAGAGTTAATTCTACTCCGTCGGTGGTTGATCCATCTCGCGGTCGGTGTTATCCCGGACCTTGATCGTTCCGAAGATTCCGAAGATCAACAACGTTCATGAGACAAGCTAACTGTCTTTGGAGACGGTCTCTCTCGATGTTTACGCGGATAAATGTCGGTGAAATGTTCAGCTGCTCAATCTCAATTTCCTATTAGGTTCGTGTATGTGCAGGCGGCCGTGGAGAGGCTATAAAGATGAAGTGCTCAGCTGAGCATTTTATATTCTGCTTCCCATGTCTCTCCTCAAAGTTTCTGGTACGAAGATTGTGAATGAAGAGGGCGAAGAGGTTATTCTACGAGGTGCGGGCCTCGGAGGATGGATGAAGTATGTTCCTCTGTTCTGAGTAGTGGTTTGGATACTCATCACTGCCGTTTTTACCTAGCATGGAAAACTTCATTTCCGGTATGCGCATACTCCCGGTTTCCTTTGAAGCAGGCTTTCAAACTATGTATGACCAGGATATCCTGGATGCGAGTATCAGATTCGCGCAGCATTGGCTGAGGCGATCGGAGCAGAGAAATCGGAATTCTTCTTTGATAAAGTACATCGGCCTGAGCTACTCACTTATTGCTGTGCTGACCCATTTTTCGCATTCACAGTTCCTTCGAATACTTCTTCCAAGATGCAGATGCAAAATTCTACAGCAGTCTCGAGTTGAACTGCATCCGACTTCCGTTCAATTATCGTCATTTCGAAGGTAAAAATCTTGTGTAGTCGTATTACCTATGTTGACGGTTTCGCGTTTCCAAAGATGACATGAATCCTCGAGTACTCAAGGAATCGGGTTTCAAGCATTTGGACCGCGTCATTGATCTCTGTGCTCAACACAATATTTACACTATCTTGGATTTGCATACGGCACCTGGAGGTCAGAACACCGATTGGCACAGCGACCACGGAGGTCACATCGCCAACTGTGAGTATCTCTCTTATTCCAACCCACTCCCGCTAAGTTGACGTCCTCTATCTATAGTTTGGAATCACAAAGACTTCCAAGATCGTACTGTTTGGCTTTGGGAACAGCTCGCTGCTCATTACAAAGGGAATAAATGGATCGCTGGTTATAACCCGTTGAATGAGTAAGAAGAGTTTACTTCCTCCACTCAACGCGGCGTTGATATTTATCCATCAGACCCACTGACCCATATCACACCCGCGTAATATCCTTCTACGACAGAGTCTATAAAGCTATCCGCGCAGTCGACCCAGACCATGCCATCTTCTTTGACGGTAACACCTTTGCCTCAGACTTTTCGCACTTTGGTGACATGCACAAGAAATGGGACAACACTGCCTACTCCATCCATGATTACAGCACATTTGGATTTCCAGCGGCTCCCGAGGAATACGTTGGCGACGAGTCACAGCAGCGCAGGCTTCGACGAAGCTACGAAAAGAAGAGAGAATGGATGGACGAGAGAGGTTTGTGTGTATGGAATGGGGAATGGGGTCCGGTATATGCCAGGAAGCAATACGAAGGTGAAGCTACCGAGAAGATCAACGAGGTTAGGTATCGTGTATTGAAGGACCAGTTGGCGATATACAACAAGGTAAGTGCATATGTATTGCTCACAAACGTACCTCAACTGACGACCCTTCGTAGGATCGCTTAAGTTGGTCAATATGGTGAGCACATCTTCCTCGGTGTTCATAAAAATTTTCTAACCGGCATACCACAGGCTTTACAAGGACATTGGTTTCCAAGGGATGGTATATGTTTCCACAAAATCTCCCTACATGACAAAACTCGCCGACTTCTTGGCCAAAAAGCACCGTCTCGCAGTCGATGCTTGGGGTGCAGACGTCTCCAGTGTGCAACATGTATACCAGCCTCTTATCGATCATGTCGTGGAAGAAATTCCAGAGAAATTCCGCGCCCTCTATCCCTCTCCAGTGTGGAAGCTGAGTGATCGTGTAGGCAGACTGGCGAGGAACATGCTTGTTGCAGAATTTTTAGTGAAGGAGTGGGCGGAGCACTTTGTTGGGATGGATGAGGCGCAGCTGGATGAGATGGCTAAAAGTTTCCAGTACGATTCGTGTGAGAAGAGGGAAGGTTTGAACCAGATTTTGACCGACAATGCGAAGCTTGTCAAGGAAACTTAGTGGTCAACTGTACTTATGTGTAACTTGGTCTCTCGATAAGATGTACTTATAGTATACCCCTATACTTAGTTTGTAGTTTTCCATTCCAACTTTCTTCTAACGACTCCTGACTGCTGACTGTGGACGGCGTTAAGTAACCCCGGCACTCAAGATATTCATCTTGAAATATTGTAAAGTCCTGTCGAAATTGGACATCATCAGGAACTGGACAATAGACCAGGACCAGAGCCAAAGTCTGCAATGTAGGTCGGCATCGGGAGTATGAACCAGCAGAACTCCGATATGCTATACTCATTTTATGGTAGCACTCTTTTCCGTAAAACGGTCTAGTTCATTTCAAATCCGAGGCATACGCCCATGCGCCGTGCCTTGCGTCAGTGTAACTCCCGATGCTGAGCGTCGAGCGTTGATTGTAAAACATGACCCTGTTCAGATCCTGAACGTCTCTAGACTGCAAGGTTTACTAGTGAATTTTGCGGTCGACTCGTCGGTTGGATTCAGAGTTGCCGACGCTGACTGTGCCCTAGCTGTGGACCGATTTGCTTTCAGAAATTCGTTACGATGTACACCTGTGCACAATTCGGCGTTTTGGAATGTGCATTCTTTGTAATTTTTTAAATCCTAGATTAAAGTACTTGGCCAAGAGGAACGACTCACTCGCCGAAGAAACATCATGTTGCGCCACATTCTTTGATTGCCAGAGACGAAATAATATATATGTACTAAACACCGAATACGCCGTAACTGATAAATCCTGAGCGAGCCGTTATGATTGATACAGTTATATACGCCAAGTCCATGTAGCATGTCGTGCTCTCAGAAGTTCGTGAATAGATGAAGAGCACTATCGGTTGAACACGGGTCATAATTCCCTAGGAAAGATCCTATACAATGAACACACATCGGATCGACTAGCCGCAGATGGTCGTGAATAACTCGCTAAGGATATCGCGCCTGTTGTTTAGCATGGATGAGTACCGAATGCGACGGTCTCCAGTTTCCTATCTCCCGTTCATGGTTGCATCCTCCGTGCAGGACGCATTGGAATAGAAATCTTCGAACAGTAGAAGCGGTCAGGTGAATGCATCTGTTCGCTTTGCGGGCCTCGAGTGATCCTGGAAGCAAGGAAATGAGCGACGCCTGGGAGCAAGCAATACACGCACTCAGCGTCGGATAGAGAAGTAGCTTTGCCGTCGGATAGTAGGACCTGAAAGCGAACTTGAGATAAAAAGCGCCAGCCGTTCATTTGCCACCTAGAAGGAAGGTTTTCTCGGAGAGGACAGCCACAACATACCGTACTTTATACCGTAGATCAGATTGACCATGATGAACTGGGTCAACTAGGATCTGAAACCAGGATCATGATTTGCCGATGAGATACTGGGGAGAAGCAACGACGGTCCTCGTTGAGAACGCAGAGAGGACAATTGATAGATTAAAGCGTTCTGTCTGAATCGAGTCTCCTGCGAACACATCGAAATCAGGCCTGGTGGAACCCCCATCCATTTTGGAAGGAAGGGAGGTACATGGCATGGTCCAAGAAAGGTAGCGACATTTGTTGAGAAGACGGGGAACAATTTGAATATCAAAGGACTCTGGCTCTGTCATTTCTCAATCGAGTCTCAGGCGCTGAACAGGAAGACGGCTGTTGTTACTGGGACCTGTGAACGCTGCTGCTCGATCAAATCAGTCCCGGCGAAAGCTAGACTCACATCAACGACATGCATATGCATCAAGATAATTGTATGATTTCTTGATTTTCATCACCAGGCGCCAGTATTAATCGCTCTCTCCAGCATCAGCATCAGTATCAGAACAGAGCGCCTATGACTGTGTATGTTCATACACATATCGACTCCTTTATGTTGTGCGAACACACCTGGAACACACGAGGCAACCGGCACTCGACAAAGCGATGAGTTGCGGTAAACTTGCAGAAAAGAAAAAGAAATCAGGGTCCTAGCTCAAAATGCATCAAAACGAGATATAGTGTTTTTGTAAAAGTCGAGGTCGGAAATGATTCTACATCACAGTTTCCAGGAGAGAAACGAGGAATCATGGTTACTCGTTATTAAGCAGTGCGAGCCCTTGTTCTCTTCAGGGAAGGGAAACATGCACATGTAAACTGGTGGGGTGGGTGCTATATGTTCGCAGATAAGTCGAGAGAGGATATAATGTTGGGGAATCTTGACCGCCACAATCAATCGAGCGTAGTGAACAAGGTGAAAGCAAGCTGGCTCCAGGTAGGAACAGATCGTGACGCGCATAGCAAAGCATTACTGTACTATCTCAAATAACTTGTCCAGTTCGCTGATCATGGATGATGGAATATCTAAATTGTGGCGTACGTCGCGTAAATTCTTTATGAGTTTATCTTCAAGATGAGAGAAACTCATTATAGAACCTAGTGACAGATTGCATTGTCCGGCTTCCTCGTCCACTTGAAAACTTGCGGCCTCCGGTGTAATCTCCATTTAAGTCAGGAGCCAGTGTCACTGGTGTCACTGTCTCTGTCGCGACAAATAATGACCGACTCGAATGACAATTTAGAATAAGCGAGCGATAGATGACAGAATTCGGGATGTCATGAACCATACGAAGACGCGTCGGCGCCGATGCCACAGCAAGAACGCAATCTATTCTCTTGAGTCTTGTGAAATTTTTAAATTGCCTTTTTTGTGTGGATGGAGTCTTCTAACAAGCTATCTGTTGCGGTCTGTGAGGTCGGAAGAGGATAAGAGAACAATAAGAATGATACAAATGAAGTAAATTTGTCACAATCGAACCTGGAATGCGATGGCTTCGATGTTGTCCTGAAGTCGGGTCACCGCTACAGGATAAAGGCTTCCAATTACTTTTTTCGTCAAATGCAGTGGGTCCAAGTATCCATTCTGCTACCGAACTGAACCAGAACAATGCCAGTTCGATTCTGGATGAGGAAGACAATAGCGGATAAGCGACGGGGCCCACGAAATCGAGTGGATAAAGTAGGTATAACGACGTCCACAAAAGGACGACAATTGCACTTGGAATGAATTGAAAGGGATGCGCTTAAGCATCGCTTACTGACATGAGTCAGGTCCCGTCATCGCTCAAAAAGGAAGTTGTTGTACGCGCCCTCCCGACAGAATGAAGGCCTAAACGGCGTTGGCGCATTTACGTGTTGGACAACGTCAATGGGGAGCGCATCGTTACATAGTTAGTAGACGACCCGGCATCGAGCGCCGTAAGAAAAATCTTACTTGCTTGATATTTACTTAAATAGCTACTCCCCATGAACATCGCTCACAGTTAAGTGAATAATTATTATTCCAATAATTCCATTCCTTTCATACGTACCTTCCATTCCATCTTATCTTCGGCCCCTTTGCACACCAAGGGCGACCCATTCGGATGGATTAGCTTGTTCGCTCACCTTGAACCCCCAATTAGACACAGTAAAGGTAACAGCACCTCTATGAATGTCTCCTGATTCGGTAGTACCTATACTGGTGTGGTAATGTCGTGATCATCAGTAGCTGATGCAGGAGTCAAAGCACCAGGAAGCTTCTCGCCGCACTAGCCAGTTCACGCAACTTCTTCAAATTCAAATCATGTATGTCAGACGTAGCTGTGAACCTTGTATGATAATCAACGGATGGTTTGTTTAGACAAAGCTGTATACATTGAAGTTAATGATCATGACTGAAAGTTTAGTCGACGTCCGCAACGTGTTCAACAGCTGCGATATTATGGTATACGCGCACGCGCAGTAACGCACTTACGCACTTGACGCCGTTGCATAGGGATGATAGATCTCAAAACGGAGGAAGGCTTCAAGAGAGGGAAGAAGCGGGGAAATAGCTGTTAAAGGTCTTGAGCTAGATGTTGAACCATGCCGCATCCCTATCCGCAATGATTCCAAAACACGATCTTTACCAAGTTCTCTTCGCGTGATACATTGATACTGTAAGTATAGGAATTGACTTGGAAAACCTGAGCACTGCGGGCTGCGGAGACTCGTGTAAAAAGCCGAAGGAAATCAGTGGTCAGACCCGGAATGTAATTCGATATCAATTAATAATGCCACAGCGCACGCGCGGCATCCATGCCTATAGTAGCCAGCGAACAAAAATCCTCGAGGACGTTCGTTCCCAATGGCAACACAACTACCACTACTAGAAGACAGGATAGACAACGTATTGACGCACCAGAGCCAAGAACCCATTAACTGTCATAGTAAATGAATCACCGCCAGAAGAGGTGCCAAGTAAGGCAACTTAGGTAGTCCCCTATGGGTGTCGACACTCAAGCTGTCGAGACTGGGACTCGAAAGCGAGTGTAATAATACATTAGTACACTTGGTAGCGAGGCGGCGGCGGCGTTCCCGTTCCGAAAGGTTCGTAGCGTAAAGATTAGTATAGCACGTCCAGCGTAGCTCGTGGCTCACAGCAGCAACGATTCGTTCGAAAACGTGGATGGAAGAGGTAGGTAGGGCGTCTTTCCGTGCGGTTACTACTAGGACAATGAGTCCGCAAGCTGTAGTTCAGTTCGAAGACTGCTTGCAGACTTTCTGAAGAGACGACAGACAATTTTGGTTCTTGATTCTTTGCCTGCCAAGAATGTCAGGCAGAACGGCATTTCTTTTGGCTTTGAGGTCGGACTGAGGTAATCTACCCCCTCCCTCTCCCAGTCCCGGGTGAGGATCAGGATCAGCTGAGATCAGGATACAACGAGATACGGTTGCAATGTGCATGTTCGGGAGCCTGAGTTCGCGAACGACGAGCGATGAGTGATGAACTTGAGGCTTGATTGAGTCTGAGAGATCGTCGCCCTTGTTTGTACATGTGTCCCAGCGATGTTTAAGTGGTTTGATGATATTCATGAATGATTGTGCGTTTGAGATGATTATGGTTAGCCAAAGAAGAATCGTATCCGGTCACGGAGTTTGAAGCGGAAGGCGGAAGAAGAAGGAACCAAGGCATCCCCAGTCCCCAACGTCTTGAATGAAATAACTTGAAATTGCATTTCCAGCCCCGCCAATATACTCATATATACAGCTTGCGCACCCGCGCCCATTGTTCCATGTTCGAGATTCGAGAAAGAGGGGTTTAGTTAGGGAGGGAATGAGTGGCAACACCTCCACCTATGTCCGCTTGACTAGAGTAAATGATCTGATAAGAACAGGTAACACATGCATGCATGCATATGTCGCTCGAGATAAGTTGTTCTTCAGTTTTCTACATGGAAGGCCGCAAGACTGAGGAGTGGCGAGTGGCGAACAACTCGATAATGAGGTGAACCATCCTTCCGTCTGGCATGGGATCCATATATACGCGAAGAACAAGAATAAGTACCTTTGCCCCAAGTTTATCTTGATTATTGAAATCTTCGAGTTCGTCTTGGTATATTCAATTACTCCGATTCCGATTCCATGCAGGACGGAATCACGGAAGAAGGAGAGAAGGACTCTGTAAGCCTAATCAGTAAGGCTCACCGCCGTCCGTCGAGGGAGGAAGGCTCAGGAAGGAATCGGAATCGGGTGTTCGGTTCGAAGAATACGGAAACTGCAGTAGAAACATGAGAGGGATTCGGAAGACCGCAGTACTTGCGACTGCATTTAGCTTTACCTTTCACCGTGGCACAGTGAGCGGTTATCCAGATATCCAGATAGATTCCATGCTGTCTTTAGGAACGTCGGCTACTGAGTCTTGAGAAATCAGTCACTGAGTCAGTGGATAGTACGCGTGGAAATCCCACACTCATTTGCATCGATCCGATGGATGTCGCGTAGATCAATATTCCGCTGGCGTAACGCAAAGACGATACGTGGCTAGTGGACCGAAGGTGGACCGGGAATTCTCGTGTGTGGGCCGTCTCTTCCCATTCCCTATGATGAGAGATTGCGAAACTTTGGTGAGAATCAAGCTAGGAGGCTGTCTATCAAGAGATATATTATGGCTGACTGTAAGAAGTCTGTAAAAGTCAGAATAGCCGATTGCGACTCGCTTTGCAAGCTTGCCGAGTCATAGTCAGCGTAGGAGTACGGTTACTCAGCCAATTAAAACGTTTTGATGGGATGACTGTGCAGCCCACAAAGGCGTTTTCACACTGCGAGGACCTGTGCAGTAAACATTCTTCAGATGAGAAAAGCTGTAAAGTGGTCCACCGTCCTTGTGGATGGACATACTCTTGTGGCCATACGCGGTTGGACGGAAGAGCTCGGACTAAAGTGGCAAAACGGAAGTGAGCCGGAGTTGATGGTCGGTACGGTACACGTCGGAAAAGGAAAAAAGTCATTTCAGCTTACGAGATGAACTGGTTTATGCGTAGCAGCCGAGCCGAGTCGAGTCAAGTCACAAACGAAATTGCCGAAGACATCGATTTCAGGTCTGACCACCATAGCCTAATCCGGAACCGCTCAGTCAGTACTTATATTTAAGTAACCAAATCCAAGATGTCCCAACCCGTACCTCCCGACACCGTCTCCTCATCAGAAACATGTCCAGCAACAGTTCTCCCAGCTCTTCTTCTTCGAGCTCCTCTTCGAGGTCCTCTCCTATTCATCACGCAAGTCTAGTCGATGTATCCATGCATTCCCCTGCGATCCTTGAGCTTGTTGACGTTAAACTTTCAAAGCATATAATTGGTAAGTTTTATATTCCATTTTATAACCAAGTTCATAACTAATATTTTCGTAGAATATGTTGTAGATTGTGTCGCAGACACTGTCGACTTTGCAATGGGCAGACCATCTCGGGCCAGAGGCAGAACGCCATCTCGCCGCCCAGAACTTGTCAAATTTAATCAATTTGTCACTGATGTCCTTACTCGGGCTGAAGTAACCACTCCTGTCGTCCTTGCTTCGCTTGCCTACATTGATAGAGCAAAGCCTCATCTGCATATTGCCCTCGAGGAATGGGCTTTGGAAAGAGTTTTCTTGGGCTCCTTAATCGTTGCATCAAAGGTGTGTATTAACTTTGTGTGCTATTTTCGCGACTGTTACTGACTCATTACCCCTTTCTAGTACCTCAACGATTCCACATTAAAGAACGTCCACTGGGCGCTATGTACTGGCGTTTTTGGAAAGCGAGATGTTGGTCGTATTGAGAGAGAGTTTCTTGATGTGCTGGATTGGGAGTTGGGCGTTTCAGAGTCTGATATTTTGGCTCACCACGCTGGTATTTCCGCTGTCATTGCTCCTTCGCCTCGCCACCATCATTCATCCTCCCATTACCTCTCTCGCCACTCTCCCCGCACCCACCACCATCATCATCATTCTCATCGTACTTCGTGCCCTGAACTCGAACCCTCGAGTCCAGTATCTTCCGATGGATCCTCATCCCCACAAACACCTTCGACATTGAACAACTCTCCTGAATCATTTATTCCAACAGCCGTAAAAGGAGCCTCTTCGAATACCAAAGGCTTCCGAGATATAATCCGATCCTTCCCTATTCCTTCACATCATACGCAGAATCATTTCCCGATACAGGTCTGATTCGCTCCACGATCCTTTGTTTTTATTTTTCCACTTGTTCTTGCTTTCGTATCTTGCATGCTCTTCGATCGATTCATTGCTTCCCAAATCAAACCGGATCTATTTCTTGCTCTCTCTCATCTCATCGTCATTGCACATTTTTCGATCTTCATTTACCCGCCATGCATTATTAGTTCAATCTATAATTATACCTTCACTCATATCTTACAGTGCTCTACCTACTATATACTGCTACATAGCATCGAATCAAAGAGAATCTCTACGGAGACCCGAATTTCTTGTACATTATTCATTTGGTGTGAACGTGAACTGCGAGACTACTATCACTGTATGGCAAAGAAAGCAGCGAGGTTGTTCGGAACTGCTGCGATATTATTATCCGATGCCACTGAAAGACAATGACAACGACATGACATACATTCTGTGCATGATGCCTGCGACTGCGTAGCAGATTACTTGGTGCTAGTACGCGTACTATACCACGCAAGGCACTACGTGTACAACGACGTCCGAAATCTACGTATTTTGATTACGAGTCGGAAGAGTTTCCTAGGTACAGTAAACAGATATGACATTCATCATCGCGATTTCGATCGCGTCGCAATTGTCAATAATATTAATATTACCGAAAATCCGAATATATACACGTTGGATCCATTCCTTCCATCCAACTTCCATCCGCTCAGCCGCGCCGACGACGTACCTCCGACCCCGCCCCGCACAAAGCAAGTAACCCCGTACTTCTAGATAGCCCTTAACTAGTAATACAGCATTAACCGGAAGTACTCAGTAGTTGTTGCCGTGCCCTTGGCGCGCGCAATGTTCCTGACATTGACGCCGGGGAGCACTTAAAGGAGGTTGGAGCGGTGATCAAGATAGCTGTTAAGCCTACCGACCTCCTTGCCTAAAAAACCGAATTTATCTCTATTCGATTCGATTTCCGCGCCCCACGCATCTGCGCAATGTTACCCAGTGACAATGTTGAATTATCCGGTTATCCCGACGCCTACATCGTCCTTGAGCTGATTGCCCAATACCCCTTGCCCAATGCCCGATGGTTATGACTCCGATGTGAATCCGAATCCGATGTGACCCTCAAGTCACTGAATAGCGGATTCTGGTCGGATGAGTTTGGTTGGAAGGAACTTAGATGGATACAGATACTAGAGAGATTGTCAATCAACTACTAGTCATTTGGCAATGGTTACTTATGATCACCGCACCAGCGGCACCATACATTACTTTGTCTCCGTAGCAGACTCTCGCACACTTGCTATTAGATCTGCACATCGCGCGTCATCAGACTCGATTTTCATGCTGCGTTTTTTTTATCGATTTTTTTATATGATATTCTTTTTGTGATGTCATCCAGTAGCAGCTCTTCTCGTTTATTTCTATTCTTAGCGTACGATTCATGTTCATATGTTCTTCACATAGACATGTGCATCATTGAGTGATGTAATAGTGATCATTACGTGTCAATAGACGCGTCGATCTCGATAGCTCACACGGAGAAATCGACACGGTCAGACCTCACATGATCAGACTATACATTACTACCACCGCTAGCATCGACACTGCAGAATTCTGAACTGAATTAGATGCCTGAGGGTGAGGGTTGTAGTTCCCGTAACCCGAAATCACCGACTCGTCAACTTTGTTCGTCCGACAGATCTATGTAGAGTACAGTTAGATGAGATCCACCAACATCGCGCGTTGAATAGGACCGACTCGAGTCGGCATAGCTAGGATCAATAATATCATTGCCGAATCCTAAAAAGTCGGAAGATAATTAAATGGGACCAGATTTAATCAAATAATTCGACTGGTTAATTACTCACCTTAACACTCTTGATGAAATCGCATGTTTTCGCTCTTTCATGAATCATGCACTGGAAATCCGGTCTTGTTCGGCAAATTAGAAAAAGTAGACGGTTTCCGAATTCATCAGAATTGTGGTGGATGATAAAAAAGAACGCGTGCGCCGGCACGTGTAGTGCAGTGGGATCTGCATGAGTCATTCACTCGATCCGAATTCTCCCAGCTCGGTTCGAATCGTTGGCTGACTCACGGCGTCGATTGCGTGTCGACATCCCGAAGGCCCAGGGTTTTCCGAACGCTGACTCAAGTAGTCTTCCAGTCTTTGTCACTCTCCCGGACCCCGGTGACCCACGATGGCAAAGATTCAAAGCATGCCAATGCTAATCTCCCACCAGCTCTTCGCAGCCTCAATCATCTGCTTCTTAATGGCTGCAAGACCGCGAAGGCATTACTTCCCGCAATCGTGACCCTGCAGCGCAGTAGGGCAGGACCCTACGCCCGCCTCTGCGGCGATGCTAACCTGACTCACCTCAAGGCCTGCAATCACAACGAGGATTCAGGGATGTATTATGTGCGGGATATCTGTGCTGATTGCACAAGCTCCGCACGTTCCATAACCATTCGACATTCAACTCAAGTCCAAGGTGATCCAAGGGTCCTTGACAATCGCAAAGCGTCGCGCTGATTTCTGAATTCTTTCGCGAAGAAAATCGAAATCGCCAAGACCAGAGCTTCCAAGAATTACAGAAAAAATTAATTGTCAAGCTGTTCAATCATCTCAGGATCCAAGTCCTCTGACCTCTACTGTATAAAGAGGGAACGGGTACATAGTAGGCGAACGTCAAGTCCAGTCGGCTATGTACAAAGCTTTCAAGAGATTGCATTGTGGTTCGGATATTTCATCTCCGACAGTGCTGTCCTGAGGATTTCTATTGCGGTTCAACTCGAAGAGACGTCGATAAAGGAAAAGCTGCAATCAAGTAAATAGCTAGTAAGCCCAATTCCTATGCAGCTATATCCCCGATAATGGAGCTCACATCACGCATGCATTAACAGGAAATGGTCTCACTCGGCATACGTACGTATACAAACCCACAGACTCACATCTGCATAATTTCAAACTCGCAATCTCGAGTCGTTTCGTCTTTAGCATCTGCATCGTTCACGCATCAAAATTCAAAAATCATCTCCTCATCCAGTCGTTCTAGAACCAGAACAGATTTCGAGGACAAGCACAAGCAGCTCTCAAAGCTCTTCAGGAACCAACCCACCTGCTCCACAAAATCTCATTGAAGTTCAATGTGCGTTAGTTTATCCTCTTTTTCCGCTATCCCGCTTGGGTGCCTCCTTGACAAAATCAAGTACTACAAAAACGGACCTTTGTCCGTTCCTATACCGGGGGCCGATTAATAGAGCATGGATTGTGACTCTTGCATCTTCCATTATTATTATTGCTTATCTATCAACTGGTCTCAGATGAACAGTTGGACTCGGAAACTATGACCGCGTCGGGAATCGGGACTGGGGACTGCTTTTCACCCACCTGCCTCCGAAGCTTGAGCTTGCACTTTCAGTGCTAGTGGTCACTGGTGCGGCCATAGATGGAGGGTGGTTCACTTACCCGGTATTTACGACTCCCCGAAGACGAAGATTTGATTCAATCGTTACTTACCAAGGTGACATTTATCCGAAACCTCCATACATGCTAGTTGATTGAACTTGGATACAGATATGATATGTCTTGGATGGGCCTAATTCCTATCGCCAACGTGTGGTCTTGACCGTTCAAACCCCACCAACTTTCAAGCCAATGGCCATATACTTCTCATGGAAGGAATTCCAGACCCACCGTCAAGAACCAATCATCACTGGACAAGCTGTCTCTATTCAACTCATGATTCTCGTCGTCGCTACATCTTCAATATTCCCTCGAAAGCCCTATCGAACCCGGTGCATCTGATCAGAATCGCTGATCAATACAGGTTGTTCTCAATACATATTGTTCTGCAAGCCGCCGTCTTCAATGTGCGTCGAACGATGTTTTAATACCTTTTATGCATCTGCTCATTTCTATCAGACCCTTATGAACATTGTACCTAATGAAGCACCAATTTAGGACGTTCCCATACTATGGCCATGGGAAGAGCGTGTAGTACCTTTCTGATTCAAATTTACAATATGCATGTACGCCAAAGAAATGAACGTCCTCGTCCCGCCCAAACTCCGTCTAATTTGCGACCCGCCCTCTTCTTCGATGGCGGAGAGGCACATATCGGACTGACTTCCCAAAGGCGAAGGGAGGATGCGATTTACGCAAGGTAGGGGTGTGGGCGAATGAGGGACATTTTGAATTCATTATTCATAAACCCGGCTTCGATGCAGTTACTACTGATTCAAGCAATTCCTTTTAACCGTATCATGGATCAAATTTGGAATTCCAGAAATTCTCAATTTACATCTGACTAGGAATCATATGAGAATTATTGGCAACGACGAAGCTTGTCGACACTGCGGTGATCGCTTGGTCGAATTGGAATCCAAATAAACGCCTTGTTTAACATCGTATTCTCGAATTAAGATGGTATTTAGCCACCATCACTTGGCTCAAGGCTAGCGCAAATATCCCGACCTTGCGGCGTTCGCGTCAGGATGGTCATACTGCGTGGTAATAAGTATGCTGTCTGTATGTTTAAGTAAGAACATATACAGAGTAAGAACATATACAGGAGATTCAGGGCGCCTGACAATTGCAGGTTTGAATCTCTTAGATCTAGGTCCGACGTTGGTGTAGTGATTCGTACCTAGCTCGTACAAAGCTCAGGACTGACGGACAGCAAGCTAGGAAGATTTCACGTTTGACAAGTCGGATTGACATCCGTCTTCTAGACAAAAAGGATACGGACATTACACCGGTAAATCCAGCTAGGGAACGAAGGATACATAACTAAGTACTCACTGTTGCGATAAATTCGTAGTGGCAGAACTGGTTAGGTTCCCGACCTTCCCGACGTCAGTTCGTCAGTCACAAATTGAATCATTGTTTTTGAGCTGCAAGCTTCAAGAAAACTGCGGCCTATACGAGAAATTCTTGAAGATTGTGGCATTATAGATTGAATGGACTCGACTAAAAAGAAAGCCAGAACCTATTCACCAACGAACTGTCCCTAGCAGTGGATTCCTCGATTTATCGAACGAGTCTGGGTTCCTCGCGTTGTGGTTTAACTTGAATTTAATGCTGCAAACCCTCCTCCTGTGCGGCGAGATCCATGTTCATTATTTGCTTCGAGGAGACAATTTCTTCTTCAACTTCCTTCGGCACCCAAATTCTTCCAAACATACCCTCCCGCGACAAAAAGTTCATACCAGGGGGAATTCAACTTTCGAACAATCTCATCGAAGTTGTAATTGCTCAAGACTTTTAGATTCTCTTCATCTTCTTCCTTTTCTTCATCATAATCAGTCCCTGCACCACCGCACATCCACACAATATCTCCGATGAACTTGTGGAGGACGAAGAACTTCATACGGATGTCGGGAATTGTTTCGTTGCGTCGTGGCCGAAGAGGAATATCGATAAGTGCCCCGGGTTCATCACATATCCTGCGTTGATCATTGACGACGGCTGCTAGATCGAAAAGGGGGTCTGCGGCACCAGTTCTAGCTCGAATGATGAATCTGGGTAAAATTGTCATTCGCAGCATCACATAGAAAGAAAAACCTTACTTGATTGCTGACCCACTCGAGGTACAACTGGAATGCACCAAAGAGTTTGTGAAGAGATGCCTGGATTAAGAACGCATTTTCAATGCCATCGGCCTCCCAGTTGTCGGTTGGGATGCCAGTGAGCGCCGTTACAAAAGCGGACGCCTGATAGTTAGTTAGAGCATACAAAGAAATGTATGGATGACGATTGACGAACAGTAGCTTCCCATGCCATAGGGTAGTCCATGCGCTACCTCTAGAGATGCCCGTCCCCGTTGCGCTTCCCAGTTGGCATACTTTTTCTTCTTTCTTGCGAGACCAGTCATACGACAGTTGAAATCACGATCCTTGACCTAGACAGAGTGAGCTGCGACATCAAGGATCGGGAACTTGAAGATACCTTGTCAACAAGACTCTGTTTCCTCAAATCGTCGGTGTCCGTAGGAGTAACTACAGAGGATGCTTCGTTCGTCTCCAAAAGAACTGCGTCAACATCAGAAACTGCTAAGATGATTAACCAAAGAGCGCGCCTAATTTCAGCAACCCCAATATTTCCGACGCGACCTGCTCCAGTTCCCACCTACGTTTGAATACGACTTGGTGAATGAAACGTTGCTGTTGCTGTCCAGGGTCGTATTTTGGATCTGCAATGCATGCCAGGCCACTCCGGTCGACCGTAACACAAGCTCGTAGATAATCTCGAGCTTTTCTCAATTGGTTTATCGGCAAAGTTCTGTCGAAAGGATACTCGTCAATGTAGTCCAATGCAATCTCAACATAATCCTGGGGCAGAAGATGGCCAAAATGAGGAGGAATCGTAAGAGGTTCAGCATCTTTTGGTGGCTGCCTTAGAAATTCGCGCAATTCGTTTTGCAAGTCGGACATCGCAGTAAGAGAAGCCACCGAGCCTTAGGGGCTAGCCGATGATGCCGATGACGGCCCGGCAATCCGTGCGGCTCAAAAAATTTTTAAAAAAAAGAAAATCGACAATGAAAAGTGACCAAAACTTCCGCCTCGTTAGTCCAAATACCTTTGCTCCTAGTCCCAGCACAATGGAGCGGTAGATGCTTTCCCGTACATTCGTTCAACGTTTAATCTTTCCTAAATATTTTGCTCACTGGTAGTAGCTTCAACAGCCTGAGCTCTTGGAGTCCGACTGTCCGAGGTGATACACATATAAATTTCAAGTTAGCTACTGCAAAAATTTATATATATAAATTCAAGATGTTGCTAATGTTCATGAGAAAGCGTACAATCCGCAGTCTGCATTGAGACTGGGCACAATTCAAGAGTCAAAATAAACTAAATAGTAAGCGACTCTTGGGACTGCCACAGGCTCAGTCCTCCTACCGCGATCCTAATACGACGTCGACTCGGAACGTGTTGGGCTCGCCGGATTTCAAATGCTTTCAGAGTAATAGTAGTGCCAGTGTTGGACCCTTTCCTTATATTAAACAACTACTTAATCATACGCCTTCAGAATTCCTTGACAACTGAAATATGTACTAGTATTCCCGACTTCAAGATTGCTGCGGGAAACAATTATCGCCAGCTCGAGTCGATATTGTAGACAGTGGGAGCTGGCTCCTTTCAACAATTTATAGCCAGTGATGTTCAGCTGGGACATTTATGAAGATGACTACTTTCAAGTGCATGCTCAAGAACTTGTAGGAGCGTTTCGTTTTGACTTGGCTCTGAGCCTCTTTCGTTACAACTCCTACCCGTTCCCGTCCCGGGTATCTGAAGATTCAAGATTCAAGAAAATCATGTGTATGTTTCGTGGCATCTGTCGCGTATCGCGTACACCTTGGATGGTAAGCCCGTTCAGTTCGTGTACTTATTAGCGATCTTTGATTTCTTTGGGGAATATATTATAACACCAAAACATCAACCAGATGCCAATGGCGGGAAGGAAGGTTTTATCACTCGGCATGGTCTAAGAGTTGAATGCCGGAAAGATCAAATTTTGTATGGTCAACCAATCAGCGCGCATGCCCAACTGTCCTTCGTTTTTCAGACCAAGGCTCGCTAGAAGGTAGGAAGCGTATAATGAAGCCTTACTTCCTAGCGAAGTTGTATCATACGCTTTCGTTAAACTTAAAGGGAGAATTTGTACATAATCCAGCTCTGATCTAGATAATTCATCATAGTATTCGATTTAATTGTCCAACAACAAATTCATACAAGTTTTGCGCATCCTCTAAAGATGTACTATCAAGAAACTCTAGTGCCTACTAAAAGTCAACCACTAAACAACAGCGAGCTCTCCAAGATCAATCCTAAACAACGCCCCTCCAACATTATCAGGCTCCAAAAATCCTCCATTAATCGTCGCATACAAATCACCCTTGTCCGATGCCAACCTCCCAAATCTCACCGATGCAGCCCACTTGTACTCTGTACTATTCTCATTCCCAGCCAGCACCAAAACCTCTCCCGTCTTCCCATCAACCCTCACAAACTCATTCGTCACGAATAGAGCGGTGAAGATGTTTAAGTCTTTGTCCAAAACGAAATCTTCGACGGTAGTTAGGTTGGATTTGATGATTTCTGGTTCGCCTGCTGCGAGACCAGTGTCGGGGTGGATAAGCACGCGGGCGATGATTCCTTGGGCAAAGTTGGAGAAGTAGAGGTATTTGTTTGATTTAGGCTGAGTAGCCGTGGCTGTGGTGGCCATGCCCGTGCGAGGGTTCAGCGATATCGACAACGTGCACGCCGTGAACGCAGTTGGATATTTCATCGGCACCCGGAGGCTGGTTCGTAAGAGAGTTGTTGATAGCCACAAAGAATTCCCCGGTGTAGACGTTTAAGAGATTGACAACGCCCACACGGCTATCCGCGATGTACACCAACCCCTTCTCTTCCGAGAGCAGCGTCATGCCGTTCAATATCCTCGCCTCGGGGAAGTGAGCTACTTCATTAACCTCAAGATGCTCTGGGAACCCTGTCATATTAACGTGGAAGACGGATGGAGAACCTGGAACGTCGATGTGCGTAACCAACGAGAGGTTTCCGCAGGTAACGTAGAATTGGTCCTGGGCTACTTCGACGATACCGTGGATGTCGATGTAGCCTTCGAATGTGTGGATGAGTCTCCCGCTGCCGCCGACTTTTGGTTCGATTAGGTAGAGGGTCGGGCCATTGTCGAAAACCGACAATGATCTCGCCAGTGTGGCGGACGGCGAGATTCTCGAGACTGATGCTAGGTGTTGAAGTGATAGATGAGCTCTACGTCTACAGGTCCTGTGGGACAGTTGGTAAGTTTCTTTCAGTCAGGGAAGAATGGCTTACCATCTTTGTCCTGTCGCTAGCAGCTGCACGAAGACCTCCAAGGGCTGTACTGAGGATCAAAGAAGCAAGGAAAGAAAGACGCATTGTCTGTATTTAGCCAGAGAGCAAAAACAGGTAGCAAACTGGGAATGCATGAATCTGCGTGTTTTTATATCGCTCATAACGCACGTAAAAATCAAAAGCTCTGATCGGGAACTGACTTCTGGTCTGCGCGGTGCCGAAATACTGAATTTTGAAAGGTAGGAGGATGGTGTAACAGTAGTAGCTTTACCTATATGACACAACTGTTAGTGAATTAACTCGAGGCATGAGTTTCGATTACCAAGTAACCAGCGTTGAATGCGACTGAACGCGACCTGTTAACATGATGTGAATATCTTGCTTTGGTTTTCGATTTATTGACCTCCACAATGTCAAGTCGACGATCAGTTGGCGAGAAAGACTCGAGGAACCTCGGCCGAAAAAGCGAGTTATGCGAGGAAACCGCATAAGTGCTTCTTGGCAAATTTCGTTGTATCTTGCGGCAAATAACGAAAGAGGAGCTGAAGCGAAGCGAAAGGTTAGTAGCCAGATACATATGTACTCTATCCATAGACCAAAATAGAAGATTGAAACTAGGCAGTATTGAGTCTAGACAGATACTTTGGAGGTTGACGCGAATTCAGTTCAACAAACTTTTCACGACGAATGCTATCCAAACTTTCAATATTGCGTCAAGAGAACGCTCGCTGTCACTGTCTGCAAGATTAATCGATTAATAGCGGCCGCGGCCGTGCGGGCAGCTGTGGCGGTGGACGCGTTGTTTGGTATCAATGGCTTTGACAAACAACTTTCGGTTTGCCTTCTTCCAGCTTCTCCATACTCTCCTGCCATGTTCCTCCGTCTCAGTCTCAGCTGGCAATTATTCACTGAAATCCAGCTGAAATCCTTCGGCCAATTACCAAGTTTCTGCTGATGCTTATATTCTTTTCTCCATGGTCTTCATCGGCGATTACTGGTCATCCGGTATCTTATATAGCAGAGCCTTTGAGCTTGTGCTAGCGGATCTTAACGTCACCTAGGCAAAAGCTAGTCACGGTTACGGTTCTCTGGTCTGAAAGCGCAACTTGTTCTCTAGAGTACGTGTTCATTTGGTGGAGCTCCCATTTTATCACTGACATCCTTCGAAACAGGCCGTTCAATGCTCTCTACCTTGATGACCTTGCGGCAGCTTATACTACATAAGGTCTAGTGAGACCATCACCATCTCCACACGTATTCTCTTGTGTAAAAGCACCCTAGAGCACGCTCTGAGTCCGCTGTGAGCTTTGTTCCCACTAAGCAGACGCGCCGAAGCTCATATTTTTCGCTTTAGAAGATGACTAGTGGCTTCGTATTGCTGCATTGATATATACCCTCCCTACGACGCGTACTTTCGGAGCGAACGAAAACGCTTGGCATGATGTCTTCGAAAAGCCATTCATCGGCTATATCGTTGTCAGAGGCCAAAATGTGTCAATGGAGAATTAGTGGGAGACACGTCTTGCAAGCGAACTCATGAATCCCATGATTGTCCGCTCTAACGACGTCTGTAATACTGCCAGTGGTCCGTCAAAGCAATTCCTTTGCTTTCTTTGCTTTCTACTGACGACTTCTTTAATCTTTTCCATCAGGCTTCATGAAGGAACAACCGCGGCACGCGCTTTGTCGCTCGGAGCAACTTCGAGGGGTGAGCTGAACGATTGACATGGGGTGTAGGCTAGTTAGGGGTTAGCCGTAGCTGAGTAGAATGTAACTTCGGACCTTGGTGCTGAAATTGGCGTCCACTAGCTCTACAACTGCTATGGTCCGCTCTACAGTACAGTGAAATACGAAAATTCGGGTCAGCCGACATTACCTCCGGCTGCCGGTCAATGAAAAATTTTATTTCTTCGAACCGACGACCCGTACAAATCAGAAGTTTCTCGAGTCATTACAGTGATCATGACAGATTTATATCCAGCCTGTATCCGTTCTTTACTCGAACGTTCACGTTCTCTAAACGTCCCAAAATTGGGCCAACGATACGACCCAAATGACTGTTGCTTCTTCAACTTCTAACGAATCTACGCCTTTGCTTCACGATGCTCAAAATGATGTTGAGGTTCAAGAATGCTTCACGGAACAGACTACACCACTCCCCAAGCTGCAGTTGGCCCTCATCTGCCTTATTCGTATCATGGATCCCATTGCTTTCACGCAGATCTTCCCATACATAAACGAGTTCATAACGTTTTTGAAATTGACGGACGACCCTTCGCAGACAGGATTCTACAGCGGTCTAGTAGAATCGGTGTTTGCAGTCACTCAGTTTTTTGCGATTTATCAATGGTCTCGGTTATCCAGTGAGTGTTTTCTTTTCCGATTGCGTGATTATTTAATGATTGGCGAACTTATAGACAGAATTGGACGCAAACCAGTAATCCTGGTGGGCACCTTAGGGGTAGCCTTGTCTACAATGTACTTTGGTCTTTCAAGCTCACTGACAGACCTTCTGATTTCTCGTGCCATTGGTGTGTATATTGCGCTCAGATAACGCTCATAACGTAGGATGTTACTAACACTTTCGATCAGCTGGTATATTCGGCGGAACAGTCTCCGTAGTTCAGTCTATGGTTGGAGAAATCACTGATGGTGAGTTTAGTTGAGTTATACATGGAGTCGTGTACTCATTTGCTTCATTTTTTTTTTTTTTTTTTTTTTTTCAGCCTCGAATCAAGCAGCGGCGTTTCCCGTATACGGCCTGGTTTGGCCTATTGGAGGCATCACTGGGTGTGTATCACTTCTTCCAGATTGGATTTTCTATCATCTCATGTGTCAATATCAGGCCTCTCATCGGGGGTGTTTTAAGCAACCCTGCAGACAAATACGGCTCCCTGTTCCAAGACTCTGTTTTTAGCAGACATCCGTATTTCCTCCCTTGCCTAGTCGCTGGAATTATTGCATTGTTAGGCGTGTTTGCAGCTTATATCTACCTGAACGAAGTAAGTTCAACTGTCTACGCTGTTTTCACTCAGCGTCTCATCCTATTTTCACGCAGACTCTGCCAGAGAGACGCAAAGGATGGCGTCGAAAATTCCTTCAGATAACCGTGCACCCACGTTACGAGAGCTTCTTTCTATTCCAATCATCCGTGCATTGAGCATCAGCGCGTTTGCACTCAACTTTAATGGAACTGCCTTTGACTATTCTGTTTGTGCTCCTGTGCTATTCGCCTATCAAGAACGGCGGTCTAGCGTTCTCGGTTAGTTCAAATTCTTTTTTTTGCCCCTATACTTTGCTGATAGTATTTTCTGACCACAGACCTCCACGATTGGCTTCACCTTGTCCTCCTCAGGCCTCATTTCCTCCTCCATGCAAATTTTCATCATGCCCGTCATCTTGAAGCGTATCGAGGCAGCAAAGGTGTACAACATGTCTATAGCAGCATGGCCGATAGTCTTTGCTGCGCTTCCGGTATTGAACATCATCGCTCGGTATGGATTAGGATGAGAAGACTGGAGACTTGGATATTTATTCAAAGGTTATGCTATGGGCGGGCATTGTTCTCGTTCTTGCGATTTCAAAAGTTGGCGGTTTGGCTTACAGGTTCGCGATTTTAGTCTCCAGCGAAACAGTATGGCTCACTTTTAAATTCAGTGTAAGCTTAATCTTGACGAGGGTCAATGTCAAAAATCCCGAAGTCCTTGCCGTCTCGAATGGTGTAATGTCCTGCGCAATGTCTTTGGCTCGTATCATTAGTCCCGCATTGTCTAGGTACATTTTTCTTCTTCCCAATTATTTCACATTCTCATCCTTTTCAGTTCCGCCTTCGCCTTATCCGAAGAGTATAATCTACTGGGCGGGTATTTCTGGGCATTAATGATGACTTGTTCTTGTTTGCTGGCGTGTGGTTTGGGTAGCAATATCTCTCGGCTCAGCCAGAGCTCTCTGACGCATCATACACCTCGACATCGCAAGTAAATTTCACTGACTCCGTTTATACCTCGACTTATTGCATTCCTCGGAGGGTATTATGACATATTTATGATACAAAAGGGACAATATCTTCCCCACTGGTACTACATATATACCTGTTTACACAGCGGATATTTTCTGTACGACGAACTGAACATTGTTCAAAAGCTTCACCAAAAACTCTGATTAAATCGGAAACTATACTATTCATTTCTCGAAACTTTGGATCATCCAACCATTCCATCCCTCTCGTCCTCCGATACTCCTACCACAAACAATCTCTAATATATCAGCTTTGATACACCAATATTGCCCCAACAATTAGTCGCAGCAGCCATGGAGTGCCCATTTTCTGCCCACACACATCAGAGGACCATGACCGAATACGAAGAGCGTCAGGACATCCTTCTCAGGATAGAGCCACCGCCTTGGTTCGAAAGCCAGTGCGTTCGTACCCAAATGTTAGTGGAGATATGAGCGGTTTCAATGTCTGCGACTTCCGTTTGGAATGGAAGAGGACTCTGGCGACGACGATTCGCATCCATCCAATGTCCATTGCCGCCGTTTAATGAGCAAGGCCCGGGGGAACTGTTGTGCTATGAAAGGTTTCTGGCGATTCCTGACCTGTGCTAATTCTTGGCAGAGCTTCTAAGTATTGAAACATGACACTGACAGTAGCTGTGTTGCGTGTGAGTGTGAACGCTATGTTGAGATGGACATGAAGAATGATAATTCTCGCTACTTGGAACTCATTCTCCATGTCCTTTGCCAATGCACAGAAATTTACTGTAAACAGTCCATCATTTATTAGTGTGGCAGGGGACTACATTCAGAGAGAGGAGAGAGATCATTGTGCGTAAACTACTATCTTTTACTTGGACCAGAGTCAAAGTATTTTTTTTTCTAGACTATGGCCTTGAAATCCTCTGCAAAGACGGTATACAGGGTGCTTCTTATAATTCTGAGCAGCGTTTTCCTCCTCCGAATTGCCATCCAGGAACTCGAACTCAAGTTCTTGAGATCCTGGGGCATTGGATTACCGATATCGCTGACAGGACGCCCGTTCACTGGCTCTACGGCGCAGCCGGTGTGGGCAAATCCGCGGTGGCTCAGACAATATCAGAGAAGTTTGCAGCTTCTCATCTCGCCTGCTACTTTCTTCTTTGCACGGGCAGATCCTCTGCGGAACAACTTAACTTCATTCCTCATCACTATCGCTTACCAGCTAGCAACATCGCCGACACTTGGACCGCTCCTCAAATACCCCATTGATACTGCTGTCCGCGAGAATCCTGACATTGTACACGCTATTCTAGAAGAGCAATTTCGGGATCTCATAATGCGACCCTGCATTTGGTTGACTGAAACCTGCAGGCTGACCACTGAGCAGTGGAGGGACTTTCCTCGGTTGATCGTCATTGATGGACTTGATGAATGCGTCGATATTGCATCTCAGGAGCGACTGCTATCCATCATCCGCAAAGCCAAAACTGCAACTCCGTCTTTGCCATTCAAGTTCCTCATATGCAGCCGACCCGAGCCTCCCATTGGGAATGCTTTCAGGCATCAGGACTTTCATCCCATCCTGGACTGCACTGACATTGGCGAATCATTTGAATCTGGGAAGGATATCGCCAGATTTCTCCAACATGAATTTAGTAAAATCCGACAAAAACATCGAAGCATGACACATGTAGCAGAAGACTGGCCTGGAAATGGAGTTATTCAACAGCTTGTGCAAAAGGCATGTGGACAGTTTATCTATGCTGCAACTGTCATCAAGTACGTTGGGGATTATGACGGTTTTCCCATTGAACGGCTGGAGATCATTCTGAAAATCACCTTGCCCGACGACTTTGACTCGCCCTATCCTGATCTCGATCTCCTGTACATGCAGATTCTTTCTGTATGCCCAAAGACAGCGCTGTTCTTTGATGTCATAGCTCATATTTTGAGGCCTGCCGACACATTCTTTGACAACCGTTTTGAGCGAACATCATCTAGTAGGATCATTGAGGGTCTCTTCTTCCTTCCCAAAGGAAAGGTTTGGGCATTGTTGTCCCGACTACATTCAGTATTGTTCATACCAGAGAATGATCATGGCAATATCACAGTACGCCATGCATCTTTCATCGACTTTCTCACCGATCGAAGACGGTCAGGGAAATACTTTATCAACACAGACATTCAAGAACGGCATGAGCGGGTTCTGTTTTACCTCCTAAAGATCATTCCAAGGTCACATTTTGAAAGGTGAGACTCTTTTTCTCACTAAAAATTGAGCTGAAGTGCATTATTTTACAGTACAAAATCAGAATTTGAAGATTATGCATGCACTTTCTGGAGTGCTCATTTTCAAAAATTCAAAAATTCCATCCACTGGCAGTGGCAGAATTCTAACTGCACTCAATGAGGTTGACCTTGTCAGGTTACTGAATACCACTTTGCTGTATAAAAACACTACTGTACAGGTCTTTATTGACACATTGCAAAGCTGTCTTGAAAATTTCCGAAGTGTTGTTCAGTGGGCTCATGTTCGTTGGTCTTTCTTTCCAGTCAATCGCGTTCATCATTGATTTGCTACCCTTACTAGGCTCTCCGACAAAGTTCTAAATTACCCATCTTTGATCTTTTGATCAAGCAATATAGATTGTTTGACTTCGGTTTCCGGATCTCAATACCATCTTCACTCAAGGCTCAAGCCAAGGAAATTCTAACGGTGGTAATTTTGGCGCTCAAGACTCGTCTTATCGGTCTAGAGGACTGGTATGATAAATTTTGGGTAGAAATGGCTCATTCCCTCCTGACCTGCCTCCCGGACCCCCCTCAGTTGGAGATCCGCAGCATCTTGAACTCTCCAGTGTGGCCAGTGTACCTATCCATTTTTCCATTGAACATGAATCCCCTGCAATTTCATTATGATCTGTGGAATAAATCTGGTCCAGACGTCTTCGGCCCAGATATCTTCACTATGATCCCAATCAATTATATGGAATGCCACAAGGAAATCGGGTTACACTGTATTTGGATTCTCTCAAGAATGCCTTATCATGATGATGTGATTTTCCGCTATGCCAAGTGCCAGTGGATTAATCATATTCTGAATGTACTCCCCTCAGATGAGATGTTGCAGGTTCTGTTGGACAATGTGGCTTTACTAAATAAAGAAGATGTAAGGAGGGCACTTGAATGGGCTGAGGTTTGTTCCTTTCTCGGGAATATTAGCTTTATTTATCTGGATTTGAACACCAGGGTGCCATGGAGTCTCAGGACAAACATACTCAACAGCTTATCATGCGGATTCGGAGGCACCTGAAGCCTCTGCCTATAGAGGGAACCAGTAATAGGTCTCAGTCTGGAGGAGGTGCTGACAGCGAGTCTGTCAATGAGCGCGCATCTCAGAACGAAGTCAAACCTAGCTCAGGAGTCATGGAGAAGCCTACAAAGAGCGTTGTCGTTAACCGGTTGTCTGAGAACAAAGTCAAGCATCGCTGGATCGAGAAGCTTTTTTGTTTCTGATTATATATTATACTTAGCAGAATCAGCTGGCTCATCAGCTTATCATGCAGATTCCTTGAAGCCTCGTGAAGTCAAACATCGCTGGAGGAAGAAGCTTTGTTGTTTTTTAATATAATATACTCAGATACGCTGTTAGTGGTGTCTATATTATACATTCCTTCGTCCTACATAATTACATCGTGGTTAATTATAGGAAAGTAAATGTCACCAAGATGCATTGGATTAATCATTCAGAATTTACGCGTTACACCTATGAAAATACCGCTTAAGACTTGCGTTACGCATTATCATTGCGACCATTCAGTCTAAGCTTGGTACAGTACCTTGCTGAGCGGTGTGTGCAGCTGAAAACTCTGCGCAAATGACGTTGATTTGGTTGCATTGTATGCACGGCATGTTCCAAATGTGAACATCAACTCTGAGCGCTTTACCATTTATACCTTTACTTATTGCATTCCTCGGAGGGTATCATGTCATATTTATTAGGACATATTTATGATACAAAAGGAACGATATCTCCCCACTACATATATACTTGTTTATACAGCGGATATTTACTGTACAACGAACCGGTCAAAAGCGTCACCAAAAAAATCTGATCAACCAAAAACTATACATATTCATGTCTCGAAACTTTGGATCATCCAATCGTCCCACCCCTCTCGTCCTCCAATACTCCTACCACCAACAATCTCCAATCCATCAGCTTTGATACATTCCAATATTGCTCCAACAATTATCGCAGCAGCCATGGGTGCCCATTTCTTGCCCACACACATCAGAGGACCATGACCGAATACGAAGAGCGTCGGAGCATCCTTGTCAGCATGAAGTGCCCATCGCCTTGGCTCGAAAGTCAGTGCATTCATACCCCAGATATCAGTGGAGAGGTGCGCGGCCTCAATGTCTGCGACTTCCGTTTGGATTTGAGTACGGTGCCTCCAATCTAGCGTGAGCACCGGCCAACCACCGACGAAAGTGAGTTTCGGGACGGGGATGGAGATGGAGGGAGTCTCGATGGGAAAGCTTCGAGAAATATGTCTCGAAGGAGGGTGTAGACGAAGAGTCTCGTTGATAATGAAATCTGCACATAAGCCATCCGAGTAGCCTACATTGCTGATGGTACTGTCCGAATGGTCGTGGAATCGTCGACTCGTAGGATCCTGCAAGAATTCCTCGAATACGTGACAATATTCAGCATTGTCGTACACACGGGCTAAACACGTAGCAACTAGGCGCCACAGTGTCTCCCATGTCGGTATGACGAAATTAATAGGATTGGGATATTTCTCGGCATCAGGAAGGAGGTTGCGCAGATGATAGTTGAGTTTCGACAACTCGGCCTCGTTACCGGACGAGGCCGTTTTCGAAGATGTCCACAGCTTCATGATGAGGGTAGCAGAACTGCGTAGATCTTCTGCATTCAAGGTGTCCATATTACGATCAAGGTCGAGAAGACCGACGATGATGGCCTTTAGTGTCACGATTTGGACCACCTCTGCAAAGGCGCAAGCACTTTTGGATGTTCCATCATCATGAAAGCTGTTCAGCTCGGAGGCAACAGCTTGGCGAGAAACATCTAAGAATGACGCCCACTGCCGTTCGCCAGGGCTTCGATGACTTTGCTCTCGAAGCAGTTCTTTGATTTGCCTTACAAACGCGCCGTGGACGGTGATGTCGGGACTGACGAACGTGTTGGTGAGCTGGAAAGCTCGCAGTAGTCTCTGGTTGGCTAATGCACGGGATTCCAAGAGATCGACGGTGGATGATGCTTTGGAGCTGAGAAGGTCGATTATGGCGCTGGGAGAAGCGTGCTTTCGAGAGGAGTTGGCGGATTGAAAGAGCAAGAAGATTTTCGTGAACAAGATGAAGATTGAGCAACCTATAATTGAAATCAAAGGAATCGTATACATGCTGGTGGGTGGCACGAAAACCAGAGTCCATTCGAATGCACCCTTTATACATTTCAGCGTTGAGCATATTAGCTATCATGATACGCGAAAAACTGAGAAATGCAAGTTCGGCGCTGATCACTTAACCTTGCAGCGCGTCTGGTATGTATAGAGGCCACAATCAGAATATTCTAAATTAGGACCTAGTCGCCCAGAAATGAAGCTAAGAGCTGTCACTTGTAATAGAAGGAAGCTATCAAGCTCCTGCGAACAGGCTGTTGTGGGCGTATTCTAAAGACAGTGAAGTTATCAGAACAGGCTGCTGTGGGCGTAACCTACTACGCATGAGCACGCATACCTATCGCTGAGCGGTTTGCGCAGCTGAAAGCTCTGCGCAAATGACGTTGGTTTGGCTACGCACCCACAAGTGGCATTAGTATCGATCGAAAGTAGGTTCTTGAGTCTTCTAGCGGAAGCTTGGATAGCACGGCGTAGTCTGGCAAAGGTGAACATCAGAGCACCAATTAATGGATTTATGGCTCGTGTTCGGAGCAAAGCAGGATCGCTCAAGGATCGCTCAGAAGCGTCGATAAGCGCTCAACGAGACGGGCGCCTTTTTATCAGCTCGCTAATCTTCATTCGACCATGATGAATGCTGAAGCCTCCGCGCCTTCTCATTCCAAGATCCACTCACTCTCTCCAAAGCAAGAACGAAGGTTGGTTGCGTTCCTCGACAAGGAATTTCTTGAATTAACTCGAGGCTACAAAAAACGGTTCGTCGAATCGAATAAAATATGAAATTCCAACTACAATCCACGCAGATCATCACCAACTTCTCATCTACCAACCCTCGATACCTATCTACAAGCCGCTCAACGAATACTAGGCTTAATACTACAAATCCCACCTATAGACCCATCTACAAGTCTTCGAATACAATTATTGCTTCGTTTAACAAACGATGTGTTGACTTGTATACCAGGGTACCCTCCAAATTCTGATAACCTTCCTATAGCTATGGACTGGTTGGATGACCTTGATCAATCATGGGTCGCGGTTCTCCAAGCACAAGTTTGGAACCCCCGAGAGCGACTCGGTGAGGATTTGGTTGTCGATGCAGAGGATGTCGCTGGAGGAGGTGTCAAGTCTACGCCGATGAACACGACGGAGCGTACGAGATTAAAGAGTCTCTTGTTGGGGGGCGTGGCTACGTTGGAAGAGTGGTTGGAAGGAAAACCGATCGGCGTTAATAGGCAACAAGCTGATGATGATGAGCTTGATGGACTGAACGATATTTTTTCAAACACGCTCGAGGAGCTCGGTGGATTGGGCGTAATTGCTCTTGAGCCTGAAGAGCTGTGTTCAACGGATGTGGATGTGGATGTGGATGTGGATGATTGATCATTGATCATCACGCTGGCTTATATGTATGTGATGTATTTTTTGGCTCTTGCAACTCGATTTGAAGTATACGTTTCCATGTAGATTTGTGCGCAGCGGGCCCATAGCTTTTAGCGTCTATTCAGATTGCTGTCCATTCATTCCAGCTCGTTTGCTGCGCTGCGGCTCAGCTCGAAGTGTTTGCATGGTTATCTGAATGGAATCCTCAAATGCGTGGAGATTCCTGTTCTGTTGGATTTCGGTTCGAACTGTTTACCATGGTTATCCGAACACTACGATTGGAACTCCTTACGTCGAAGCGACGCTGCTGTTGCTGTTCTAATGGACTAGAGCTCGCAGGCGCATCGCCCTCCATTTAAAGTCGAATGTGCATTTATTTCTGGCGATGGTACCCTTTTGGATAACTACAGCGTCCTTTGGTCACGTAAGCTTAGAAGCTTTCTGAATACTACTTTTTTCGGTTATGTGACCACGATGAGCCCACGTACATAGACGGTATTATGCCTAGATCACGTGACGGTAGAGCGTCAAGTGAATTCGGAACGCCGAAAAAAACAATGCTCTGCACCGGCATGGAAATCTCCAGGAAGTTTCACAGTGTGTCGTGTTGTCCCTTCTCATACTTCCTGGTTTTATTCTGCATTCGACGGCTTTTCGGTGCATCCGCTGTCACCGTTCTCGGAGTAACGGATTTCTCCTAAGGCAAGCTGCACCCAAAATCACTGGTGCTGTCGCATCCATCACCGTCGCTACTCCTCTGGATACTGTCAAGACGCATATCCAGAATATTAATTCGAGAACAAGGTGCCTGGTTCGGTCGTTATCAGGGATCTAATTAAGAACGAGGGTGTAACTGCGTTCTTTAAAGGATCGACTCCCAAGGTACGTAGGAGAAATGGCGCTCTTATTGCTTTCCTAAAAGAAAGTATTTCTCTACGCCTGCAGATTATGGTCGTCGGACCCAAGCTTGTTTTTAGTTATACCGTGGCACAGTTGATTCCTGTATTCGGCTGCTACGTATGGAGATCGTGATGTTACTCGACATCACTTTTCTCGCTTCCCTTCGCGCTCTCACAGCTTTCCTCATCGTCGCTATAATCCTATAACAGGATCATAGCTGCCTCTTCCGACGATGATCACGAACGCTACCCACTAATTTCCTCCTTCCTACCATGCCGAAGGTGCCTCCACAAACCGCAAAAGTATTGGGACTACCGTCGAAGACTGCTACTTTATTTGATGACTTCACTAGATGCAATATCTATCCGGGTCTCTGCTACTGCTATGTTAAACTAATATCCGTTATACTGTATACGGTCCACATCCTTCAAATTTGTGTAAGTATTGGTTAATATGTCGATTTACGAATCAGAATACGCCTCCCTGCTCATAAGCAATCGTGATTATTATGCATTCCCCGGAAACTCACTGGTAAAGCTCGGGCTTCGTGCGATTTCGATGTTTATCGAGACTCAGGATGCTCCCGGTTACAGGCGTCTTGTTTGGTGACGCTGTTCCCAAGTTTTGTTGATTCATGATTCAGATTCTCAACCAATTAGGCTAGTCTAATGCATTCTTTTTATTTGGGTATTATAAGTTTTGCAAATTGGTACAAGGTCGAAAAAAACAATTGAATAATGCAGCATCAATATATTCGATATAGATAGCACTAGCAGCACCTTAAGTATAATATACTACTCAAGAACAACAAAGCTTTTTCATCCAGCGGTGCTTGACTTTCTGAGATGCGCGCCCATTGACAGACTTGCTGTCAGTGCCCCTTCTAGACTGAGACCCATCACTCGCAACCTTTACAGGTCGAGGTTCCAGGTGACTCCGAATCCGCATGATAAGCTGCTGAGCGAGTTCGTTCTGAGACTCTTTAGCACCCTAGTAATTATCCAAAATTCAGATAAGTAGGGCTCATATTTGCAAGAAAGTAACATACCTCAGCCCATTCAAGTGCCCTCCTTGCATCTTCTTTATTTAACAAAACCATGTTGTCCAGTAAAACCTGCCATATTTCATCCGATGGGTGGGCATTCAAAATATGATTAATCCACTGAAGCTTAGCATAGTGGACAGTCACATCATTATGATAAGGTATTCTCGAGAGAATCCAAATACAGTGTAACCCGATTTCCTTGTGGCATTCCACATAATTGACTGGGATCTTGGTGAAGATGTCTGGACCAGATTTATTCCACAGATCATCATCATCAAATTGCGGCGGATTCATATTCAATGACGAAATGGATAGATATTCTGGCCAGAGAGAGTCCAAGATGCTGGGTAGATCCAACTGAGGGGGGTCCGGGAGGCGAGTCAGAAGGGAATGAATCATTTGTAACTGAAGTCTATCAGCCCGATCCAAGACCTCCCGGGAGAGTCGATACAAGATAAGATGAGTCTTGATCATGAAACCTGCCACCATTAGAATTTTCTTAGCTTGAGTAATGAGAGAAGATGGTATTGAGATCGAAAAACCAAAGTCAAACAATCCATATTGCTTGATCAGAATATCAAGGATTGGAAGACGATGAGAACTTTGGCGGAGACCCTAAGGGTAGCAAATCAATGATGCACATTGGAAAGAAAGACCAACGAACATGGGCCCACTGAACAACACTCTGGAAATTATTGAGACAACTTTGCAATGTGTCAATAGAATCCTTTAAGCTAGAGTTCAAGTTTCTACACTGTAAATTGGTATTCAGTAGCCCACAAAGATCAACCCGATTCAGCGCAGTAAGGATTCTGCGACTGGATTCCTTGATGTTCTTAAGATGAGCACTCCAGTAAGTATATGCATAGTCATCAAATCCTGAATGTGCACTGTAATATAATGCACTTGAGTTCAGATTCCAGCAAGAAAAAGAGACTCACCATATGCATGTAGTACCATCATGGTTGATAATTGAATTCAAGATCCTCGTGAGGAGGTAAAATAGAGCCCGTTCATGCCGTGCTTGTGTGCCTGTGTTGACACAGTATTTCCCTGAACGTCTTTGATCGGTGAGAAAGTCAATGAAAGATGCATGGCGTATTGTGATATTGTCATGGTCATTCTCTGGTATGAGCAATACTGAATGTAGTCTGGACAGCAATGCCCAAATCTTTCCCTTGGGAAGGAAGAAGAGGCCCTCAAGGACAAAGGCTGAAGTTCGTTCATAAAACTTGTCAAAGAATGTGTCATCAGGCCTCATAATATGAGCTATGACATCAAAAAACAGCTTTGTCTTTGGGCACACAGAAAGAATCTGCATGTACAGGAGATCGAGATCAGGATATGGTGAGTCAAAGTCGTCAGGCACAGTGATTTTTAGAATGATCTCCAGTCGCTCGACAGGAAAACCATCATAATCCCCGACATACTTGATGACAGTCGCAGCGTAGATAAACTGTCCACATGCCTTTTGCACAAGCTGCTGGATAATTCCATTGCCAGGCCAATCTTCTGCTGTATGTGCCATGCTTCGACCATGCTCTCGTCGGACTCTACTAAATTCATGTTTAAGATAGTTGGCAATATCTTTCCCGGATTCGAATGATTCGCCAATGTCAGTGCAATCGAGGATGCGGTGAAAGTCCTGATGACTGAAAGCATTACGGATGCGAGGCTCGGGTCGGCTACAGATGAGGAACTCGAATGGCAAGGGTGGAGTCGCAGTTTTTGCTTGACGGATGATGGATAGTAGACGCTCCTGAGATGCAATATCGATACATTCATCGAGCCCATCTATGACAATCAACCGAGGAAGGTCCTTCCATTGCTCAGTGGTCAGTCTGCAAGTTGTAGTCAACCAAATGCACGGTAGCACTATGAGATCCCGAAACTGCTCTTCTAGAACAGCGTGTACAATGCTAGGATTCTCGCGGACAGCAAGACCAATGGGGTAGTTGAGGAGCGGTCCAAGTGCTGGAGATGTTGCTAGCTGGTAAGAGATAGTGATGAGGAATGAATTTAAGTTGTTCCGCGAAGGATCTGCCCGTGCAAAGAAGAAAGTAGCAGCAAGATGAGAAGCCGCAAACTTCTCTGATATGGTCTGAGCCACCGCAGATTTGCCTACACCGGCTGCGCCGTACAGCCAATAAATGGACGTCGAATCAGCGACATCAGTAATCCAACTCGTCAGGATCTCCAGAACTTGAGTTCGAGTGCCCACATGACAATTCGGGGGAGGAAAACGCTGTTCAGAGTTATAAAAAGCGCCCCGAACGGCGTTTTTGTAGAGTATTTTCAGACCAGCTGCACAAAGGAGATGTGAGCCTCATACAAGATAAGTTGAAGATAAATTATGCACTGTAGTCTTGCTCTTCCCCTTTTCCATGAAAGTTATAGTTCAAGTCGCCTGCAACATTAGGGAATGATCCATTGTTTATGGTAAAGTTGTGAGCATTGGGGAAGATGGTCATGATGAATGAGTTCAAGTGGCGAGAATGATAATATCCACGTCCGCCTCAAGTCTATAGCTTTCAAACTCACACGTGTTGCAATACAGTAAGAGAGCTGTATACAGTTGTCACCGTCAGTGTCATGTTTCGGTAGAAGCTCCGTCAGAATTAGCATAGGTTAAGAATCACCGTTTCTGGTGATTCCAACAGCAAACCTTTTATAGCACCGCACAGTCCGCACTGCAGCTGTCTTTGTTCATTGAGCGCCGGCAATGGATGGATGCGAATCCCTGGCGAATCGATAAAGTCTGAGAATTGTCCAGGTTGCTTTTGTGCCTTTCTTTCACTGATGTGCTAAAAGCACGGAACGAGTCCCGATGAGCATAGTCTCATGGCTGATTCAAAGTACTTCGTCCCCAAAAGAGACTGGGAAGATAGCTTCAAAGCCAGGATTTCGCCGATGCACGAAGTCATCCAACACAGTGGAATAGTGGCACGACTAGACGCTGGCGGTAGAGGCATCTAAAAACACTCCCGAGGTCCAGACTCTTCAGCAATACGCACAAATCCAAACCATCTTGGGAGGATCTCAAAGCTTGTGCAGCAGTTATGGCGACGACGTATGTTGCCAGGCTGATCTTGACCAAATCCGCCGGAAGCCTGAGAGCGAGAGAGATGAGGTAAATGAGAATATGCTCCTTCGGCACATATGTTCTTGCTGTATGAGGAGCTATCATATGCCATGAACGAGGGAGACATTGGACGCATTGAAACATGCTTTCTTCCCTTGGTCATATATATTCAAGCACCAGAAAGCACAAATATGCAACTGCACTCAAGAAGTACTTGCGCGATGTTCATTTCCGTTACCCACCCCGTCTTCGGTATGTCTTTTGATCTATGCCAACTCTCTTCAACAGGATTGACCTCTAGTAGACATGCAAATCAGGATGCATATCCTTGTCAATCCGACTGGAAAAGCAGGGAAGTTCCGTGGGGTAGACTGGTGGGTTGAACATAATAACTTATATTTAAAAGTGCGTATCTGCAAGTCTCCATTCAAACTCAATTACTCTCTAGATTCAGCGTATTTATGCGGGAAAATTTGCGAACCACACCAAAGCGCATATCTTGAAAGAATCCCCCGCTGATTGGTGTCTTCAAGAAGCAAGAATTCAAGTCCAAAAGATGTTCCGAATGACCAAACTCACCTCTCACCATTCTGGACCCAAGATGCAACAAACTTTTAATGCATTGGGTTGTGAAATATCAGGAGCACATGAAGGAGCGAGTTTATTGGTGGCCGTAAAACATACTTTCCGATTGTAAATAAAGTTAACTGCCGGGATGCATTTTAGCACAAACGGCAACATGGAAGAAGAACGACGAGGACAATGATGATGGAGAGTTGGGAAGACTTAGACATCATAGATAATGAGGAGGAGGTAGAGGAGCAAGGTACTCTTGAAATAGATGATTGATGTGTATTATAAAATATATTTACAGTTTAGGGTAGTATCGTGGGTGTACTTGTTGGATTAAATGTAGAGTCAGCAGTTGTGAAGAGAGTTTGTGAAGGTGTAGGCATAGTGTGTGAACTAGAAGACAAGTTGGAAGAGGAGTACTCGGATTACTAGGCATTGGCATATGTGGAAGATGATAACGAGACTGTTGAGGTAGATGGAATTGGAGTAAGCGTAATATTTGTGACATGGAAGGGGAAATAGTGAACGAGTCGGAGATAAGGGTGTACGAACAGGGGTAGAGTAAAAACGGAAGGTTGTTGGTAGGGGATACGCGATGGAGTTTGCTGAGCTATCAGATCTGGAGAAAGGAAGTTGATTTTCTTTGGCAGCGGCAGCAGCTATTTGTGCGAGGGATGTTTAGGAGACATTTACGATTTGCCTCTGATTGAAACAACATAAGTAATCATATTGAGGAAGAAGAGAAACACATACTGTTATGGCCTGTCTCACCAAGCCCTTACATTTTTACCACTTACCTGTGGCCTTTGAGGTTGGTTGGCGGAGTCGGTGTTGTGGGAATGCTCCGGACAAGATCCGAATCTTCTGTCCCAAATTCGCAACGATGAGCCGGAACCCAGCGAGGTCTCAATGCGAAGGATGTCCATATTAGTTAGTTTGAATGATCCTGCACAGTCAAGTGATAGTCGAGAATAGTATCGAAATCAGGAACTGAGGCCCCACTGCCGTCCATCAGGTTGCCAAACTTTACTCTGGCAGCTCCGCTCGCCAATCCTCAAGCCGCAGCGTCCGGAGTTTATGATGAGCTTCCATTGGAGTTATAACTTCGGAATAGTCATACTGAGACATTGTCCGTGAAGGTTTTGATTATAGCTATAGGCGTGAGGTCAATCAAAACCATCCGGGCTCCAAAGATTGCAGCACAGAAATGGGTGGCCTGCTTTCGCAGCGTAAAGCGCCTCACTATGGTCCTTCATCGCACAAGATATGGTCATTCGGGTTCTCTGGATATAACACTATGAGTTTTTATTGGTAGCAAAATAAGATAATAGCTTACGGATTCTATCATTACTATAGTAGAGGGTCAAACTCGCCGTCAGACATGGTATATCGCGGGCGTGTGAGCATTGATGAGTCGTTCGAGGGCGAGCCCAATAGGGACTGTATCGTTTGTTCGAGATTTACGTTTGGTACCAGCAAAGACAGTTGCTAACGGATTGATAGATATCCTCCGTTCATCATCTGTAGTTCGCGTAGCCGGGTTACCAGTGTGCTGTATTAGATACGGGCCTCAGCAGGTGTCAAATTCTGGTGGCGGTGATGAGCAAACCGCATTAGATTAAACGTACAACCTTTACCAGAAGTCGCCCTCGGACGAAGCAGTGGGTTGTCGAGGGTCATAGCACGTCTCTTGGGAGAGGAAACCTCTTGCAGTAGAACACCGGGAGCGATCCATGAAGCTGAAACCGTCACTTCGCTTGAGGGATCCGAGGTGAGAAAGAACATCGCGGCACTGACCAAGTCAAGCACTATCTGTCGCACCCAGACACCTTTCTTCTTCTGCGTCGCAGATCTCTTAGCCTGACTCTTAAGCTTTCTTTTCCACAAGCACTATCAAAGAATCCTGACTCGACCAGAAAGACGGCAGCTGCTATGATGGATAATGCACGCCCAGCACGGACCAAGTGTTGGCCCAGAGCGTGTTGAATCGCAAGTTGCTCGGTACGGAACAACAAGGCCTGATGTCGGGAAGGTCAAAGGCCCTGTAAAGTAGAGAAATCTGTTTACTTAGTATTGAAAAGAATTCAAACGCAAACGTAACCATTCCAAATGCATCGTCACGGGACAGGCCCCAGTATTTCACCTTTTCGAAATGCTCGAGATTTTTCATCACCGGTACTGGTTAGTCATGTAGCATGAACCATCTAATTGTTGTTGCGTAGCTGTGGCGGGAGACGTTTATTGAATAGCCTTTGGTGCAGCCTCCGGTATGTTGTTGTGTTGCCATGAAGACTGCAAATTTTCTTCCGGAGGGTGGGTCCGCCTTCCTTCAAAACAGCCCTTCTGGGATCAGCATGCGCGAGGTCTTATAGGACTCTAACGCATGTTCAAAATAGGCCGTATTACGATGGTTGATATTTGGTCATCATAAGCGGATGATGTGTTCGAGTGAGAAGGACGAGTCCCGAAGAGAATCTCCGATACGTCACGCAAGAATGGTTTGGTGGGAGGGTTGCATAGGCCCGGCATAGAAAGGGTACGTATTCGGAAGAAGGTACGCGAATTGTACCCAACATGAAGTATTCATTGCGAAAGCGTCTGGCCGCCATTGGCTACGCAATGACCTTCATCGAAGACCATGTACATTTAAGCGAGGAAGCGAACTTTGCATTGTTTCCAAAGAACTTTGCACGCTCATCGTTGAGCAGTCCGACTAATAGTCACGACACTGTATTATGCCGGAGCAATGTCCTATATTGAGGAGTTGAGCCCTTTGAGATGAGAAGTAGAGCAAAAGCGCGCACCTTATATGTTTGAGAAGCATGAATTCTCCTAGTAACAGGCTATAGCTGAGTAACACCCATCATTGAGGGAGGGAAGACGTTCTGCTTGCAAGCAGATTCACAACGGTCACAACAATAATTGTTTTATGCAAACCTTCCTCCCTGGGCCATCCAGATGGGATCCAAAAGGACAAAGGTCTTCCGGCACCAAGTAGGTCAATCGCCCACAATGTCCTTTCCCTGCCCATAATAGCCAAAGCAACCTTGGTTTGCCACCAACACGCCTCTTTCCCGTTGACGTCTTCTCACCATTGCCCGAATTGACCCCACCCTTTTCTGCGCGTTCCATGTTGTTTTTGGCTTTCAGTGTGGGTTTCCGGTGCTTGCGGAGACATAAATCAAAGAGTATTGAGAGTAGTAGAGACTGCTGTGTATATAAACGTAGACCGATTAAAATGAGAAACCTAGCGCATGTGTGTGGAAGTATACGGCGAACGCGATAAACAAGAATGAGCAACCCGTGCGGCACGCTCTCAGGTTGATTGGCGCTCACCATGCGAAAACAGCCCCGTAACAGTTATTCCAGCCATCCTTGAGTGAGGAATTCTCATGTTTGAAATGGATCTGGATTGGCTGTTGGTCACTATCGGCGTGATCTCAAGTTTGCTCATTAAATCCTCAGCAAGTACGGCCTGGCTTTTGGGAGACTGGCTGATGTTGAAATTAAAATTGCAAAAGTTAAGGTTTTTAGTAGCAGGGTCATCTAAAAATATAGCATAATTAAAACAACAAAAGGCTTCTCCCATCCCCAGCGGTGCTTGGCTTGTGTTTTCAGACGACTGGCTTCAATGTTGATGCTCTTTGTAGGCTTTTCCACAATCAAGCTAGGTTTGGCTTGTGCCTGTCAGACTCACTGCCAACATCTCTTCCCACTGCCAGTGAGACCCAATCACTGGCGAGCTGCTCTTCGATCCGTGCCAAAAGACAGCTCTGTTGTCTGAACTTTACAGGTCGAGGCTCCAGGTACCTCCAAATCCGCCATGATAAGCTGCCTGAGCGAGTTAGATCCTGAGACTCATCCGCACCCGTATATCAAAATTTGGATAAGTAGCTAAATAAATTGATTTCCAAGAAGCTGCAAACCTCAGACCCATTCAGACCTTCCTTGCATCTTCTTTATTTAGTAAAGCCGGCATTGTCTAGCAAGCCTGCCAACATGCTTGTCTGATGGGTGCACTCCAGAATAATGATTAATCCAATGATCTTGAGCTATACAGAACCATATGTTGAGAACATTCCTGAGAAGATCCAAAATGCACTGTAACCCCTTTTCTTTTGTGCCATTCAGCATAATCAACTGGGTTTGTAGTGAATTTGTCTTGGAGGTATTTCCCATGAGGCGGAATGAATTGGGGCGGATTCATTGTTCAAGGGCAAAATGGGTAGGTAATGCTGACCAGGGAGACGTGCATGATAAGGGTCGCGGGATTGTGTCAAGTCCCACCCGAAGGAGTCCGTCACGTAAGCTTAGAAGCTTTCTGAATACTACTTTTTTCGATTCTGTGACCATGACGAGCCCACGTACATAGACGGTATTATGCCTAGATCGCGTGACGGTAGAGATGCGTCAAGTGCAATGTTTATTCAGAATACTCCCGGTCAAGCGTCCTATCCAAGTTTTGTCGATTTATGAATTAGTTTCTTATCTCATCAGCTAGTTTAACGTGTTCTTTTAAAATGTTATTTTTTCGCTATTCCTCCTATTTTTTAATGAGATTTAGAGCCAGGATGAGATGTGTGCTAGCCAAGATGTATTTTATAAGTTCTGCAAAATAGTGCAAGGTCGAAAAAAAACAATTGAATAATGCAACATTAATATATGTAGATAGCAGCAAAACATGTATAATGCGGCCAGTTCTTGCAAGCGCTGGACAGTGTCTCCAGAGCCCCAACTCCAGGACACAGATGGAGTGGCCAGCACTGGCCAGTGCTCCCAGAGGCCTCAAAATTGCCTTATTTGGAAATTAAAAATATTTTTGACAGCACTGGCAAGCACTGGCCAGCGCTGGGAGCTCTGGGAGTGCTGGGAATTTTACATGCTGCTGTTCAGTCTCCCAAAGCCAGCCCACGATATGGCGAGGGCGTAGAATATTATTATTTGTACTTTGTTTATCAAAAGCTTTTGATGTCATATGATCAGTGAAGGTTTTGGCCCTCGCCATATGGGGGCTGGAATAACTGTTACGGCTTGATGTTCGGCATGGCTGTCGGACTTTCAATTCTGCTCTCCTCGGGCTCCCAAGTCCTCAGTACCTATCTGAAAATGAAATTATTATTGAAATTATTATTGAACCCGTTTGAAACTCATCTGCTATGGTCCAGCTATCTGATGACCAGCTCGAGTCCATCCTGAACGCTTTGAATTCCTGGGCTGCTGAACCTGCAGACTTGCTTATCTCTCTGGCTCAGAATGCCGAATTCACCGAAGAACGAACAGAACTAGGAAAACGTATTGAAGAGGTACTCAATGCATTCAAGGCAGATACAGAGCTTCGAGACGGAACATTGGGATGGGCCCGCAAGGAGATGATGAGTGAATATGCTAGACAGTTACTTCAACTTGTCTCTGCTGGTTCAGGGATACGGTTCTCAGCTCTTAGTGCTACAGCGGAGCGATTGGAAGCTATTGACATCGATGACATAGCAGACGAAATGCGGAAGCATGCTCCCGATCTCTGGGACCTCCTTGCAGTCCTTTTAAATGCAGATCCCAACTTGGAGAAAGTCCGGAAGAGGCATGAACAGGAACGAGAGAAGCAGAAAGGCAAAAGGGTCGACAATGATGATGGCGAAGATCAGGATGAAGCAGATTACTGGCAAAATGAAGGTGCTGCAAAGGATGTTGTCAATGATGAAACGGATGATATCGACCCGGAGAGTCAAGGAGCAGCAAAGACCACAATCAGTGCTGAAGAACGGCGGAAAGCACTTCTTCTTGTTGTAAGTATAAGTATACTTATGTTTTTACGAATATACTAAACTTAAATTGTGTAGAAACAGGTTGTTTGTATGAGTGTGATGATGCAGAGCACGAACGAACGATGCAACGCATTGCAAAGTTTAATCGGACTGTTCCTTCATGCTTGCAATGCACCTGAAACTACAGTCGAACTTCTCGCACACATTGGCGTCTCAATATCCACAAGTGCGATCAACGATGCCGTGTCTAGCTTATCCGAGGAATCACGAAAGAAAATTCGTGAGCTTGCCCAAAGCCTGCTTATAGCATATGCGTATGACAACGTGGATATGGACCTCAAAAATTCTACTCCCACCCTCGAAAATCCCCTTGCTACCCTTATCCATCTCACTTCGGGAACCTTCATTCAGCTACAGCACGGTGTCACCCTCGATGACCTGAAATGTGCAGATGAGCTCTGGGAAAAATCCGAGCTCAATCCGAACCGCTCTTCTACACATGCCCCTGTCTCTGATACTCAATTTGCGAGAATCCATCCAGAACAAGAGGATCATCCTTCAGGCCTCCTACGTCGTGAGAGGTTTATCCAGTGGTTCTTCCTCCGAGATCTCATTACCAGTGGTCCCGAATATTTTTCCCGATTTCAGAGTAATCTCCGAGCTGAGAAACCAGAAGTCATCGATGCAATTCCCCTGACTAAATCCCAGCAAACAAATATACGGATGATGGACACTCCCTGCTCTACACCGGCTCAGAACGCAAATGTAATCGAGGACATGGGTTCAAAGCAGGGAGGTGTTGGTGATCCAAATGATGGCGACAGTGCAGAGGCAAAGAAACTTCGGGATATTGCTAATCTCATCATAATTCTTTTCGGTGACCTGGGTGTTGGTGAACGGTTTGAGAGTTTACAAGGGTCTCGGTCTGAAGAGACAACACATTGGAGAAGATTGCAGAATGTCATATATGTGCTTGGCCTGTTCCATGTCAAGATGGCCTGTGCAGATGCAGTCTGGCGAACATTCATAGAGCCGCTAAAAGCACGGAACGAGTCCGATGAGCATAGTCTCATGGCTGATGTCAAAGTACTTCGTCCCAAAGAGACTGGGAAGATAGCTTCAAAGCCAGGATTTCGCCGAATGCACGAAGTCATCCAACACAGTGGAATAGTGGCACGACTAGACTGCTGGCGGGTAGAGGCATCTAAAAACACTCCCGAGGTCCAGACTCTTCAGCAATACGCACAATCCAAACCATCTTGGGAGGATCTCAAAGCTTGTGCAGCAGTTATGGCGACGACGTATGTTGCCAGGCCTGATCTTGACCAAATCCGCCGGAAGCCTGAGAGCGAGAGAGATGAGGTAAATGAGAATATGCTCCTTCGGCACCATATGTTCTTGCTGTATGAGGAGCTATCATATGCCATGAACGAGGGAGACATTGGACGCATTGAAACATGCTTTCTTCCTTGGTCATATATATTTCAAGCCACCAGAAAGCACAAATATGCAACTGCACTCAAGAAGTACTTGCGCGATGTTCATTTCCGTTACCCACCCCGTCTTCGGTATGTCTTTTGATCTATGCCAACTCTCTTCAACAGGATTGACCTCTAGTAGACATGCAATCAGGATGCATATCCTTGTCAATCCGACTGGAAAAGCAGGGAAGTTCCGTGGGGTAGACTGGTGGGTTGAACATAATAACTTATATTTAAAAGTGCGTATCTGCAGTCTCCATTCAAACATCAACTTACCTCTAGATTCAGCGTATTTATGGCGGAAAATTTGCGAACCACACCAAAGCGCATATCTTGAAAGAATCCCCGCTGATTGGTGTCTTCAAGAATGCAAGAATTCAAGTCCAAAAGATGTTCCGAATGACCAAACTCACCTCTCACCATTCTGGACCCAAGATGCAACAAACTTTTAATGCATTGGGTGTGAAATATCAGGAGCACATGAAGAGCGAGTTTATTGGTGGCCGTAAAACATACTTTCCGATTGTAAATAAGTTAACTGCCGGGATGCATTTAGCACAAACGGCAACATGGAAGAAGAACGACGAGGACAATGATGATGGAGAGTGGGAAGACTTAGACATCATAGATAATGAGGAGGAGGTAGAGGAGCAAGGTGATCTTGAAATAGATGATTGATGTGTATTATAAAAATATATTTTACAGTTTAGGGTAGTATCGTGGTGTACTTGTTGGATTAAATGTAGAGTCAGCAGTTGTGAAGAGAGTTGTGGAAGGTGTAGGCATAGTGTGTGAACTAGAAGACAAAGTTGGAAGAGGAGTACTCGGATTACTAGGCATTGGCATATGTGGAAGATGATAACGAGACTGTGAGGTAGATGGAATTGGAGTAGCGTAAGTAGTTTGTGACATGGAAGGGGAAATAAGTGAACGAGTCGGAGATAAGGGTGTACGAACAGGGGTAGGAGTAAAACGAAGGTTGTTGGTAGGGATACGCGATGGAGTATGCATGACTATCAGATCTGGAGAAGGAAGTTGATTTTCTTTGGCAGCGGCAGCAGCTATTGTGCGAGGATGTTTAGGACATTTACGATTTGCCTCTGATGAAACAACATAAGTAATCATATTGAGGAAGAAGAGAAACACATACTGTTATGGCCTGTCTCACCACAGGCCCTACATTTGTTACCACTACCTGTGGCCTTTGAGGTTGTTGGCGGAGTCGGTGGTGGTGGGAAATGCTCGGCAACAAGATCCAGAATCTTCTGTCCAAATTCAGCAAGATGAGCCGGAACCCAGCGAGTCTCAATGCGAAGGATGTCCATATTAGTTAGTTTGAATGATCCTGCACAGTCAATGATACGATCGAGAATAGTATCGGAAATCAGGAACTGAGAGCCCCACTGCCGTACCATCAGGTTGCCAAACTTTACTCTGGCAGCTCCCGCTCGCCAATCCTCAAGCGCAGCTCGGAGTTTATGATGAGCTTCCATTGGAGTATACTTCGGAATAGTCATACGAGACATTGTCCGTGAAGGTTTTGATATAGCTATAGGCGTGAGGTCATCAAAACCATCCGGGCTACAAAGATTGCAGCACAGAATGGGTGGCCTGCTTTCGCAGCGTAAGCAGCCCTCACTATGGTCCTCATCGCACAAGATATGGTCATTCGGGTCTCCTGGATATAACACTAATGAGTTTTTATTGTAGCAAAATAAGATAATAGCTTACGGATTCTATCATTACTATAGTAGAGGGTGCAAACTCGCCGTCGACATGGTATATCGCGGGTGGGAGCATTGATGAGGTCGTCGAGGGCGGAGCCAATAGGGACTGTATCGTTTGTTCGAGATTTACGTTTGGTACCAGCAAAGACAGTTGTAACGGATTGATAGATTATCCTCCGTTCATCATCTGTAGTCGCGTAGCCGGTTACCAGTGGTGCTGTATTAGATACGGGCTCAGCAGGTGTCAAATCTGGTGCGGTGATGAGCAAAACCGCATTAGATTAAAATACAACCTTACCAAGTCGCCTCGGAGAAGCAGTGGGTGTCGACGGGCTCATAGCACGTCTCTTGGGAGAGGAAACCTCTTGCAAGGTCGAAGTCGACTTCCGCTTGAGGGATCGAGGTGAGAGAAGAACATCGCCACTGACCAAGTCAGCACTATCTGTCGCACCAGCACCTTTCTTCTTCTGCGTCGCAGATCTCTTAGCCTGACTCTTAAGCTTCTTTTCACAAGCACTATCAAAGAATCCTGACTCGACCAGAAAGACGGCAGCTGCTATGATGGATAATGCACGCCCAGCACGACCAAAGTGTTGCCAGAGCGTGTTGAAATCGCAAGTTGCTCGGTACTGAACAACAAGCTCTATGTCGGGAAGGTCAAGGCCCTGTAAAGTAGAAAATATCTGTTTATTAGTATTTGAAAAGAATTCAAACGCAAACGTACCATTCCAAATGCATCTGTCACGAACAGGCCCCATATTTCACCTTTCCGAAATGCCTCGAGATTTTCATCACGGTACTGGTTAGTCATTGTAGCATGAAACCATCTAATTTTGTTGCGTAGGTGTGGCGGGAGACGTTTATGAATAGCCTTGGTTGCAGCCTCGGTATGTGTTGTGTTGTCCATGAAGACTGCAAATTTCTTCGGAGGTGGGTCGCCTTCCTTCCAGCCTTCTGGGATCAAGAATGCGAGGTCATTATAGGACTCTAACGCATGTTCAATAGGCCGTATTACGAGGTTGATATTTGGTCGATCATTAGAGCGGATGATGTGTTCGAGTTGAGAAGGACGAAGTCGAAGAATCTCCGATACGTCACGCAGAATGGATTGTGGGAGGGTTGCAGAGGCGACATAGAAAGGGATAGTATTCGGAAGAAGGTACCGAATTGTACCAACATGAAGGTATTCATTGCGAAACGTCTGGCCCCATTGGCTAACGCAATGACCTTCATCGAAGACCATGTACATTAAGCGAGAAGCGAACTTTGCATTGTTCCAAAGAACTTTGCACGGCTCATCGTTGAGCAGTTCCGGACTAATAGTCACGACACTGTATTTGCCGGCAGCAATGTCCTATAATTGAGAGTGAGCCTTGAGATGATGAAGTAGAGCAAGCAGCGCACCTTATATGTTTGAGAACATGAATTCTCCTTAGTAACAGCTATAGCTGAGGTAACACCATCATTGAGGAGGGAAGAGTTCTGCTTGCCAAGCAGATTCAACGGGGTCACAACAATAATTGTTTTATGCAAACCTTCCTCCTGGGCCATCAAGATGGGGATCCAAAAGGACAAAGTCTTCCCGGCACCAGTAGCTGCAACGCCCACAATGTCTTTCCCTGCCCATATAGCCAAAGCAACCTTGATTTGCCACCAACACGCCCTCTTTCCCGTGCGTCTCTTCACCATTGCTCGAATTGTCTGCGCGTTCCATGTTGTTTTTGGCTTGTCAGTGGTGGGTTTCGGTGCTTGCGGAGACATAAAATCAAAGAGAGTGAGAGTAGTAGAGACTGTGTGTATTAAATAGAACGATTAAAATGAGAAACCTAGCGCGTGTTGTGGAAGTAACGCGAACGCGATAAACAAGAATGAGCACGCGTGCGGCACGCTCTCAGGTGATTGGCGCCTCACCATGCCGAAAACAAGCCGTAACAGTTATTCCAGCCATCCTGGAGTGAGGATTCTCATGTTTGAAATGATCTGATTGGCTGTTGGTCACTTATCCGCGTGATCTCAGTATTGCTCATTAAATCCTCACGCAAGTACGGCTGGCTTTGGGAGACTGGCTGATGTTGAAATTAAAATGCAAAATACAGGTTTTTAGTAGCAGGGTATCTAAAAATATAGCATAATTAAAAACAACAAAGCTTCTCCATCCAGCGGTGCTTGGCTTTGTTTTCAGACGACTGGTCAATGTTGATGCTCTTTGTAGGCTTTTCCACAATCAAGCTAGGTTTGGCTTTGTGCCTGTCAGACTCACTGCCAACATCTCTTCCACACTGCCAGTGAGACCCATCACTGGCGAGGCTGCTCTTCGATCCTGCCAAAAGACAGCTCTGTTGTCTGAACTTTACAGGTCGAGGCTCCAAGTACCTCCAAATCCGCATGATAAGCTGCTGAGCGAGTTGATCCTGAGACTCATCCGCACCCTAATATTCAAAATTTGGATAAGTAAGGCTAATAAATTATGATTCCAAGAAGCTGCAAACCTCAGCCCATTCCAGAACCTTCCTTGCATCTTCTTTATTTAGTAAAGCCGCATTGTCTAGTAAGGCCTGCAACATCTTGTCTGATGGGAGTGCACTCAGAATATGATTAATCCAATGATCTTGAGCATACAGAACCATATGTTGAGAAGACATTCCTGAGAAGATCCAAATGCACTGTAACCCCATTTCTTTGTGCCATTCAGCATAATCAACTGGGATTGTAGTGAATTTGTCTGGATATTTATTCCACAGACTGGAATTGAATTGGGGCGGATTCATGTTCAAGGGCAAAATGGGTAGGTATGCTGACCAGGGAGAGTGCATGATAAGGTCGCGGATTTGTGTCAAGTCCCACCGAAGGTAGTCCGGGAGGCGGGTTAGGAGGGAACAAATCATTTCTAACCGAATTTTATGAGCTGCTCGGCGGGGTTGATACAAGATAAGATGTGTCTTGATCACCAAAATCGCCACCATTTGAACTTCCCTGGCTTGAGTATCAAGAGAAGATGGTATTGAGATCCGAAAACCGAGGTCAAACAATCTATATTGCTTGATCAGAACATCAAGGATTGGTAGGATTGGTAGATGATTAAAACGTTGTTGTAGAGCCTAAGGGTAGCAAATCAATGATGAACACAATAGATTGGAAAGAAGACCAACGAACATAGGCCCACTGAACAACACATTGGAAATTTAGTAGACATCTTTGCAGTATGACAATAAAATCATTTAAAGTATTCTTATACTTCAAAGCAACATTCAGCAGCCCACAAAGGTCAACCTGAGTGAGCACAGCTAGAATTCTGCTACTGGATAAATCTTTGATGTTTTCAAAATGAGCACCCCAGAAAGTGCATGCATAATCTTCAAATTCTGACCGTGCACTGTCAAATAATGCACTTGAGTTCAATCTACTAGTGAGAAAAAGAGTCTGACCATTTAAAATGATACTTCCAGTTGTGAATGGTTGAATTTAAAATTATCTTGAGCAAGTAAAATAGAACCCGCTCATGTCGTGCTTTCCTGTCTGTGTTGATAAAGTGTTTCCCTGACCGTTTTCGATCGGTGAGGAAGTCAATGAAAGATGCATGGCGTACTGTGATATTTTCATGGTCATTCTCTGGTATGAACAGCACTGAGTGCAGTCGGGACAACAATGTCCAAACCTTTCCCTTGGGAAGGAAGAAGAGACCTCCAAGGACAAAGGCTGATGTTTGTTCATAACGCTTGTCAAAGAATGTGCTATCAGGTCTCAAAATATGAGCCATGACGTCAAAGAAAAGCTCTGTCTTTGGACATACAGAAAGAATCTGCATGTATAGGAGATCGAGATCAGGATATGGCGAATTAAAGTCGTCAGGCACAGTGATTTTTTGAATGATCTCCAGCCGCTCGACTGGAAAACCATCATAATCCCCGACATACTTGATGACAGTCGCAGCATAGATAAACTGTCCGCATGCCTTTTCCACAAGCTGCTGGATAATGCTAGTGCCAGGCCAGTCTTCTGCTACGTATGCCATGCTTTGTCCATGTTCTTGTCGGATTTTGCGAAATTCATGTCGGAGAAACCTGGCGATATCCTTCCCGGATTCGAATGATTCACCAATGTCGGTGCAATCCAGGATAAAATGAAAGTCCTGATGTCTGAAAGCATTGCGGATGCGAGGCTCGGGTCGGCTACAGATGAGGAACTCGAATGGTAAGGGCGGGGTCGCAGTTTTGGCTTGACGGATAATGGATAGTAAACGCTCCTGAGATGCAATATCGATACATTCATCGAGTCCATCAATGACGATCAACCGAGGAAGGTCCTTCCATTGTTCAGTGGTCAGTCTGCAAGTTGTAGTCAACCAAATGCACGGTAGCACTATGAGATCCCGAAACTGTTCTTCTAGAACAGCGTGTACAATGCTAGGATTCTCGCGGACAGCAAGATCAATGGGGTATTTGAGGAGCGGTCCAAGTGTCGGAGATGTTGCTAGTTGGTAGGAGATAGTGGTAAAGAAAGAAGTCAAGTTGTTCCGCGAAGGATCTGCCCGTGCAAAGAAGAAAGTAGCAGCAAGATGAGAAGCCGCAAACTTCTCTGATATGGTCTGAGCCACCGCGGATTTGCCTACACCGGCTGCGCCGTACAGCCAATAAATGGATGTCGAAATCAGCGACATCAGTAATCCAGCTCGTCAGGATTTCAAGAACTTGAGTTCGAGTGCCCACATGACAATTCGGGGGAGGAAAACGCTGTTCAGAGTTATAAAAAGCGCCCCGAACGGCATTTTTGTAGAGTAATTTCAGACCAGCTGCACAAAGGAGATGTGAGCCTCATACAAGATAAGTTGAAGATAAATTATGCACTGTAGTCTTGCTCTTCCCCTTTTCCATGAAAGTTATAGTTCAAGTCGCCTGCAACATTAGGGAATGATCCATTGTTTATGGTAAAGTTGTGAGCATTGGGGAAGATGGTCATGATGAATGAGTTCCAAGTGGCGAGAATGATAATATCTCACGTCCGCCTCAAGTCTATAGCTTTCAAACTCATCACACGTGTTGCAATACAGTAAGAGAGCTGTATACAGTTGTCACCGTCAGTGTCATGTTTCGGTAGAAGCTCCGTCAGAATTAGCATAGGTTAAGAATCACCGTTTCTGGTGATTCCAACAGCAAACCTTTTATAGCACCGCACAGTCCGCACTGCAGCTGTCTTTGTTCATTGAGCGCCGGCAATGGATGGATGCGAATCCCTGGCGAATCGATAAAGTCTGAGAATTGTCCAGGTTGCTTTTGTGCCTTTCTTTCACTGATGTGGTGTAAGTACAGGTCGAGTACAGGCGTGCGTGTTGGGCGCGTGAGATGAAGGACGCGATTCCCGTCCCGTCGTCACCCGTGCAACCTCGTTTCGGAGCGCTACTTCTCCTAGAACCTCTTAACTCTTCAATATTGTCCCGGAAAGCCTCGGAGAAATGTTCCGGCAGACAGTGGAAGCTGCCTTTAGGTATGTATGACTTTTTCCATGTATTCAATGCTAGTAATGACACACGCGAAACCAATACGAAACCAACGCGAAACTTTGAGAAATTCGTGAATTTGGCACTTAATGCTGCTTGCGGAACGGGAGCTCAACCATTCAAACACTGAGACTATGATGTATTTCATAAGTATACATATTGCAGTATGTATGTATCTTATAAACTCCCCCGGCTTTAAAGCCAACAGGCACGATAGTACTTTGATAGTACTTGTACCTTTTCTCTGCCACAACTTTGTGGCAGTTCCACTGTATGGGAGACTACAGACTAGCTATTATCAGGCATCAAGCAGCCTTTTCCGCTCTGCGCAAAGTGGGTCCATTTAAAGGGTCCTTAACTTCCGTCCTTCCGTCAATGATTCCCCCACTGTTGCTTTTCTCATTTCAAGTAATATCCAGACAACTTGGAGGCTGCAACTTCCCACAAAAAAATGACAAAACAAATGCCAGCCATTCGATCAACTAAGGTACATCGCACCTATTAAGGGTATCCGGTATCCTCTCGCTAGCTATCTCGGTGTACCACCAAAATTTATAGCCTAGTCATTAGACCTAGATTGCCTTATAACTGTACAAATCCGCTACGTAAAACCAACCACAAAAGAAAGACAACCCAAAAGGGAGAAATGTATGTATGTAAGAGTACAGTATGGTAGGAGAAAATGAAGCCTGCCCAATCATCTCGTGTCCGAATATACAGTATGCAAGTACTTCCAATGCACTATGATTTCCTCTTGTCCCTCCTCTTCCGCGCCGAGCTATTTCTGACCCTTCTTCGGCGTCCCAGTCTTTCGAGTTTTCGACTGTGACTTTAAAGCTGACGAATCCGACTCCGAATGCTTCACTGTCGCAGGCTTTGCATGAGTCGGTGTAGGAGTAGGAATAGTAGGAACAGGCGTCACCGATGTAGTAGTAGTAGAAGAAGCACCAGCAGAAGCTTTTGCATTCGCTGGATCGGCAGGCGGAGGATTCGGAGGAGCATTAGGTGGTGGTCCACTATGCGATAACAGAGTCTCGGTCGAATCTCTTCCTGTGACCATCTCGACATCTCGACGGCGACGACGCGATCCCGAAGCACTGGATGCGTCCTGTACGCGTTTCTTCTGAACGGCCTGAAACCTTTCGGCACGTCCTAAAGGTGTCGACTGGTCGAGATTGTAATTGCTAGACGTATCCGATGCTGGATGCTTGCTCGAGTCACTGGCAGAAGCAGCAGCAGCGGGAGGCGAGCTTGTTGACTTTGCCTGAAGCAAACGGTAGGAACGACCGCGAAGTTCCGCAGGCGCTGCTCGAGCTGCGATTTGGTACGCTTCCGGCGATGGAGATGGAAGAGCGTAGACCCGATTGGTGCTGCTGAAGAGATGCAAGAAAACGACAATGGCGAGGGAAAATTTGAACAAGGTCGTGAAAAAGTTTCGCTTCATGGTCGCTGAGGATCTCTACGACGCGTTTGTTGGTTTCGTTTCGAGAAAGGCGGGCTTTTTCAAAGGCTCTGCCTTTAAAAGAGTTGAAGAAAAAAAGATTAAAGTAGTATAGAAGTTCCTGCCCAGCGGAAATGAAACGGAATAGAGCTCGTCCAAGCTTCAGATATCGATGATGATGGTAAGAAGCAAAGAGCGAAACTGATCTCCACAAACCCCGGCTAGGGCCTAAAAAGCACGTAAACAACAAGTAAACAATATCGATAATCCCGCTCAATGTCACTCTTTGAGCTTGGATTACACCTAATACTTAGGAGGTCATGACCTATATTGAATCCAGAAGACCAAGTCAGAAGAAAGTTTAAAAAAGTCCGATGTGTTGCAATTGGAAAGAATGCAAAAAAATAGTATTTTCTTCTTCGTAGCTACGCACGTTGTTCGTAGTGGTAGGATATCAAAAATTAGATACCAAGTACCAGAAATGACGCGTAATGGCGCACTCCAAAAGTGAGACACGTCTGCGCTCCCCTCTCTCCTAGTTCCGGCTGACTCCAAGCTCATAAATGCCTTTGCCCACATCAGCTGTAGATCGTTGGAGCTGAACAACACCCCTTGTCCTCGCCAAGCGAGCAGCGTGGAGGAAGGCCGACAAAAAAAATTATCGATGAGCTTTGGATGCGCTCATGAATCGCAGCGCTTGAATAACAACGACTAACGACACGGTCAATCAGGAACCGTCAACTGCATCTATGTTAACTCTTTCATCTCCACCCAAATTGAACCAGATTCCAATGCTGGATGGTCATGAAGCATGAGCTTGAGCGATAAATGACGATGACGATGAACACCGTCCAGACATCCAGTGACTACAGCCAAGAACGCGTCAGTGTGAGCTGGAGCCTTCATTCCTTCATTGTTGTGCTCCGCCTAACGCCACAGACAATCAGGAACTGTGAACAGGGGTATCGAAGTCCGTAAAGTACAGCGGTAGGCGAAGATACGAAGATGGAAGGGATGAACGCTAGGCTAAGGAAGCAGGCATCCGAGTGAATGACGAACTTGGTGCCTTGGCCAATCGGGAAAGGTGCCTTGGCCAATCGGGAAGAGGAGAGCTTCCTTTCCAAAGAAACTTTGAGTCGGCCTCCATCGGTACAAGAGTAGCATCCTTTTTACATGGAAACCATCGGATGACGATTTGAGCTTCAGCTACTCCATCAACAAACTAACAAGTTCGAGACGATTCCGATGTTAACCGACCGATGTTCTAAGCGGAAATGATTTTGGCCTTGGCCATGGTACATCTGGGATACATTTTAATCCGCAGGGACTCGGCCATATAGTGATATGTGGCGAGTATGTTGATGAGCACCCGCAAATGTCCTGCATAGTGAACTCGAAAACTGCTATTGCTCGTCCCAAGCTTCTCCCTAAGTGAGAGTTACGCTAGCAACACTGCAGCGGAGATGAACCATAGACAACATCGCTGCGCACAGCGCAATGACGAATCACGACGTCAATTACACAGACTCGGAGGACTCCAGCGTCATCCAAGGGGGAACATCGTAGCCAAGTGCCCGGGTTGTAGCTCCGTCTCCAATATAGCACGGACGATCAGGAGGATAGGGAGATCCTAAATCCGTTTCCTAGACCCTGTGAAGGAAGGATAGGAAGCAATAAGCAGTGACATCCTTGGCCAACTTGGCCAAGGAAGGAAGGATGGAAGGACGGAGAGCTTTCTTCGAGACTCGAGTGAAAGAATTTCGGAGGGAATTTCGAGTCGGACGGTGATGTGAGCTTGAGCTTCACCACCGAAGAAGCTCTACGGTGCGATTCCGCGGTCGCGTCAGAGTAGAATGGAATTTCTATATTACAGCCGCTGGAATCCCGGACTAACGGGAACGCTTCGGAATGTATCATGGTCCCGATGAATGAACGAGCTGGTTCGGGTTCGATAAAAACGACGGAGGAATTCAAGCTGAAAGTGCTAGAGGGAAGATTCGGATGAGTGAAAGGTAAGGTCCGCAAATGTCCACAAACTGGAAGCTGCTCCGAGTGCCAAACTCGAGGAGTGAGAGCTAGGCAAGGTTAGCGTTCCTTGGGGTTGAGTTGATTGAAAAAAGTTCTCCAGCAAAAATGAATAACCATTTTTCCGACTTCAAGGCTTCAACGTACTGTTATTTCGACCTAAAACAGCCTAAAGCCCGCTTGGGCTTCTTATTGGCTGCAAGATTCGGAATTTGTGAGAGAGATGATCGAGGTCAAGTCCAAAAATTCGAAAAATGGGAATTTCACACAGCCACCCATTTCCTTTTGCTCAAACGCGTTAAAAATTTCGGCCCCAGGCGCACTAAGTACTAATTGTGGGGTGATGGACCAGGACTGGGTTATGTTGCGTGAGCACTACCATGAAATTTCCAAGAGAAATTTGTATGTACTGAGTTACTTATACTTTACATAGCGTGAATATCATACATTTATGACCACTTGGACGTCGGACACAACAGTGCATGCTCCGTCGTACAACAACCGATGAGGGTCTGGCAAGAAACGGTAGCTGGGGGTACTTCTAATGTCCGCAATACGAAGAATCACATAAATCTCAGGCTGAACCTCACTTGCAGAACGAATCCTCATCGATGCCGCCTATAATCCAATGTAAGATTGTAAAGAAGTCGAGGATACTAGTTACTCACTTTATCCAGCTGAGCGCTTTTGACGTGGAAAGGTGTATGCATCCCGGAGGAGGTGGTCTTGACTTCGATGTGGTATGTAGGCAGTTCCGACTTTGCCTCGGACCACTGTGAAAAGCGTGCCTTGCCAAAAAGTATCGTAGTGAGAGTGCCTTCCTTGTCAGCGTATTCGAAATCAGCTACTCCGGGCACACACGGGTCCAAGTTGAGGAAGTTTCTGAACTCGCTCTTCCAGCAGTCATTCGTAAAACCGGGTAGAAGAGATTTCAACATGTGAAGAGCCTGTTGTTGTAGCATTAGCAAGGAAGAACGACCTCAAATAAAAGAATTACTGACAAAAACTTCACCAGCAATTCCATTTTCTTGCTCGTATTGGGAAGGAGGGGAGCTGGCCCGAAGTATTACACCTGAATCGATGAAAGATAGGCCACTTGGAACAATGTTCTGGCGAGAAGATGGGGAATCGACTGCACTCTCATAATCCGACGCGTCTCTTGGAGGGATAACAACCAAGTCGGACGAGGGAGCCTCGCGACTGACCAAGCTGGTTACATCGGAGCTCTTATCGAGCGTCATCTGCCCAAATACAAAAGGCAGGTCATAGGTATTTGCACCGTTAAGGAGCGCCGCAGTGTCGCTTTTTGTGCCTGCGAGTGAGACGCTCTGAAGTAACACTTCGAAAGCTTCCTTCTCTGCCTTACGCTGCCGATCTACTGTCAACTTACTGACCTGGTTGATATCTGCGTCATGTGTATTCGGGGGAAATGAGGTTCGAGGGGATTGTTTCCGCGCAGGCCTGATAATGGCTAAGTTGTCGTCCTGCGGACTCGAGCGAGCCCAGGTATCAGAGCTAGCTCTGTCCAAAGCGTGGGACAATGCTTCGATGTCCAGGTCTTCCTCAAGAATGTGTAGAGGTTGGGTCATGAGACCATACAAAGCGCGAAATTCGAGTGAAAGCCTAGGCGCAAGCTCTTTGCTGAAAAGCTCGTCTTCTTTTTCAACAGAGCATTCGGCAGAAACGATGACAGTGAATCCCGCTTGGGCTCCATCTTGAATGAATCGGAGCGAAGAATCGCTCTCTCCGGACAGAACGACCAATTGGCTAGTAGAAGGAGGAGCTTCCTGCCCATCAATCGAGTGTCGAGCCACAATTTGTTGAGCACGGTATACTGTCAAATTCTGCAGCATATTGACAAGATGTTGCTTGGAGTGGTTGAATGTGAATCTTCCCCACCTCTGAAGGCATTCACTAATAGTAAGAGGGTGTCAGGAAGTGTTGAACGGTAAGAGTAGTAGAGGTACAGCGCGACTTACGCCAATATGTACTTCATTCTGCCATGATATCTTTCTGTTGCGGAAGTATCTGGCATACACTGTGTATCGCCGAAATCAAACGCAGTACTAATAGCATCGTTAAGATACTTCAGGCGATCTTTGAATGGAGGTGCTGAGAATAACGGCTGGAATTTCGACGATGCCCATTCTTGACACAGAAGTGGAACCTTCTGAGAGAAAACTTCCGAAAAATGGCCCAGTCGATCTGGTATGTAAAATGAATCGGACGCGTGCCGAAGGGTAAGAAGTGATTCTCCCGGCATCCGAACAGGGAACATTTCGAGCTGGACAAGGTCAGAAACCCAGGAAGGACTACCGGCGCCAGCGAACTCTTGAATCTGGTCAGATATTTCGAGGGCAATCTCAGTCACCAACTCGATTTGAGCGGGCGCCTCTTCAATGGCGCGCTTCATTTCGGTGATGAGGATACGTGGATCAGGTTGTTGACAAACATTAACGACTTCAGTGAAGAACGACTCCAGACCAGGATAGATCGCCTTCAGCGAGCATTTAGTACGCATGAATTCCGGACCACGCCAGGTGCAATCTTCCACGGAAATCCAGCGTAAAGCCGCATGCTCACCGGGAACAAGAATCAACGGTGATGCACGGAAAGCGAATCTAGCAACAGAGATTTAGCTTGGATATCAGCGGACACGATAGCGAAAGAACTTACTGCAGATCTTCATTGTCAATGCTGAGCCTGTTCAGCTCCTTGTATATTTTTGTCACCTCTGGAATAGTAATGTGCACGTTATTCACTTGTAATCGCTGCAGGACCTTCAACCAAAAAGCGCCATCCTTTCGTAAGGACACACCGAGATCAACAAGGAAATTCCACGAGTACGAATCAGGATCGGCAACTGAAAGGAATGGAAGGGAGATGTGGTTCAGCCCGTGCAGCAGACTACGGTCCAAAAAAGTCTCTTGCAAAGGATGAAGCGATGAATCTCTGCACATAAATTGACAGCCTCGCAGCTGTTTCAAGACTGCCGGTGAACTCTTGAAGACCGACCAATACCGCTGCAACATCATTAATACATCGCGGCTCGATTCTCGAGATGACGAGGCGAGGCGAACAAAAGAAGACAGCTCATCAGACAATGTCTTCCGAGAGCTGAGCCGAGGTTGGATCGCTATTCCCGCCTCCTGCAGCCACAAGAACCACTCCCGTTCGGAATAGTAGCTACCGGCAAATGCGGATAGATAATCATCGTGAAGAAATTCTGCAAATTCACCCAGGAAGAACGATAGCCTGACAGGGTTTAGAGATGAAGGATTGTCCATGTAGATGCTGGTGGACATTCTTGATCTACCAGCCTGATCATAGACGCGCAACTTGCCTTTTGGCTGTGTCGATATAGAGCTGCGCCAGGTAAAGAGATATTTCGCATGCTCTAAAAGAGGATAGGCTGAGACGAGATTCTTTGCATGTAGACTGTATATTTCTTCGGCAATATGGCACGGCTCGGCACTTTTTGCTCCAAATTGGGCGAATAGTCGATGCCTTGCAGAGGTGAGAGGGATCCGTTTTATATGTCTGACTACATTGGCAGGAATGTGTACTCCATCCGCAGAATCAAAGAAAAGGTCGCTGCATTGGCGGAGTGCTACCCATGTCCCATCCACTACTGGAACTATCGCTAGATGACGCATGTCACTCCAGGGCACGCTGCCTTCGATTAGGAAATTGGCAGCTGCATCTTGCCATATCTTTGGCTGGACTTTGTATTCACCCTTGGAGATCATGGCCTCGAGTGCATGTAACAAATGATCATCCGTCATTGTCTGGACACCGAGGGATTTCAGCTCCTGGGCAAACAGGACACTGTTGTACTTCTTGGTCATATATGAGAGGGAGTTGGGTAGGAACCGCTGCTCCATGAAGGGATGTGACTGATGCTCGAATCTCCCGATCATAAGAGTTCGCGAGGCTCGCTGCAGTTGGAAATGAGTGCCCTCAATGATGTCTCGAGAGCTGAGAAGATTCAATATGCGCGTAAAGATGGGAATGAAGAATGAAGGAGGATTGAAGGTTGCCAAGTACGCTAGCCAGGTGTAACGGAAGTTGGGTCTCTTGGACTGAGGACCAAGCATCTTCTGAATAGCTCCAACAAAAACACCGGCGATAGCATCGCGAAGAGTAACATTCCATTGAAGATTCTCCTGAATGTCTTCGCGATTGGTGGTTGCGATGAAGTCGGCTTGGATTATGAACTATGCGTATTGTTTTAGCTTGAAAGTAGACTCGAAACGATTGTAACATACCGAAAAGCCACACTTGCGTAGTGGAAGGAACGCATGAACGTTCTGATTTTCGGCTGGGAGGAGCGGAGACAGATCCCTCTCCCCGCCAACAGGGAACGCCAAAACGATTGCACTAGTATGAGCTTGTGGTCTGAGTTTTGGGTCGGGCGTCGTCGCTATCTCTTTACGTTCAATGAGATACGATTGAGACTTTTGATCGCCCGAAAGCAGGTGGATGAAGTCCCCATTGTCTTCACGAGCGAAAGCACGAGAGCTCCCATTGATGGTGATGTTCAAGCGCCTCAGCTTCCGCAAGAATAGAAGGATAGTCGGCTGTAAAGCCCGCAATTCTTCGGTAACGAGTGCACGATCGTTGAAGTCTGCGATAGGAATGTGGAACACCGTGTATCCTGGTCTGGCGGCGTATGTCTCGTCCCATTCGGGTATCAACATATTGGCCCTCTCCAGCTTGAAACGGAATTCCTTGGAACAGATATAGACAGAAGATGCCACTTTAAATACGGATTTAAATCCTGTACGCGTATAAAACCTTAGATCCATACGGTAAAGACAGAAGAGCTGCCAGTACTCACCGAGACCTTTTTCACCTGTACGGGGAAAGGCAAGCTTTGTTAAGACCAGGAACTGACCAGCAAATGAACAAGAACATACCGATACTATCCTCTGAACCTTTCTTCGTGCTCTCTCCTAGGTCACAGATCGATCTGACATCCTCCTCTTTGAAGCCTTGTTCGTTCGTGGAAACGACAAGCATGCCAGAGTCCTCGTCAAAATCCATGGTCAATTCTGACGTTACGGAAGGGTAGTAGATATTGTCATCTGCATTTTGAACAAATTCGAGCACAAAGTGAGCGGCTTTGGTGTAAATCCTATCTGCCAATCTGCAAGAACAAAGTTAGTTACTCGTTGACTGTGCGCTTTTCTGAAAGAACGTACTCCTCGCTCGACGTGTGTGTCGTCCTCTGGTAGAATGCCATAGCTCTTCCATAATCCGAGTCCGGCGCAATGTCGAGGCCGATACCACGCTCGCGTCGAATTTGATTAATCACTTCCATAGTCAGAGGTGCACCACAAGATGATAGTAGGCAATGAAAGGAAACAGAAAGTCGGTACTACCTTTATCGACATACAAGGCGCTTAGATATGGTGTTACCGAAGCTAAACCACAGCATGAGTTTACCATCTCAATTGACCGAAGCCAAATGTGGAGGCCAGAAGCTTCATACACGCCTACCAACTGTATCATCCGGCACAGAAAACGCCCACAATGACACAACTTGTGGGTCTGCTGGGCGTAGGGTTTCCTTACTGACGCCAGGCTTGAGTAAAGATCCACAGCTTATGTAGCTGGATATGGAAGTGAACAAGCAACAGCCCTAGTCTAGTAGTTGACATCCTCCGATTCGAACTGTGAGAGGCCAGCAAATTCAAAACCTCTTCTTGGGATAGAATAGACGACTCGGAATTTCCAAGGCATATAAAGATGGTCGTGCTACGACGCGGAGCAAGCTGAAGTCGTTTTCTTGCAGTAGGAAGTACCCGCGCCTATTACAGTACTGCCGCTGTTGTTGCTGTCGACACCATCGTTTTGAGAAATCCTATTTTATTCAAACGTAATGTGGGGGTACACCTAGCTTCTCGCATTAGACTCAAGTATGGAAGTGGTACCAAGGTCCAGGCGTCCAGGTGAATATTTGTACGTCGGTCTGTAACGTATAATTAGACAAAATCGCAAGTGAGCCGACAGTAGTAAACAACTTACCTGGTCCAGGGAATCTGGCAGCCAGGAAATCTTCCAAGTGTTCTGTACAGAAGAAGTCCGGTTAGCATAAAAGTTAACCGAACACAAACGGACGGATAAAATTGGGGATGAATATCTGAAGCGGCTCGGACTCGTTCCATGCGTTTCACCTCTAATTTTCCGCGATTCAATTCGTGCTACGTTGCGCGCATTTCGGGACTTTTTCGTTGATGTCGATGGAAATCTAGCTTGGTCAGTTCAGCATTTACTTTCCCTCTTTGCTGGGTTGCAAACGAAGAAACCCCAAAGGACCAATAAGACGTCCCGCAATGACCCGCATCATCTAATACAACGTCTCCGACATCACCAACGACGACGTTGACGCCTGCGTAACCGGCCAATAGCCCGCTTGACTATACGATATTTCGTTCAGGATGCGGGGTGTGCTTGTGAAGGTCAGTGCCCTTGTTCTCCATTTTCATCTGTGCAGCCCTAACTCGTGTGATCTGTGATAGTCTGGGTACGCAACAGCGAGGATGAAGTCTTCATTGCCAATTGTATGTTGAGTGCCTCAATCAAAGCTCATCGGTAACAGCGATTTGCCTAACCGACATACGAAAATTTTCGTACAGAGAGCAAACGGAGGGCAAATTGTTACGGAGAATGATGTGAGGATGGGCGGAGACGCAGGAACCAGGTTGTGGAAGAACTGCATCATCAATGGAAATTTAGAATCATGCGATTCATGAGTAAACAAAGACTAATACTCACATTGTGATATTGAAGCTTCGGCAGCGGCCTCTGTAGTGGTTCACTGAAGGGGCGTGTGGTACTACTTCCGTCTGAATCCTGGTTCGAGAAAACAAATGAAATATAGAGAATGACTCGAAGATGCGACGGTGCAATCGCGCTAGAGGAAGCTTGCGAGCTTTTTCCTGAGTTGAGGCGTCCTTACGTAGGATATCAGCCAGAAGTTGTCTATTGATGCAAGGAGAATTCATAGTCGTAGTTTGGTCGTAGTGGAAAGGAAACAAATTTGTTTTGGGCGCTAGTTTACCAGAGGAGCCACGTGAGCTGTCAAAGCGTCGCTTCACGCCGCCCCTCTGACCATCGCCTCTGACCATCGCTCAAGAGTCAAGTATCGCAGGAGAGATACCGACGAATTAAACAGATACCGGGACATGAACCACGTCGGGAATGGGATTTATTTGCTCGATGTTCCTATATCCCAACTCTCTGAGTAGCGGAAAAAGCTAGTGCATTCCGCAAAGCCATTATCCAGTCCAGAGAGCGTCCTAATCTTGAAGCGCTGATCTCGAACAGAAGCTCCTCGGGATTCAAAATGATGCTGAATGGACGAATTGTGCCCTGGTCAGCATCAGGAACAACGTTGGTCAACGGGTTGCAGTAGTATGTACTTCAAGTTCTCTCTTTTCCTTACTTGCTGAATATATATTCGATTATAGTTTTGACTTTGCCGAGGATGCTTCCTTCGGATGTCCTGGTCGCGTGCAGGCATACTACTCGACTTGTTACTCTCGGTACTTGACCTTGACAAAGCCAAACCCAATCAAGCTCGCAGGTGGCTTATGGGAAAGGAATGTCGATGATGTTGCCGTTGCCATTCCAGTTCCGCACGATATATACGAGGAAGCGGAAAGAGTGGGATATGAACTGATATGAACGGTCTGCTTTGAACAAGCTCAGGCTAAGGCAAGAAACATATTGTAATTGTTTATAGAAAGGAGCTATTCAGGGCTCATCAGTCGAACGTGTATGTGCTGGAAGTTCCTATATAAACCTCGTACTTTGAAGCAACGTGAGGGGCGCTAGACGCCAACGCGTTGCGGCGTGTCAGATAATAGATTGCGCAAATAGACGCCGGTACTTGACTCAACACCCTCATGTCTATAGACGTTCTACCGTTTGAGCTCCTTTGCAAGGTAATTGAATCCTGTCACATTGGCACTGTAAGCCGCTGTGTACTGGTCTGTAGCTCGTTCAAGGAAGCTGCACTCCCGAGTCTATACAAAACAATTACTCTGAAAACATTTCGCAATTCCGAATCGGTACGCCACATATTATATCTTTTATGGAATACGTTCTAAATGCTTCTTTATACAATCAGGGCGAAGGTCTTAAATCACTTCGCAATTCCGAATCGGTATACCACATATTATATATCTCTTATGGAATACGTTCTAAATCACTCTTTGTACAATCAGGGTGAAGGCCTTAATTTTGGTGCTCTTCAGACACTAGACAAGTACCCATATCTTAGATCTTATGTGAGGGATGTTCGATTTTTCTGTACGTCTCTCTCGAATCTCCTTAAATCCCGTAACTTACATGAGGCCAGTCCTCCTCAGTGACTACGTTCGACGGACACGAAATACCAAGGTCAACTCTGATCCAAAGGCGCGAGAACACCTTTGGGTCAGTTCTCTTGCCAAGCTTCCCAATATCACTTCCTATACGTTCTGTTCGTCCCCTCCTCAATATCAAAGCCGGTTCCTTCCTATCCCGCACGAGCTGATTGAGCTGATGGCTTCCGCTCTCGTGGCCTGCGACTCATTGAGAGAGGTGAACCTTCTCTACCGTGCCACTGCCGCTGATATTGCACGACTGAGCCGGCTGAGAAATGTTCGTTCCGTTCACCTGGGCCTTCCTTCTAATGAAGTGATTGCTGCAGTCGGCAATTGGATTGAGAAATGCGAATCTTTCAGCATCAGGGTGAGAGCTATATAGTATTTCTATTTACCTCCGCTTATAATCTCTCTCTCTCTCTCTCGTTAGGATGCATACGCCGTGGACTCGTTGGCTACGATCCAGCCCTACGTCTCTAACCTCTCAGTTCTTCATTTAGGACCACACCACGCCCTAACACACAGGAATATTCTTCAACTACTTGAGTGTACCAATAAGCTCCAGCAACTAGATATATTCTACGATAATTTCCTTAACGTTCAGCTGGTGTGTGCATAGCGTGTCTATTCGTATATCTATAATATCGACTGACTCCCGATAGCTGAACAACCACAAATCATTCCCGGGCCTTGCCCATCTTCGACAAAATTGTGATACGTCACCAAGGAGTGGCCCACAAATCTCAATTTATAGAAATGTTCAGCTGGATCGATGCAGTAATTTCTAGCTCTCCACTCACCTCCCTTAGTCTTCTCTCAGATGACGGCAAGGAGTGCGCATTCCCGTTCCCGTTGATCAGCTTGTTAGCTAAGAAGACTCAGCTGGAGTTTCTCAACATACCTCAAGTAGTCTTCGCCAGGCATCGTTGAAAACTTTATTCGGACAGCTGAAGAGCTTGCGAGTTTTGTCTATCATGCTGGTGGATGTGAATATCTTGGTAAGTTTTCTCCTCGAGCTCTTGCAAAGTATGCTTATCATACGGATACTATTCCTAGGGGTTTTATACCACTGCCTCGGCTGGGGAACTCACGTTCAACCTTTCAGCTCTCTATCTTCGTTCAAATAGAAACACCTGTCCCTACTCTCTAGTTACATCGCAACTACGCCGTGTCATATCATCTTTACGCGGCAGTCCAGGGTGTTTACGGAGGCTAACACAGGAGAAGCAGACGTGGAAAGTATGTGGTACCTTTGATGGACGACTTCCACTAAACCATTCTCGCATCAGGCGCTGTGGACTGAAGGGCCGCGTACAGAACGCGAAGGAATCGATTCATTGAAAGATGAATATGGTATGTATAGTAACGCAACAGAAGATGGCTGGTGTTGAAGATTCCCGTTGCATGATGGTTGTCCTACGGCGGTTATTCGTTTACCAGAAATAGTTAATTATTACTGCACATCGAGTCAGTACTATAGACAGGAAGGATATATACGCATGTATGTAATGAGGGATAAAAAACGAGTTTCCCAGAAGAAGAAAAGACAATCCATAAATATTTAAAGTCCAATGGTATATAATCAAGGCAATTGCTCAACCGTCAAGTTGTTATATATTGGGCAGAGTTCGTTCCAATCAGCTACAGAATAAGTAACGTCAATTATGCAGAAATAAAGCGACGAGGAATTAGGGCGTACGTGGAATAACATCAACTGCTTTGACCTCTTGAGGGGCCTCAGCCATGACGACGGCCAGCCCACTGAACAAGTTCATTAGAGGAAATTTATTTGAAAAAGAGAACCACAACTCACAATTCTAAGTGGAGATCAATGTGGCTGGACGTAGTGTGTTAGTTTATAGAAACTATGTGGGCAGTGCTCAATAACATACCAGTGCAAGAACCAAGGGCCTGGATTATTCGTAACAAATCTAATAGTTGTTTGGTTTCCCGCGGCGACGGCAGTAACATCGCGTTGAACCTAGAAGAAGTATTCTCGACTTTTATCCTTGCAAGACAGATACAAAACAACTAACCGGGTTCACGAAAGTTATAAGAGGTATTATCTACACCAATAAATAAGTAGCCGCTATTTCATACAAATGAATACGACTTACCTGCGCTTCGAACAACGGAGAATTCGTGCTAGATAAAGAGATATCATCCAGTCAGAAGACGGCCAATAATTAATGGAAAAATGTGCTTACACCATGTAGATGGAAGGGATGAGGACCTGCTAATGCGTTCAGAATGAGAAGATGAAGTTGATAATAAAATGAAGATAAAGACCTGAAGGCGCATCTCCTCCGTAAAAGTTGATTTCTATAGTCGAGTTGGGTGGAAGCGTGTATACCGAACCAGGCGGTAACAAATCTTGAGCCGTCTGCGCTCCGCTCAGGATTTGTAGCAGGACCGGAACGGTAGGGGGTACGTATTGCACGTCGTTGATGAAAAATTGAGCGGGATTAGCGAAACCCAGCGTCATATTCAGCACCACATCGGCACCTCCAGGAAAAGGTTCACCAGGAGCGGCCGGATCCACTAGGGGGTGGAGCATCGATTCCGTCAATGCTACTAGGTCAGTTTGGTTTGTTGTAGTCGGATCCGCGTCAGGAGCGCCTTCATACCGGAGTATTGCAGCGTTGAGACCCCCTTCAATACCTAGCAAACCCACACCAGTGTTCGCAAGCGCACGAACCCAATAATTGTCTACCGGCTGATCGGCATTTAGAACGAACGAATATCTATAGACAAATCGTCAGATACATATATTAATTTGCTTAAAGGAGATTAAAAAATACCTCTGTCCGGGGAAAATTTGGATGAAATCAACAGTTGCGGGTTCGTGGTTGATTCCGTCGACCTTGATTAAGCATTAGCCAAATGGAGCAAGCAAAAGAGCGAAGAAATTAGTGGACCCACTTCGATGACTGTTAGGTTATGTCCATCGATAGAGAACCCATGGTTGGCATCACAAGCAATAGAAACCATTCGGAAACGGTAACGTTTGCCTTGTTGTACGTTAAGAATTGCCAACGGGACAGCGGGCTGCGATATCGTCAGTAGCATTCCATTCCGTATACGACTTATCCTTACCCCACCAGCGAAGCGGCCTTGCCCATTGATCAGTGTTGCATCGGCATTCGGTGGAGCCGCGGCGGCGATGAGCTGAGTGCTTGTGTTATGGAACCTAAGGAAAGGAGATTAGGTACACTGCAATTAAAACGGGATCGTGATCGGAGACTGACCAGTCGGCAATGGTAAGAACTGTGGTTTCTGAGGCAACATAGTTAATTATGTATATCTCGCGTTAACCAAACCTCCGAACTTTACTAACCATCGTCAACATCGTAAAGATCTGCTTGTGGGTCGTCGGGATCATAAATCACTATAGGGCCTCGAAGACCATCACAATACTGCAAAGAAGGTCAGATTAACGTTAGGTCATGTAGTCAATTACTTTCCTGGACAGCGAGATGCGAATGATACCAGAATGTACCGGCCTGGTCGGGAACTTGAAAGTTGTACAGGAAAGAGTGATTGGCTGCGATAGGGCATTGCGAAACGAACGCAGGTCCATCTGCATAATTTGTCGTTTTCTGAAAAAGCCCATGCCAGTGCTACGCAACAGATTAGTTTTTTTTCATTGCGAATTCCATTAAACATTCGCTATAACTTACGACACTGGTGCTTCTGACCATAGTTGGGTCGGTGAGCAAATCTGTAACGTTCAATGAAAATTGGTCCCCCTGAGTGCAGTGTTATTCTGGGCTTAGTAGAATAGAAACCATCCATACGTACCATATATCCCGAGATTAGGGGACCTGGCGGAACCGTAAATAAGCTAGTTGTCTAAGATTGATATGAACGTACCTGGGAACGATGCAGTGGAGGGACTGAATCCAGCAAGGACCGTTCTGAAAACGCGGTCGAGTCAAAATCCACAAGGGGAAGGCGAATGAAGGAAGGCTTACGATCGCTGAAACCCATCTGGAGCGAGCTCTTTATTGACGATGAATAGGTCTTGCATTCACACTTCCACCAGAAGCTGGAGGAAGGGAAGTATTGTCGCGCAGAACTTGGGCACCGTGTGCGATGCAGACTATTTCAGCCAACAGGAGAGAAATGAGGGGCAGCATTTCCGAGGAAATGACTGAATGAGCGTGAAGGAAAGTTAGTCGAAAAAAGACTGCAGACAGAACCAACATCGTCAAACATTTTATACCTATTGTTGAGATTCAATCACGGCAACTTCGTCACAGAGAACTAAGCGATACATACACATTACAGCCCAATAAAGAGGTTTGAGACATTATCAACTTCCGTCGCACTCGTACAACAGAACTGTTATGTGATCACTTGCGACACACAAGGGCGCACTAGATAAAAGGAGGTGGCATTCGTTAGCTGTATAGCGAAATACCTTGGCCTTGGGCCAATTCCGTTACGCTGTCGAAACAGCACTGCTTCCAGTCGCGACCATCGTACTTTTGAGACTACAACCGGAGGTGGAGTCCGCTCAAAGAGCGAAAAAGGGTAAACATCGATATTCATTGTTTCACGGGAGAACTAGTCTGTAACTCTGTAGTAAAGAGCATAACGTGGCTCTGTATCTTGAACGCCACATATAATTATTGCGATACCGAAGAGTCATCCAATAATTGAGATAATTATTGAGTACCGTTGAGCAGGCTTTAATGAAGTCCCGAGTAAGAATATACATAGCAGATATCATCGCATCGATACTCGCGCCGGGAAACCATCGAATCGACGTAGGCGGTGACACAGAAGAGATGATGCTGGTTTGAAGGTGATACTGGTAGGGCCTTGAGTAGGATCACACGGGCAGATATCATCGCACTCGTACGAGAAAACCATGGGACCGAAATAGGCGGTGTACTGAGAGATGATGGTAGTTTGAAAGGAGAAGAAAAGCGCGCGCTTAACGATGAGGGCGCTTAATATTTTTTCTCTCCACTTCGATGGCCACCAGAATTGCGGCTACGCGACTTTCGAGCCTTCTTCCAACGCTCAGACAAGCTGCTAATCGGCAAATAGCCTGCTCTAGACCTACTTTTCCAGCTTTACCTTGTTCTCACTATACCCGACATTATTGGTCGACCTCGGAGCCAGTGGGATCGCATAAGGAAAAGGAATCTTTGAACCAGGAAAAGAATGCCTACGATATATTGGCTGGAGATACTGGTCCTTCATCTCACCTCGCGAACTCCGATCCCGACTTGGACATTGAACTCCCTCCCAGCGTCTTCGCCGAGAGAGTTCAGCCTAATTTAATAAATATTCCACCTCAGCAGGATCCCCTGCTTCAATTTCTCGCGTCACGTCTAATGAATCACGGTCATCGACAAAAAGCCTCCCGCATCGTTTCTCGAACTCTTCTTAATATCCACGCTTATACACGAGCTCCTCCGCTACCTATTCTCCGGCGGGCTATTTTTGCACTGTCCCCAGCTGTGCGCTTGTTGAAACATCGACACTCAACGAAGACGATTTACAAGCCGGTAGCAGTGAGCGAGAAGAGGGGAGTGTTTTTTCGCGGTCGAGATGGTTACTGGAGGAATGCAAAGGACGCCAGGGAGGTCCGCAGATAGAGGAAAGACTTGCGAGAGAGATTATAAAAGTTCTTAAAGGTGAAAGCGGCGCTTTGAAGAAGAAGGAGGACATGCATGCACTGGCCATGGTCAACCGGTACGTTTCCCAGCTTTTACCAGCCGACCTAGGCTAAATGTTGTTTTCCAGTGGAAACATAGGCTCCAATCGACCGACATGAAGGATCTCGCAGCTCTGGCCGCTCATGGTACCATTATTCTAGTTAACAGAACTGAAATGGAATAATTCTTTATTCACTGTGCGACTTCGTTCTGTCCCACTCTCCGACCTTGTCTCGCATGCGCCATACAGAGGCTTGTCTGAATAATTTCAATCAATCGTTCTTCTTGGGAAGCTCCTGCCACTCACTGCACTCTAGGCCGAACGTTGGAGAACTGTAAAGCGGTTGGATCTGGTTTTCTTGAGGATGCCTTACGACGTGAAATCCGCGTAATCACTTCAGATTCAGTAGACATCGACGACCAGCTTCCTGTTAGATCCAGCGGCGTTGAAACATCAGGCTACATCCTGCTCAGTGATACAAACTCGTATCGTCTCGCCAGTTGAACCATCTGAAGAATTTTCTCAATGGTAAAAGTGCACTGTAATAATAAGTCGGTCTTTTTTTTTTTTTTTTTGACATATTCTAAACCTCCCTTCAGCTTTCGCGAAAGCTAACAATAGCTTGAAGTTTCTCTACCTCCGGTGGACCCTGAATCCATTCCCCTACCGCCTGGGGAGAACCTATCTGAAATCGTCTCAGATGGAAGCCAAATAGCATTCATGTACAACGAGCTTGAGGAGGTGGTTTTTCTGTTTGGGCACCCTAGAACTCTTAAATTAGTTTGCTTCTAAGGCATATCGGGTGCTACTGGTCGCGATTGCGGGCATATTAGGGTCGATAAATACAGCTTTGACTTTCCGTATGTGGATAGCGTTAAGATGTTGACCATGATGTCCTATCGAATCATTGTTTTTCCAAGATATGAATGCCGCTAGTTATTTAACCTCTTTTCATAGCCATATCCCAAAAGCCTTTCTCGAGCTCCGTACATCGCTCCCACACCTCTGACCACCCTTCCAGCCTGCGTGTTGACGGTGGATCATCTACTGCACGAGCTTCGATGGTTTCTAACATGGGATATTGGTAGTAAGAGTAAGGTAACGGCAACAAGGAATAGCTTAAGGAAAGACGAACCTAATCCAAGTGTAACCGCACGCTGATACTGTTCCCCGAATAATCTTCGATCCACCGAACGTACGGGTTGTTCTCGAGGACTACCCAGCCATCACGTTTCGCATTTTTCTTCAACCACAAACCCACCTCGCCGTATCCTAGCAGACATGCTAAAAGTGCCATTAGAAGCAGCGTTGTATCACCTTTAGAAGAAAAGAACGTCAGTTCGGCATACTCTCCCTGAAATGGTAGGTAAAAATGTACCTCTCAATCCAACATCAATAAGATACCCTCCGTAAGCCCCGGTCTCCATTTCTTCGCTCGTGTTCTCCAACTCCTCCTCAGACACACCAAAAGAAGCGCAAAGAGTCCTATGGGTGTTGAGTTCGTGCAAGATGTTGAGGATGGTTTGAGTGGCGGAATGAATGACGGGGAAGGAGGGTGATTTCGCTGCGAGGAGACTAGATAGATAGAAATGACGAGGTGAAAGTTCAGAACTTTGAACCAAGGAAGATGAGGAAAGGGACTCACGCATAAGCCCGAGCGTAATATCTCAGATACAAGTAATCCTGTCTACATAAGGAAGTCCGATAAATTCGGCATCAGCAGCCCAAACCGGACAGCGACAAGCTGAGGTGAATATGGAATATACGTACTTGATAAACCTAACAAAATTCTCTCTCGGAAGCGTTCCTTTGCCAAGAAGCTTGACGAAATCATGCTCGACGTAGGCTTTCCATTTTATAGCGCTCCTGAGGATGAGGAGGGTGGTTAGAGGGTATGGGTTTGACGGGGTGGGTCTGGGATGGAAAATAACAAGGTGAGCAGGAACGGGGGATAGTTAAATCAATTCGACATCGACAGCGACTCACCGTGGCAAAGTAACCTTCTCCATCGAATGAAAATGATTCAAAGGCCCATTTCCATGTCCAATTGAAGAATCTGCACTTTCGATCCCGAGATGGGTGTATTGCGCCGCATGTCTCACAGCGTCTGTCACTGTTTCATACGATTCGAATAAAGATCAGTAAGCTAAGGCTAATGCGAGAAAGGGAAGGAGAAGATCTGGAATAGAACACTCAAGATACTCACGTTCAAACCCCAAAGCCAACCTAGCTGTAATTGCAGCGCTAAGTGTACACCCAGTTCCATGAGTATTGGTAGACTCTATCCGAGGACGATAGAGAATCGTCGTTTTCGTTCTAACACCCCCTGAGTCAAAGATTTGATTTTGACATAGGACGTCTACAACAACTTGAACATCAAGTTCGCCGCGTGTTGTCCCACGATTTGAAGTTGCATTGACCTTGAGAATCTCCATATTCATACTTCCCTCCTTGTCATACATCATCATCATCCCATCTCGGACTACCTCAAGATGCGGATTGCTCGCAGTGACTCTATCAATATCTTCCATCGAGGCAGTTAAGTGGCCACCTTTGAGTAAAATGGCCTGAGGACCAAAGGATAAGAGTTCTTCAGCTGCGAGAAGCATGTCTTGTATAGTTTGAATTTCGACATTGGACGTTGTTTGCATCGGTGTCGGGTGACTGTGGCTTTAGTTTTCGGGAAAAATTCAGCAGGAGCTCTGCCTCGGCCTTGTTAGGCGTAATTAATGTCGTCAAGGGAAATAATTCTTGGATAATCACGTCCCAGTGCGTCGGGGTTTAAAAGGCTATGTCCGGAAGTACTTACGCAGACTGGATCGCATACGATTGGCGGTAGGTTGGAAGGAGAAGAGGAAGGGTAATGAGATTTTAGCGCAGAAATCGCCGCTCGAGTGATATTAGCATCGAATAACATGCCAGTTTTTATGGCTTTGATGTGGATATCCGATAGGATAGAGGTAATCTATTGAAATAAATATTTCATCAGTTGAGCATGAACCTTTGAAAAAACGCAAACCAACTTGTTTCTCCAAAAATTCTGGGGACGAAGGAAATACATCCTGAACACCTGTTGTATTCTGTGCCGTTAAGGCAGTTATTGCACTGGTTCCGTAGCATTGATGTGCAGCAAAGGTCTTAAATCGGCCTGCGTAGCCAATCAATCGAAGAAGAGTTAACGCAATCGTCTCGGAACTTTGAGATATATCGGTACTCACCTGAATGCCCGCGCCTCCACTCGAGTCTGATCCTGCAATGGTCAAGACTGAAACTGAGGGCTGAGGTCTGGTAAACCCTGTCATGGTGGTTGAATTTCAATGACGATGATGGGCGCTAATTGGCGTTAATACTTACGCCCCAGGAGAATCAAGGCACCGGGAAAGAGGTAAGGCTTTATCCGTCCTATCCTAGGCTCAAGAAAATAGTTTTTCGATGTCACGACTGGTCCGTGTATTTAGAATGGCGCAAAGAATGGAACTAAATTTGAAGGACGTATCAATAAATAATTTAAAATAAATTATCATCTCTTCTCTTTCCTTCCTCCAATAAATAATTGAAAATAATTATCCTGTCTTTTCTTTCCCTGCTCCTCTCCACAGCCAGTGGCATTCACTAGCATAGACGAAGTGGGATTTCAATTATAATATAGTTCTTCTCAGTCGGATTCTTCACCCTGCACCATTTCCTTTTTCCATTTCCAGTGCACCGTCGCCATTCCATCGGGACCCGGATTCCAAATCGGTGCCACCAATAGTGGTATTGTTAGTAGTTGGCGATCTTGCAAAGGTAAGATGCGTTTGACTGAAGACAGGAGTTTCTGGGGAACCGGATAATCCTGTTACATCCGATATCGACCGGCTACGGTGAACAATTAAAATAATGAGCGTTGGGTACATGGCCTGTAGGATACAGACGAAAATTAATTAGTGGACTGAGAAAAACTTGGATATAGTGCATACCGCAATGAAGTTCATGAGCACACCCCACACATGAGAGGCAATGTTGAGAGCACTCGCACTAGTTTCTGTATCATCGAGGAACGCCACGCATAAATTTATGATCTACACAAGATCCATGTAGTTTCGAACATTCAAAAATGCTGGCTGAGAACGCACTTGAAAGATAATATAGGTCACACCACATTCCGTCAAAAATATCATGATTTTCACAGCTACGGAATTGCCAAAGCCGACCATCTTCATGAATCTGCGATGCTTGCTAAGGGATAAACATCTTAATTCTTGGATGAAAAATAAAATTAGGCATCACTTACTATGCTTTAATTCCGATGAGAACTGTGGACGTGAAATTTGTTGCAATACTTGCGGTATATCCCGCAATAAGTAAGGATCCGAAGAGGCTGTCTGGGTCAACTATTGAGGGATTCACAGATGCAATTGTTCTCAAAGACGACGAAGTGAGAAAGATTGCTGATTTCCAGAGACATGGCCCGCATCAGAAGTTAGATCACGATCTTCAAAGACGAGTAGTGGCTCACCGAAGGTTGCAAACAGGAAAAATGCTGGCAGAATAATGACAATGCGTCTTTCAGTCCAAACCGCCCATGCTCTCCAAACTACAATGGCATCCCCGAACATATACTTCGATGAATATGTCAGTAGGCAAATCTTTGGCCTCCTAATAAGTATTGTAACGCACCAAGAGCCCATTAACTCCACCGAGCCACACTTGAACAATACTCAGACGCAAAATACTATCGCTGGCAATTGTAAATCGTTCTTCAAGTGGTAAAGTTGGATTCTTGATCAGAGCAGTTTCGCATGAGAAGGAACACGGATGGCCTCGTATGCGCAGAAGTAAACAGTTGTGATAATGAAAGTTGTTACGAGAAGCGCCACAAGGATCCAAGTGAACTTGGTTTTATTGCGTGATCTGGTAGTGCAAAGAAAATGCAAATTTGAGATAAAAAGGATGAACGGTATCCACTTCGATTCCAGCAGACATAGACAACTCACAGTATTGTGTGCAACGCCTGGCCGGCAAGAAGCAAATATACACCTGCATATGAAAGAATCGAGCAACGATTGTTTGAGTGAAATTGAGATAAAAAATCCGATACATACCATAGAGCAAAGCTAAAGGAACCGTATACGCAAAGTCGAGCGTGAAGACCTCAGTGGCCTCTTGAAGCAGCTCCGTCTCTTCTGGGGTCATTTCAGTGTAAGGAAACAGTGAGAGGGATACAGCAAGAGCTGTTTCTCTGTCACCACAAGTTCTTTTCTATTAAACCTGATGAGGCAAATAACACGAGTACGACATCGTTGCAATATATCACAGAAAGAAGCGCGGAGTCTATAACACCACACCTTCTTTCGTCCTCCGAGTCACTCAATGGGTAATGGGTTCCGTGGCAGTAGTAAACTTTGTGGAGCTTCTGCATTTGATTTAACTTGTTTTGCTCTCAGCGTCGAGTACGCGGTACATTGCAGAGCCTTCCGCTATCACAATCCGACAGTTCAAGACCGATTAATATAGGAATTCAAATGAGAGTCCAAACGCACCTAAGGAAGAACCTCGACTATGGCGATTGGAAATAGCAGCAAGAAGGAAACCACCGCGACAATCGGACGATGAAAATTTGAGCACACCGTTCATGACCAAAATGATTTCATTCACAGATTTTGCGATGAACGGACCTAGACTAGAGTGTTTTATGTGCATGCCAAGCTCACGCTACCTTAGCGTCCACCGTCCTCATATTCGCTTGCCGCTTGCGTAACATGTGGGTCCGATTATCAGAATCTACCGATAGAATGGGCAAAGGGGGTAGAGTACATTGCCTATGCAAATGGAGCCTTGGAGGAGATAACCTTGAAAACTTCTTTGTAAAAGTTAGGAATCTGCACTGAGAGAAGGTTCTTGCATTGCTACTGGATCTTGGATACTGTGGTAAAGGCCTGCAGAGAAACCTCTGACCAGGCTCACAGAAAGTGTGCAGCAAACCTCAAGCGGAAGAGCGCCAATGCCGCAGCTCGGCTTTTTCGTCGTACTTTTTTGGAACGAGCGCTTACTCTCTCCTCTTTTGTCGCGGCATCCAAAACCAAACCATGTCCGACTCTGATTCCGATTCCTCTTCCTCGAGCTCGAGCTCTCTTCCATCAAAAATTACTGCGATAAAAACGAAAAGTAGCAGCTCGAAAGCGACCTCGAACGCGCAGGATGACCCAACTTGGGCGTACGCGCCTCCAGAAGGAATGTCTCTCATTTCAGACAGCGACATAGAGGATAACGGAGAAGAATGGGATTGGGATTCATTTCAGAAGGATAGCGAGCTTGAGCTATTGGTTATTAGGGCACCTAGTGGGGTATGCTCAATTTGAATTCTTTTCTTTAGTTCTTACTTGACTAACGCGATATGATATGGCTTGCAGGTCAAACCAAAACACTTGGAAAATCTTACGATTGATCTATCCAATTCCTCTTCCTCAAAAAACCACAAAGTCGGCGTATTAAATCGAAAACACGAGAGCTACGACGTTTGGAATCTCGGAGGGGCGTCGTCCTCCAGTTCTAATGTGGGGGGAGTAGAAGTTGGGCGAATGGACGACGAAGCTAGTAGTATCGGAGGAGAAGAAATGAAAGGTTTAACATGTTTGTTACCAAGGAAGAAGAAGAATTCGAAACGAGGAGAGTTTTATATTGGTGCGTTTCTTCTCTAAACTAGATCTCTCTACTGCTTTCTACACGAAAATACGCGATAATTGCTTACCCTTGCATATCTTCATTTCTTCCTTGCGTTCCCTTTCTTATGATAGCTCCAAGGCCTATATCCCGCCATATCATCGTCACCGCACAGCCTCCAAAACCATCGACCGAAAAAGATTCACCGGAAACTTCTTCGATACCAACGCAGAATCCGCCGCGCTTTGCATATCCACCGGAGCTCCTTTCACATAGATTTATTGCTTTTGGGTCGACTAATGCAGCGGTAGCCGACGCCGATAACGACGAAATGGACTTGGATGTGGATCCGCCGACGAAGAAAAAGGATGGGAAAGAATTGAAGGAAACGTCGACAAAAACTTCATCGAAATCTAAAGAGTCGAAGGAGACGAAAAAGAGGAAGAAGAATGCTGATACGGAAGAGCCGGAAATGCCTAGCCAGAAAAAACAGAAAAAGTCGAAATCGAAAAAGTAGCCAGGATATTATAGCTTTCTATAGACCAACGGCTACACACATACTGTACTGTGCGTTACTGACATTGTACATACATCTTTGTTCTGGCCCTTCTTTTGTCGGTAGTGGAACTCGAAGATCACAGGGTACCAGCGTAAGGAAGACTAGAATGTGATTTTAAGTGCCAAGTTCAACACTCATTTTTTTTCTTCTTACTCTTACAATTGAGCAAAAACATATTCTAAAATCCATAAACTGGATAGACGTTATAGACTTATGCGCCGCCTATCACTGTTCGTATACATTGACTAAATAAGTTTGCTCATGGTAGCAAGCCCGCCCAGCTCAATCAGATAGAGCGTCAGGCTGCGAGTTCGACCCTCGGGTGGGCTATGCGGAATCTTCGCGATCGGGGTTGTTTTGATTGTGTCTTACAAAGTTTATTTTGAGGCGGACCACTTGATGCTTTCTTTCGTACAACCTCGAAGATGGTACTCAGCGAGACCAGATGTTCATTCCTCAAACCAGAACCAGAACCAAGGATGCCTCAGTTCGGTCCTGAACCTGAGTCCGGACTGAACTTTTTCGGACTGGACCCAAAGTTCAGTTCAAGGTTCGGAAGTTTTGAGGATCGGACCAAAAGTCCAGTCCGGCGTTCAGTTTAATTCAGTTTCAAAGGACGTGCTCAGGACGTGTCCGAATGCGTCTGGACCCAATGTATTATCTGGAAATTAGAAAGGAAAAGATATATTTAATTGCTCAGATATGTGGATGAACAACAGTTTAAGTAATTAAACTAGGTACAATTCACTTACAGTTGGGTTACATCAGCAAAACCTGGATGGTTGATAAGAAATCTTAATACATTCTGGAGCAAGGGTACCCTCTCCAGAGAGCTCCAGAGAGCTCAGAGCACTCAGAGCACTCAGAGACATTCAATCGCTTTCGGACAGGTTTGACAGCTGTCAAAAAGCCATCAAAAAGCAATTGAATGGCTCTGAGTGCTCTGAGCTCTCTGGAGCACTCTGGAGAGGGTACCCTTGCTCCAGAATGTATTAAGATGTCTTATCAACCATCCAGGTTTTGCTGATGTATAGACAATGTATAGATATATAATATTATGGATTTAGGTGTTTGCTTGGGTCCTTTAATGTGCAATTTAATTTTTGAACATTCAAAAACATGTAAGATTTAGTAGATAAACCACAGATAGAGCATTGCAAAAAGTCCACATGAGTTGAGTACTTACTATATGCATGATATTTTTGGAGGATTGGCACTTGTGTGATTGACAACTCACTAAATGGTTCTAGAGGACTGAAAGAGAGAAAAATTAATGATTCTGTATAGAAAAAAAAAACCTGAACCGGACCAAAAGTCTAGTCCGCGGTCCTCAAAAAATTGGCCGAACTTGACTTTTCCAGCCCTAGAGATTTGAGGCAGAACTTAAAAATTGGCCTATGCCTGAGACGAGGCGACACTCACAACATTCCTGGCGGCAAAGTACCATTTTGAACAGTTAAAATAAAGGTTGCACCTGAGCATTCCATCACATTCAATGATTACAGCTCTGAAGTTTGTGCCGCCGCTCCGGATAATTTGAACTTCCTCAGGCTTAGGAACCGGATCCCGTCTCCCGGAAGAAGTGGCATCGCGGACGACAAAATCCTTTCAGAAATGACCGCCAGGGACCTTCGAATTCTCACACTCGTGGGAGAGGTCCACTCATTGGCCGATTGACACTTGATTAACTTGGCAGCCGTCTTGTCAAACCCTTTGACAGTGAATGATGGAGGGCACCTGACATAGACCTTAAAATCTATAAAGACGGAGATCACAATACTTTGTAACCCCAGCTCCAACGATCACTGTTCTTCTAACATATCATCACATAGATCCATGGACAATTTTAAGCAGGTATGAGACTTGGTTGAAGGCTCTAATTTCGAAATTCATGGTGAATACTACTACAGGATGGTGTATCCACACCAAATATTAATGTAAATGATGAATCAGGGTGTAAGGCATTATCAGAGCAACAGAAAGACAAGGTGAGTGTACATGTCATTGAAATTGGCAGAGTAAGTAATATTATACTTTATCAAGTCACCGCTCCAGCATGAAGGAACACCTGATGATGTTGAGAAGAATAATGGTTCAAGTTCAAAACAGGACCTGACCAACCCCATCATGGAGAATGACATTGCTTCAATGCAGAAAGCAGTTCAATTCATTCCAGATACTGATTCTTCCAAGCCTACCATCTTAAACGACCTTGGAGTTGCTCTTTGCTCAAGGTTTGATTGTTCGGGGAATCTTGATGATATAGAGAAAGCCATTCCTGTGCTTCAGCAGGCAGTTGATCTTACTCATGAAAGCCATCTTGATAAAGCATCTTGGTTGAATAATCTTGGCATTGCACTCAAGTCAAAATTTGACCATATGAGGCAGCCTGTTGATATTGAAAGAGCTATCAATGCATTTCAAAAGGCACTTGATCTTACCCCTCAGGGTTTCATGGATAGGCCTATCAAGTTGAATAATCTTGGAAATGCCTTCCAGTTGCGGTTTGACTGTCTAGGTCTTCTTGATGATCTTGATCAGGCTATTGCTGCAAAAGAGCAGCTGGTTGATCTCATCCCGGATGACAATGTTACTAAGCCTTCACTACTAAGTGATCTTAGTAATGTCTTGCAACAACAGTTTAGCTGTTCTGGCAAACTTATTCACATTGAAAAAACAATCTTGACAAGACAAAGAGCAGTTGATCTTCTGCATGATGCCAATCCTTTCAAATCTGCCATCCTAAACAACCTTGGGATTGCCTTGCAGCTACGTTTTGGCCAGGCAAGGGATCTTAATGACATTAAACAGGCCATTGCTGTGTTTCAAAAGGCAGTGGATCTCACTTCAGATGGTTATATGGATAAGCCAAGAAAATTAAATAATCTTGGAAATGCCCTCCAGTCACAGTTTGACCATTTGAGAGCTCTTGCTGATATGGATAGGGCTATCAATGCAAGACAGAAAGCAGTCGCACTCACATCAAATGACCATGCTGATAAGCCTGCATTATTAAACAATCTTGGGGATGCTTTTAAGTCACGATTTGATCATTCGAAGAATATCAATGACATTAACAGTGCCTTAGTTGCTAAACAACAAGCAGTTGATCTTGTTCCTGAGGGTCACCGTTCTAAGATGGATCGGTTAAACAATCTTGGAAATGTATTTAAGTCACGGTTTGACTTTCAGGGAAAACTTGATGACATTCAGAAGGCCATTGCTTTATTTCAAGAGTCGGTCAATCTTACCAAGAAGGGTGATGCTGGAAAGCCTATCAAGTTAGATAATCTTGGACTTGCTCTCCAGTCACGTTTTTCCTGTCTGAAGAATATTCAGGACATAGAAACTGCCATTGATGTGCACAAGTTAGCAGTTAAGCTCACTCATAAGGGTCACTTTGATAGACCTAGGCAGCTAAATCATTATGGTGATGCCCTCCTGACGCAATTTGATGTTCTAAAGGAGCTTGGTGACATTGAGAAAGCTATAGATGCAAAGCAAGAGGTTGTTGATATTACTCTTGAGTCTGATCCTTCCAAGGCCGAAACATTCAATAATCTTGGAGTTGCCTTGACCATATGGTTCAAACATCTGGGAAAGCTTGATGACATGGGAATACTGGAGAAGGCTATCGTTATGCTCCAGAAAGCAATCTCTCTCACTCTTGACAGCCATATTGACAAGGCAGCCTGGTTGAATAATCTTGGCAATGCTTTTCAGGCACGTTTTGACTGCCTCGCACAGGCTGTTGACATCGAGAGAACCATTGGGATGTTCCAGAAAGCTGTTGACCTCACTTCTGAGGGTCAGGCTGATATTGCTGTTAAGTGGCATAATCTTGGGGATGCCCATCAGGCACATTTTGATCACCTTGGTGATATAAATGACATAAACAAAGCCATTGTTGCCAAGCAGAAAGCTGTTGATCTTACTCCTGAAGGTCATGATAGTCTAGATTTTAGGGTGCATAGCCTTGGATATTCCTTCTGGAAAAAATTTATCCATCTTGGTGAGCTGAATGATATTGAGAGGGCCATTCTTGAATACCAGCATGCGGTGGATCTTACCTCTGAAAATGATATTGTCAAGCCTACCAGGATAAGTAACCTGGGAATTGCGTTCCTGGAACGATTTGAGCGCACAGGAGACATTCATGATCTCAAGATGGCCATTGGTCTTCAGCAGGAAGCAGTAGATCTTAGTTCCAAAGATTTAACAGCCAAGCAGCTCCCTGATACTCAATCCATTAGGTCTAACTCATTGGGTAACTTTGGTAATGCATTGTGCTTGCAATTTGAGCGTACAGGCAGGCTTGAAGACCTTGAGAAAGGCATCTTATTTTTGCAACGCGCCGTTGATGCCAATCCTGAAGGGCATGCTGACACCCCTCATAGGTTAAGCAATCTTGGAGTTGCCTTTGAGAGTCGATTTTTGCGTCTAAGGGAGGTTCATGACATTGAGAAAGCCATCATTGCCAATCAGAAAGCAGTTGATCTTATCCCCGACGGTCACTTTCATAAGCCAGGCCTTCTGGCTAACCTTGGCAATGCCCTACATCTAAAGTTTGAACATGCGCACAAGGTTGAGGACATCAATGAAGCCATTACGGTCAAGCAGCAAGCGGTCGATCTCTCGCTTGACAATCCTAATAGGCCTGCAAGGCTAAATAACCTTGCAAATGCCCTGCGAACACGTTTTGATTATTTGGGGGAGCAACCTGATATTAAAAGAGCAATCCGTGTAATGCAGGAGGCAATGGATCTTGCGCCTGATGTTCATACTCTTAAGCCTATATGGTTAAGCAATTTTGGAATTATCTTCCGGTCAAAATTTTTCCGGTCAAAGAAGCTTAAAGACCTTGACAGGTCCATTTCTCTTCAGAAAAAAGCAGTGGAACTCATGCCTAATGATCATGCTACAAAGGCTACCCTAATGAGGAACCTTGGAAATGCCTTCAATTCACGATTTCTGTATTTCAAGGCAGCCTCTGATCTAGAAACAGCTTGCTCCTTCTATCAGAATGCATCTCTTAAGACATCTGGTGATCCCGTAGTGCAGCTTGAAGCTGCAATATACTGGTCACAGCGCACTTCTTCCCTCGATTCATCCATGATGGCTTTTAAAAGATTCATTGAGCTGATCCCAAGGGTTGTATGGCTTGGGCAGAAAGTTCACTATCGTTATAGGAATCTGCCTATAATTGGAAAGGCCATCAGTGCTGCTGCTGCATGTGCCATTAAAGCACAGAACTTTCCCCAGGCTGTTGAATGGCTGGAAGAAGGTCGAAGTATTGTCTGGGGACAGATACTGCAATTGCGGACACCACTGGATGAACTTCAGAAGGAGTACCCTGACAAAGCAAGGGAGCTAAGGATTATTTCACAGGCCCTTGAAGCTGCAGGAACAATGTCGGAATCAGAATCCCAGAATAATGAGTCTGACTTTAGAAATTCAAGTTTAGAAGAAGAAACTCAAACTCATTGTAGGTTTGCTAGACGATATGGTGATCTTCTTGATGAAATCCGTGGGCTCAAGGGGTTTGAAAGTTTCTTCAAGCCTAGAAAATTCCATGAACTTGCTTCTGCATCAGCACGTACATCAGTTGTTATCCTCAATGCCGCTGAGTCTAGCTGTGATGCTTTGGTGTTATGCAACCCCACAGATGATGTCCGACATATCCCTCTTCCAATACTTGATCATCAGCAAAACCTGGGTGTTCTGTACAGAGCTGTACAGCTCTGTACAGAACCCACAGCACTTATAGGACCCATAGCAAGGTACCCCTCTGTACAGAACTGTGGGATGCTATGGGTTGCTGTGGATCACTGTGGACTTCGCGGGAACGCCGCCATCAGGGTTCTATTCAATATCGATTCAATACCAAATATATTATTATTTTGAATTGATTCCCTGGCTTGCGAGAGCGAAATACTAGCGAAATATTTATAAATCATTTTATTGGCGATTCCAAACTACTTATACTACAACATACATACTTGACTCATCTACCAGGTCTACAAATGGTGTAAAATTCAACTGCAACCTCCTACCAGTCATCGAATCCTTCTTCAATGACACTAAAAGATGTCATCAGATATACAATTAGAGCCTCCGAGTCAAAAACTGCAGAGAGCAGAACTTACAGTCTGAGTTAAGTTGAGCTTAGTGGGGGAAGGAAAAGACGTCGAACTTGTCAAAACCGTTGATTAAATAGCATCCAAGGTTCACATTGCCGTATCCATCAGCTGGGAATGACAGGTGTCAGAATGCGCGAGCAACGGTGAACCTACAGCATCTTACAGGACCTCATAGGACCTCATAGCATTCCACAGCACTGTACAGTGCTGTGGCTGCTATGGACTGCTATAAGCTGCTATAGGTGCTGTAGCGTTCACCCAGGTTCTGCTGATGATTTGGACAAGATGGCTCTATTGCAGACAAAGCTACTATCTGCTTTGCATTCACGGGAAGTTTATCATACTCGGAATGGACAGCGATTAAAGTTAAAAACTTCCAAGAAGGTTGACCACAGTGCATCCTTGCAAAGGCTTCTGGCAGAATTATGGTCCAACATTGTCCAGCCTATTCTTTCACAGATTAACAGTGTGGTAAGTAATTATCTATGAATATGATGGCTAATATTGAAACTTCTCTATAGCTACCAGCAAGTGATCATGGTCTCCTTCCTCACATTACCTGGTGTGCTACCGGCCCCTTTGCATTTTTACCATTACATGCTGCAGGCATATATGCATCTCCTGATTCCAAAAAAAATATGAATATCTCCGACTTTGCAGTATCATCATACACAACAAATCTATCTCATCTCCTCATTTCTGGTTCCAAACACCGCAAAAAACATCCCAGAATCCTTGCCATCTCTCAGCCACATGCAGAAGGATTCCAAGACATCCCTAAAACAGTTACCGAGGTGGAAGGAATTAAAATATATCTACCCCAGGGACAACTCCACCATTTGAATGGCAGTGAAGCTACAGTGGATGCTGTTCTTGAACAAATGAGGCACCATGAATGGGTTCATCTTGCTTGTCATGGGCTTCAGGATGTGGAAAAACCTCTGGAGTGTGCATTTGTCCTTCATGATAATAAGCTCAAGCTTGAAAGACTCATGGCTCAGTCCTTGGAGAATGCTGAGCTTGCTGTCCTTTCTGCATGCCAAACAGCCACTGGAGATCAAACCCTCCCCGAAGAATCTGTTCATCTTGCAGCTGGTATGCTTTCTGTAGGCTATCCCAGCGTGATTGCCACAATGTGGGCCATTCATGACAGTGATGGACCTATCATGACTAGTAAGCTCTATGAATATCTATTCAAACACCAGGAATTAGTACTCAGCCCTGCATATGCACTTCATGAGGCTATGAAGCATTTGAAGGAGAAAATTGGTGTAAAAGAGTTTGAAAGATGGGTTCCCTTTGTTCACTTTGGACTTTGATTGAGGTTCTTTTTTGGATTGCTTATTCATTGGCCTGCATTATCAAAAAATTTGGTGGTTGCATAGCAATAGGGGTCTGTATAGTACTTCACAGTACTGTAGAAATCTTGCTATGCAGGTTTTGCTGATGTGTTTTTTGACATCTGAGTGTGCTATTACTGTTCAATACAAATTTCAGAATAAATTTTTTACATCTTTCCCTCTACTTACTCAATCTTTTAAAAAAACCTCAAGCACTTACTACTTACTGTAGACCTTCTGTTTTGGATCCCATAAGTCCGACTTCCTCAATTATGATTACATGAAGTTAAAAATCAAATATGAGATGTTTCTGAAAGCAGAATGAGAGAACAGTCACTTCTGGAGCATCCACCCACACCCCAACCCAATGTTAGTTTTATTACCTCTTCCAAGTTGGTTTTTCAACTATCACCTGCTACTAATAAATCATCTAGATATCTCACAGTTTCTGTCAATGAGATTTGCAATATTCAAAGTGAGCATAGTAAGTACTAGTAGAGTCAACAAAAGTCCACAATAAATGGTATACATATTGTTCTTGATTCATGATCTTTTGTATCTTTCTTTGGTAAATTTTGAGCTATAATGTCCAGACCAAGTCCAGACTCCACATGAAACTGATTTTGATGAAAATTATTAGGAGAAACTGAATGGCTCTTACTTGAGAGATAGACTGTTGAAGGCTGCAGTGGTGACTGTTTTGATTCTTTTGTTTCTGTTGACTCACTTCCTGAGCTCATGAAGGTTAGAGATGGGCATGAATAGAGTAGTTATTTTGACAGATATATTTGTGACAAATAATTACTTGAGCACTTCAAGCCAGGCTGCCCCAATTTATATCTTCTTAATTAGACCAAAGCATAACAATCCACTATTTAATATGAAGTAAATCCACAGGAAATCCAGCACCATAGATTCCAGGGGCCTAGCCTGGAATCCATAGGGCTAGGACCTCTGGCACCCCTTGGCTATGGAATCCATGGACTGCAAAATAATGTAGTCTATGAAATCCATGGTCTGTGGAATCCACAGACTACAAAATAATACACTCAATGGAATCCATGGACTACAAAATAATGTAGTGTATGGAATCCACAGACTACAAACTATTGTAGTGTGTGTGGAATCCATGTTAGTACTAATGTATGTTGCACAGCATATAAGCTAGGAGGCGCAGTGACTAGTACTCAAGGGGGTCCGGGCCAGGAAATCCCGTACCGGGGGTAGGTAGGGTGGGTCCATCGCGAGGCCCGAAAAATATTTTTTGTCTAACCCTCAAAATGCATTTTTGTGATGTCCAAATGAGTCAAATAAGCCCAAGAAGTGCCTGAAAAGTATATTTAGACCAGCTACATTGTGTAGAGTGAGTATATACCTTTGTATTGCCTTTTTAGGTCATTTCATGAGTGCTTACAGTTCTTGACCTTGACTAATATATTTTGAGATATACGGCATCCAGAGTGACTCTGAGTGAGGTGAAGAGTATTAGAGTTTTGTTCCTAAACAGGAAGTAGCAGCAGTAAGTCCACACAGGACTTACAGTGATGGCCAGATCAAATCCACACCCCGCGGATTACGTCACCGGCGCTTAAACCCTACTTGTAGCAATGTCCGAACAGAAAAAAAGCTTTTAGGTTTCTACAGGGCTACCTCCTGTTAGAATGACCCCTACCAACCATATGCCATTCTTATATACCACAATGTCCAAAAAAAACAACATGTTTTCAGGGATAGAAGACTTAAGCGCTGGTGACATAACCGGTTTCCAAATCCGGGGGTGTGGATTTGATCTGGCCGTCACTGTAATAGTATGATCACACAGATTGATGGGGGACAGCAGTGGTATTACAGGGTATAGTACCTAAGCTTATATACAGTCCTAAGTACAAATGATATATCGGGCAGGTGGCTACTGCGTGAATACTTGTGGCTACTGTCCATACGTTAAAGTGGGTACTACAAGAGAGCAAGTGGATACGGCGAGAGACTGAGTGGAGTCTGCCAGATGATAACAGTGGAGTGCATGGGATGGTGATACAAACAAGTGGAGACTACAAGAAAGTGTTCCATGTATAGTTCGATAAGATATATTTACCTTTGATATTCCAACACTCCCCTTCAAACCTTTGCTAATCCCATGGATGCTGCAAGGTGTTTGGCTTTCATCAAAGGTAAGGCTTTGGTGAAGATGTCTGCCATCATGTTTTTGGTAGGGCAGTAAGATGAATTTTACCTTCCTCAATGACGTAGCGGATGAAGTGGTATTGGATATCAATATGTTTGGTCCTGGCATGAAAACAATCATCCTTTGCCAATGTGATGGCAGACTGATTGTCTGACATGATAGGGATCGCATGAGTAATGGGACCAAAGATTTCTGATAAAAGGTTCCTAAGCCAGATCACTTCCTTTGCCGCATGGGTCAAAGCAATATACTCGGCTTCCATGGTGGATAAAGAAATGGTATCCTGTCATTTTGACGACCAAGATACTGCTCCGCTATTTAACATAAAAATGTACCCGGAAATAGTATGTCAATCCTCTTGGGACATACCATCCGCATCCGTGTAGCCTTGGACTGTCTCCTTGTTGGTTGTACTGAGCCAAAAGTCTCATGTGTATTTGAGATAGGCATAGACACGGTGTACACCATTCCAATGAGTGATGCCAGGGTTTTGTGAAAAGTGAGCAAGGATAGAGACTGCATACGTGATGTCAGGTCTCGTAGTGACACATAAGTACTGGAGAGTGCCAAGGGCCTCTCTGTAGGGTTTTTCACGCATAAAAGTGATATCCTCAACTGTTTTGAGTGATTGGTCTTTGGTGAGGTGAATGTGGGGATTGAAGGGAATAGAGAGTGGCTTTATATCCGAGAATCCATAGTGAGAGAGTATGGCCTCAATGTATGACTGCTGGGATAAGTGAATTGTCCTGATATGGAGAGATCTTTGGATCTCAATCCCAAGTAGCCAATGGATTTCTCCAGAATCAACAACTTCAATTATAGCCCCAATATCTTTCTTTAGTCTCTCCATGATGGCCAGGGTTTTGGTAACCAATGTCATGTTGTCAACATGTATCAAAATGATGGTGAAGGGATTAGTGCGATGATGAGTTAGATTTGTGCTAGGTATGAAAACCAACCAAACAACAATCACCCCAATCAGATACAATCCAAAAGGTTTAATTTAATGCGAGGAAGGAGGTTGTCGAAGGTTCCCTCGACTACTAATTGATTCAAAGAGAAAAGCACTTGACAGCTGACACAGATAGTGCGCAATGAACAAGGTTTTATATTTGGAGGGAGGTTTTGAAAAGCCAACTAACGTACGACGACGCGCTGAACTAATTGAGGGGAAAGCAAACACCAAAGCATGGGTCAAGTACGCCGACTCAACAAACAACTTTGCGTATCCGCAGTGAAACACCAAAGCACGGGTCAAGTATGCCGACTCAACAAACAACTTTGTGTATCCGCAGTGAAACACCAAAGCACGGGTCAAGTACACCGACTCAACAAACAACTTTGCGTATCTCGGGAGCCTTTACGTCGCCGTGCAATGATACTCCAACTCTCAGGGGTTCCTGCGAGTTACCTAACAAGCTTATACGACCACTGCGCAAGTCACTCGAGTAGGCGTTTTTAACACACTCAGCAAAGAGCGGGCAAGGGGTAGAATCTGTTGGTAAAGCTAGGTAACACTCCGAGAAGCTTCCTCCCTAAAACTAGACCAAGCCGACACTTGGGTCCAAGACCTTTCCTAATCAACAATGGGCTCGTCGAGGTGTGCACATTAAGCTCCACCTGCGGTCCTAAGACTGATGTGACCTCTCTCCGAGATGAAAACCAGGAATGCTCGACTTAATAGCCGGGAAGTAGAATGAACAGCCTCAGTATTATCGAGGTTACAAGAAGGCCACCCATTTCAAAGGTTGCAGAGGACGATGCAGATGCGTCTGAGCGTGTACGAATCACTACAGGTCCTAAGATAGAACTGCGTTTCAGGTATCAAGTCTAACTTGTTATTCCGAGATAGAATAGCTACTCTTATATACTGAGCGAGATATATGAAAATAGGAAAATGAGAGAAACTGAGTGAGATAAGATGAAACAGAGTAAGTAAATAGAAAAAGATAAATAATGTCCATATATGCGTGTATACTATGGTTTTGCCTCGACGTTTTCCTGCCTCGTTCGTTTGTCTTCCTTGATTGGGTCGACTTTTGGGATTTTGGTCCGAATCAACTCAAGTCATTTGCCTTTTTACAAGGCTCGCCAGTTCCTTTAGCAGAACAGCCCTCGGAAGTATTTCCATGTTTTTCCTTGCCAATGGGAGACTGGTTATTATCCCTAGTTCTGCGCGGTCTTGAGTCTAGATGCCTGGTAGCATATGGATCTCGGTAAAATGCTGAGGCTCGGATAGAAACACTCCTTGGTCCTTCCGTGCTCTAGAAGTAGCTACAGCAAGTGGGTCATGTGGCCACGTTGGACTGCCGCAGCTATCTGCCTGGGCGCTTTCCAGCAAGCGTCAACTTTGAGGGCACCCGTTAGGGTACTTCCTCATCTCGGTCCACCTTGCTTCGTTTAATAAACTTGAGTGTCGTTTAGACTCCTCGGTGAGCTGATCGCGGAAGCGATGCCTTGTTTAAGACTTCGATCCCTTGGGTATATCCTTCGATGACCTAGCCTAGTATAACTGGTATGTGGGCTCGTTTATCTGCCTCGGTCAGCAACTTGTTATCCAGCAAGCTTGCCTCGCTACACCATACCGTGCATAGGACTTTGATCGAGGCACATTCACAAAGTTAAGTATGGTACCATTGCGCGTACCGTTACTCTGCAACCTCTTGGGTAGAATAGGTCCTTGGTAGATTTTAACTATCAGCGTGGGCTCACTATAGTTCTCTTATTGACCGTGTTTTGTTACTAACAGAACCTAGGATTATTGGTTCTGCGCAGTTCTAGCCTTAGCCAAAAAATCGGCGTATCAGCGATAGAAAACAGCGTGATCAAAATCAGACTGTTTAAACCCTAGTTGGGTCATGATTTCCTTCAATTGCATGTACCATCATCAACCGGCTTGTTTAAGTCCATAAAGTGTGAGTTTAAGCCATAAAGTTTGACCTGGTTTTACCCCTATATCAATGCCTGGAGGTGCCTTCATAGAAATGCGCTTGTTGTCATCCAATTTCCTGTAAAGATAAGCAGATTTCACATCCATTTGGTGAATAATCATGCTTTTCTCAGCTCCAATGCTGAGTATAGCACGGGCTGATGCAAGTTTTGCAACAGATGTGAAGGTTTTGTCTGGGAAGTAGTCAACATCTGGGATCTGATTAAATCCACATACAACAAGACGAGCTTGGTGTCCTGTAATGTGACCTTGTTCATCCTTCTTAGTCCGATAGACCCATTTGGATGTGAGAATATTTGCATCTGGAGGTGGAGTGACAATTGTGTAGGCTCCATGCTCCTGGAGTGTGGAGATTTTGTCCTTCATGGCATTGTACCATTTGGAGCTGTCAGGTCGTTGCATAGCTTCTGCAACAGATAAAGGATCAGATTTGATTTCTGATGTTACCTGACCTAGAGATGCGGTAAGATGTCGCAACTCATCACTTCCTTCTCCAAGTCCTTCAATAATGTCCCTGATCTTCTTGGTGGGCTGTCTGACTTGTTTGTCAGATACTTCATCTGGTGCAATTGGTTCAGCAATTTCTTCTGGAACTGGTATGACAGGCTGTTCCGACTCAGTGACTGATGTTTCTAAATTTCCCAAATTTCCATCCTCCCCTTCAACAGGTTGGATCTGCCTGTCAGAGAAAACTACGTTCCTCTCTGTTGTGACAGTGTGACGTGTTGGCCAGTAGATGTAGTGACCATTTGATTCGGGTTTGAGTCCTATCCAGCGTCCTTCCTGGGCCTGTGGTTCTAATTTACCGGGTTCCTTTTCTCGTTTAACGTAAACAATACTGCTGAAGATGTGAAGATTAGTAATATCCGGTTTAATACCAAACCATTTCTCATATGGAGTGGCCATTCCAATGGCTTTCTTTGGTGTCCTGTTCCAAACATATACCATGTATTTCATCATGAATCCCCAAAGCCATTTCGGGAGTCCTGATGAGATCAAAAGACTTTGAACTGCGTTAATCAACATTCAATGTGTGCGTTCCGCTATACCATTATGTTCCGGGGTGTTGTGTACCGTGAGATGTCGTTGTGTCCCAATACGTTCCAGATATGCCGTGAATTCATTAGGGATGTTTCGGGCCAGCAAAATTTGCCAAGTTTTACGGCAAATTTTTATGGCATGATGTAGTGCAAAGTCTATGGAGCGCGGCGAAATTTGCCGCCCTGAAACATCCCTATTACTGAGAAATTCTCCCCTCAATCAGAGTGGAGAACTTTAACGGTTGTGCCATATTGTGTTTGGAGACCTGTTTGGAGAACCACGTACTGTGCAAATGACTCGTCCTTTGACTTCATTTGGGGTTCCTCCAACCAATCAGTTGCTTCATCAACTAGAGTCAGTGTGTAAGTGCAATGGTTTACTGTCCTGACTTGTGATGGTCCCCACACGTCCATGTGGAAAATGTCTCCAAATTTCTCCGCATGGGGAGATGATCGCACCTGAGCGATAGGATACCTGGATGCTTTCTCAAGCATACAAGCGTGGCATTCTGGTTAGTCCATTTGTTTTGGATCCAATCCGATTCCATGAACCTGGTTGTCTCGGAACATATGCTTCACATAAGCATAGTTAAGGTGACCTAAGATGCAGTGTGCCTCATAAAGAGATACCAATCTGCCAATCTTAGTCAAATAAGTGTGTTCCCGTGATGGGATCTGGTATAGTCTGTTAGTCTTTGGGATAACTCCCACGAGTTTCCCCTGGCGATCTCTGATTGTCATTTTACCATTTGCAGTGTGGATGGTGTAACCATCATTGTCAAGTTTTCACAGTGATACGAGTGTGTTGGGAGTGTCCCAGGCTATTCCAGGCTGTCCCAGGCTTCCTCAGGCTTCTTCAGCCTGCCCCAGGTTCCCTCAGGTTGTACTCAGGTTGTGCTCAGGTTGTGCTCTGGCTGCAATGAGGCTCCCTCTGGTGATATCAGGATTTGGGCAAATTCCTAGGTAGCCTAAGTCACCCTCAAGTGATATCAGGATTTGGGCAAATTCCTAGGTTGCCTAAGTCACCCAGGTTGCCCAGGTTGCCCAGGTCATCTTGGTCTAACCTATAGGCTATCCCAGGCCCAGACCATTTTTGCTGATGTTATACACAAGCCTCCCAGAAATGTAATCATTTGTTTTTGCCCCCAAACCACCATCATTGTGAAAGGCCATCATAGCCAGCAAACTTTTCTCTCGCTCACTTTCTCTTATAGTTCTTGCAAATTGAACTCTCGAGTTAATTTGCTACTTTGAGATCTTTGTATTTCTACTTGAACCTAGAGCCTCACTCAAGAGAGGTTCGGGTCCGCCTGCTTCTACATTAGGTACACTTCTCCCTTCTCTCTCTCTCTCTTCTCTGCTCCCCGCAAAGTCCAGATGCTCTGCAGACGTCTGTACTTCTCCTTCCTCAGGTAAACACCCCCACTCCTAGCACAACTAGGTTCCTCTAGTTCTCCCAGAGAACCACCCTTCCTTCTGCAGTTCCAATGCTATGGAACATTGTTGAGTTACTGGTGGTGCTTGTTCCAATGCCTTTATCTCCTGTCAAGTTCATAGAGGTGGAGGATTTGGCTTGGGTGGCATGAACAAGGGTTACAGCAATATGATGTGTCAATGGTTAAGGCCAGGGCCCATAACCTATTAGAGTTGTATTCCTAATAAGGAAGTAGCAGCAGTAAGTCCACACAGGACTTAGTAGTAACAATCACACAGATCAATGGGGGACAATGGTGTTATTACAGGGTACAGTGTTGGAACAAGAGACTAGTTAGTCTCGAGTCTACATAGAGTATTAGTATATGAATATAAGATGTCTATAGAAGGGGAAACATACCTCAGGCAGTTACGACAGGTAAATGACTGAGGTATTAACTAGTGAGATAATTGATATATGTGGCCTGAAGGCGTGGGACAATGGAAGGCGGTAATGGATTGGGACAGTATGTAAGTACGTATAAGGGAAAAGGATTGCTAGGAAAGGAAAATTAAGTATCAAAGGTTCATGTTCTGGCATTCCCCTGAACCTGATGGTCCTACATTCCCATTAAACCCAACAATTTCTCAAGTTGGGTCCTACCCAGCGATTTTGTGAATATGTCGGCAATATTATTGTTTGTTGGAACATATGAAACCAAGACATCCTTCTTCACGATTGCTTCTTGGATCCAGTGATGTTTAACATCGATATGTTTCATTTTTGAATGTCCGGGAACTGTCCTATTGGCAATGCTGATGGCAGCGTTGTTATTGGCCTTGATTTTGATAGGTCCATCCTCAAACAATTCCACTTCTTGAAGCCAACTTTTCATCCATATTCCATGCTTCCCAGATTCTGATAGTCCCATGTATTCAACTTCAGCTGTAGAAGTTCCAACTTGGTCTTGTGATTTAGCCCTCCAAGAGACTGGTCCTCCAGCCATGATGAAGACATAACCGGCGGTTGACTTCCTAGTTTCTGGGTTATCTGCATATGACCCATTGGTATAGCCAAAGGGTTTGATAGGTGCATTGCGGTGGTAAGTACATCAGCAAAAATGGTCTGGGCCTGGGATAGCCTATAGGTTAGACTAATATGACCTGGGCAACCTGGGCAACCTGGGTGACTTAGGCCACCTAGGAATATGCTCAAATCCTAATATCACTTGAGAGTGACTTAGGCTACCTAAGAATATGCCCAAATCCTGATATCACCAGGGGGAGCCTCCTTGCAGCCTGAACACAACCTGAGCGCAACCTAAGTGCAACCTGAACACAACCTGAGTACAACCTGAGGGAACCTGGGGCAGCCTGGAGAAGCCTGAGGAAGCCTGAGGAAGCCTGGGACAGCCTGAGATTTATCTAGAACTAGGATTACAAGCTAAATAGCTTCAATAAACTAGTACATTGAATTATAATGTGTATTAATATCATTAAAAGAACAGTAGACACCCCAATTATTGGAATTTATCAACATATAATTGCGTAAAATAAGCGCCCAAATAAGCGCCAAACCGCGTGGGCGCCTGTAGACTGCGTACAATTAAAACTCTGTTGATGGGGTCAAATCAGATTCATCATGAAGTAACAGTTAACTTGATAAATATGTTAGTCTACTTGAACTTGAGTTAAAAATACTTAAGTGAGGTGTTCCGAGCCTTAAGTTAAGGCCAGTAAAACATTAATGAGTCTCGAAAAATAAGTTCACTTTGAAATAAGTCAAAAATCCATGAGTTTAATAAGATAATAAGGTTTAAGTGATATAAATGTGGAAATTGAGCAAAAAGATACAGCTGAATAATAAAGTATGAGAATTATTTTTTGGGTTGTATAACTCAGCAGAAGTATCCCTAGGTTACCTCAAGTTGCCTCAGGCTTCCCAGGCTTCCCAGGCTTCCTCAGGTTTCCTCAGGCTTCCTCAGGTTTCCTCAGGCTCCCTCAAGTTTCCTCAGGATTCCTTCAAGAAGCCCAGGAATAAGGGGGTGGACTTATGAAAGCCTGGGAGACCTAGGTGTCCTGGGTGTCCTGGGTGTCCTAGGAGACCTAGGTAGTCCTTAGGTATCCTCAGGTTATCCAAGGCCCAGACCATTTTTGCTGATGTAATCAAGCGAGCAATAGTTGTATCCAAATATGCAACGCAATGCTGAACAAGCCTCCAATGGATCGTACGTGGATTGGTTGCAAAGGTCATTAGGAAGCTGACATTATATGAGATGTCAAGTCGTGTTCCATTGGCAATGTGATTCATCCTTCCTAATGCACCGCAATATGGCTTATTTAGGTTGGCATCCTTTCATATTGCATTCTTCGACTAATTCACGAATAAGCAATTGTTGGTGAAGTGAAATGGTACCTGCATCTGTATCAAAGACAATTGAGATTTCTAGGATCTTGTCTGGTTGTCTAAGATCTTTAAGCTCGTATTTCTCACTCATCTCTTTTGTAATGGCAGCTCTAGACTCTTTAGATTTTGAACCTCCTATTACATTGTCGGTGTATGTAGCTGTGATTGTTTTGCCAAGGGGAGAATGGTGGACATGGACACATGGGTCTGCTCTCGAGGCGCGGTGTCCAAGTTTGGTAAAGGTTCCATCCAGTTTGATAAACCAATTAGCTCCTCCATCCATAGTTCTGTAGACGTTATAAAGCATGTGCAGAACGGTTTCAGTATCATCGATGGAAAACCAATTTTCAAATCCCTTTGGGACTTCAAGGTAATTGTTGCCTTGTGGTTCCGCATTAAAATAAACTCCGGTGAAGTCAAAAGCAAACATGGCAAGGCCAAGGGATGCAATGATGGTGATAAGCATACAGATAGATTCGTATCTCATGACTTGCACTCGGGTTATCCAGTAATGGACACCCCTGATTTGTGTATATCCTTTCACAACACATTGCGTGTGTCATTTGATCAAGCATCCGTTGGTGTTGTCCTTCAGATCAAAGACCCACATCACTTTTATGGGCTTCATTTCTTTTGTCTTTGGTACCTGATTAACAACACCTCTCGCAACCCATTTCAGCATTTCCTTTTCCATGGCTGGGATCCAGAGGTGTTTCCTTGATGGTTCCATGGATTCCTCATATGACTGAGGGATGAACCTATTTTCGGGTTTGGCAATGGAGGATATTGGAGCTAGTAACGTGGTAGCGTTCTCAGTTTGATCTTCCTTGATATCCGTAAGTTCTGACAATTCAGATTCATCATCAAGGGTAGCAGCTGTATCAACTTCAACAGTTGGATTTTGCTTGGAAAGGATTCTAGCCGATTTACGAGTGGGGGGACCATAGTCCTTTTGAGTTCGAGTTTTCTTTGTAAGAGGTATACGATTAATTGTATTAGGAATTTGATTGTCTGATGCAGCTGAGCTAGCTGGAGGATTTGGAACAAGAAAGTTGTAGTCTTTGTTGTTCAAATCACCATCTGCAAAGTATTCCCCCTCAGTAGTAAGGGTGCGGTGTCCAATTCCCTCTTCAAATACGACATCTCGTGAGCGAATAATTTCGGAGGTTTCGGGAATGAGGATCCGGTAAGTCCCATGACTCTCCAAGTTGTATCCAATCATTCTTCCTTTCATGCCACACAGATTGACTTTATCTTTTCCCCATTCCTTTGGTATATGCACGTATGCTGAACAACCCCATACTCAAAGGTGTCCGGCATCTTGTTTCCGTCCTGTGAAGATCACTTCCGGGATTTGTCCGGGTTTTCTTGACAAAGGCAAGAGGTTTTCAGAAACATCTGATGCCACACTTTAGCCCACAATTTTGCTGATAGTCTTGAATCCAACAACATCACTCGGACAAGTGCAGTTTTGTGGCCAATGCTGCGCTCAGCAGTACCATTAGAAGCGGAGGAATATGGAGGACCTGGAATATGAATAATGCCAATGGATTTGAACCAAGTTTGGATGAGGTTGCTCCAGAATTCAGGTGCGTTATCTGTTCAGAAGAATACTATATGCATTCCAGTAATGGCTTCAAGTACAGCTTTATAGAGTTTCAGTACTTCAAGCACTGTGGAGGCCTTTCAATCTCCAAGGAAGTACGATTTCTTCCAAGATGCAGCAAAGTCATCCAACAGCATGGTGTATGATGCACCTCCAACAGAGCGGATGCATGAAGGACCCCACAGATCTGCATTCGTTTGACGGCCTACAACAGTCTCTTCCTCAACCTCAGTATCAAATGGCCGTCATTTGATTTTGGCAAGGATACAATCCTTGCAGCGGCCAGGTGCATCACCCAATATCAGTTTAATTCCACTGACATCCTCGCTTTTTACTGTATCTAGGATACGTTGTTTGTACGCATGACTGAATCTCCAGTGCATGATGGACATTGGGACAGGGCTGCACAGCAAACACGCAACAAGGGCAGTTGGGATATTTGAGATGAAGGACCCTGACACTAGGTATAAACCTCCATTCTCCACTCCTTCGAATTGTTGATTTCCATTTGGGTCGCAGAATCTGACTTTTCCGCCTCCAAAGATTACTGTCCATCCCAGTCTATCCAGTCGGCTTATTGATATTAGGTTTGCACTGATATCTGGGGCATGTAGGGCGTCCCGAAAAGTTAGTGTATTCTGCTCTCTGTTATGGATGACCCTGATGAACACATTCCCAGATCCAGCAGTACTGAATCTGGTACCCTGTCAGGCCTTGGCTCATTTCTCATCCGCTATCCACCCGCTGATGTTTCCCACGCTTCCTGAGCGTCCGCGGATACTTCCCACGCTTTCTGACCATCCGCGGATACTTCCCGCACTCATTACCTACATTGCGGGCACTTTCCATGCTTATTTACCATTTAACCTGCCTGCTGGGCACTTTCTACATGTGATTACCACTTATCCTGCCTCCTGGGTGCCTCCTGCACTTGATAACCATCCATCAGGCCCTCCCGACGACTTACACAGCCACCCTACAGTATATAAGTAGACACCCCGAGTCCATGCACCCTAGTCTGTTATTACCATTGTTACCGAATCGATCCCATTTTGCTTCTGTCTCTGTCTCTATCTCTCTATTTCTATCTGTTCTTACCAGTTGTGCCTTCCGAGCTCTGTTCAAAGGCTCACTGTCATCTGCATCAACTGCGAGGCTCTGTCCGTAGATACCAAATCTATGTCCAGAGCTCACTGTCTTCTATCTCTGTTTACAACTTTACAACCAAAGCTCCTCGGGAGCTTCCTATTTGGGTTTTGCTACCTCTAGAACCTCTGGAACCATCCGCTTTCACTCAATTCCGTCCGCTCCCACGCTATTTCCATCCGCTCTCACGCTATTCCGTCCGTTCTCACACTATTCCCATCCGCTTTCACCCTATTCCATCCACTCCCACGCTATTTCCGTCCGCTTTTGCACTATTCCGTCCGCTCCCACGCTATTTCCGTCCGCATTTGCTGTATTCCATCCGCATTATCCATATTTGGACTTATTACACCTTTTTGGACCACCCCTTCACCCATATTCCATCCGCTCCCACTCATTTCTGGTCGTTGGACCACAATACCACCCGCTTCCTCCTGATTACGTCAGTGGGTGGCTCGTACACTGTTCCTTGCACCTCTGAGGCTTGTACTGTTCCGTACAACACTCATACTACTGTCCAGACCCACCTTACGGCACAGTTACCCCAGGTGGTCGCATTTGGTTTCCACCTACATCTAGGTGCGAGACATTCGGGATACGTTGGTTCAAGATCCGTTTTGTGCACCGGGTCTCACATACCCTCCTTAGCTGAAATCCCTATTGCGTTCAAAACCTCTTTATACTCCATGAAGACGCTGTGACTTTTGAAGAAGTGCATGGTTGCTCCAGGGTTGGTGAACAATACAGAAGACATTGCGTCAGGGATTTTAGTGGTAATCATTGCAACACGGTCAATTGACGGTTGGTTGGTGTGTATGATTGCTTCGACATCGAGTATATTTGTCTGAGCCATCAGCGCATAGTGTCTTCCTTGACTGACACTGCCCTGGATTGTTGTTGATACGAGGTGCGCGGAAGGAGCTAAATGATCTGAGGGCAACAGTACGTCTCGTTTTCCTTTCCACCATGCTGGGTATTGACCCTGGATCCCACCACCTAGGCTCCAGCACTTCTGGATTGTATGACCCCTTGGTCGAGGACAAGTTGTATTGGAACAGACATCATTCGAGAATCTCGGTCTTGGACCGTTCACTTTCAACAAAGCTATATCTGCTTGGAGCGCCGTGATTGTGGCCTGAAGAGCTTGAACAGCATCTTCCTTTGGAACAACAGATGCTGTTTTTTCATCTAAGTTCCTGTGGCTGATAAGTCATTCGCCATGGGTGGTAAGGTTGGTGATAATAGTAGTAAGGTTTGTTTCCTTGTATAGAGGGGTTGTGATGATGTCCCAACTCTCAGGGAATGACTCGAGGAGTATAACAATGAATTGGGAGTTGTCTATTGTGGAACCAGCATCGTTGGCCCTTTTTCGGAGGCTTCGGAGTTTCTCAATATATCCTCCTTCTCCAGCAACTTTGGTTCCGTTAATAAATCGCATGTTGGTAAGCTCTCTTTCTGCAATTGTTCTCATATGGTTGCTAGGCTGACCGTACTGCTTCTCAAGGTATGTTCAGACCACATTCAACACCCAGGTATTGTTGATTCCAGCGCCGTCAATATCTATAATATTTCCAAGAATGGAGAGCACGACTGATTCTTGAAGTTCGAATTCCAGTGTGGACAGATGGAGGTCATTGATTGCTGATTTTTCAGTACTAATAGTTGTGGTAGTGATTCCGGTAGCAGATGTGGATGTGGTAGAAGTAGGAGCAGTGGCACTAGCTGTTCCATTCCAGTAGATATCGAAGCCTCTAAGCTCCTCTTGGATCAACATCTGTTGTTTCCATCCTTTGTAATTCTCATGTCATGTCTATTGTGCGCGGGGTCGCTCGTAAAAGAGTATTGCACTATTGTGAGTCATAGGGTAGTTTTGTAACTGGCTTTTTTTAGGTGCAAATAGCATGATGGGGCCTATAACCTGTTGGAATGAGAGACTAGTTAGTCTCGAGTCTCAGGCAGTTGCGACAGGTAAACAACTATATATTGTAAAGATGAATCTACCTGTTGGAACAAGAGACTAGTTAGTCTCGAGTCTACATAGAGTATTAGTATATGAATATAAGATGTCTATAAAAGGGGAAACATACCTCAGGCGGTTACGACGGGTAAACGACTGAGGTATTGACTAGCGAGATAATTGATATATGTGGCCTGAAGGCGTGGGATGACGGAAGGTGGTAATGGATCGGGACGGTATGTAAGTACGTATAAGGGAAAAGGATTGCTAGGAAAGGAAAAGTAAGTATCAAAGGCTCATGTTCTGACATACAGTACCTAGGCTTATATACAGTCCTGTGTACAAATGATATATCAGGCTAGTGGCTACTGCATGAATGTCTGTGGCTACTGTCCACATGGTAAAGTGGGTACTGCAAGATAGTAAGTGGATATGGCAAGAGACTGAGTGGAGTCTGCAAGACAATAGATGTGGAGTGCATGGGATGATGATACAAACAAGTGGAGACTACGAGAAAGCATTCCATTTACAGATCAATACTAAATTTACCTTTGATATTCCAACATTGGGAGTATGGACTTTACTTGCTACTATGTAGTATCTTTTTATAGTTTCCTGCAATTTGGTATGGTGTAAATTGGTTTAAACTAGTCTATATCAGTTTAAACTTGAATTAATATAAATCAGATGTATTACAATAAATTGCATCAATTCACTAATTGTACTGATACAAGTACATGGTTTATGTCAGTTCATATTTCTTATGTATCAGTGCAATTCACAGTTTATTGGATTTAGGTCAAATAAATTGAATTGAATTGTATCTAGAAACCCTAGTGTTGTCTGTTCCAACCAGTTGTGCCTTCCAAGCTCTGTTCAAAGGCTTACTGTCATCTGCATTGACTGCAAGGCTCTGTCTGTAGATCTCAAATCTACGTCCAGAGCTCAATGTCTTCTATCTCAGTTTATGACTTTACAACCAAAGCTCCCCGGGAGCTTCCTATTTGGGTTTTGCTACCTCTAGAACCTCCGGCACCATCCGCTTTCACTGTATTCCATCCACTCCCACCCTATTTCTGTCCGCTCCCACCCTATTCCACCCGCTTCCACCCTATTTCCATCCGCATTCACTGTACTCCACCTGCATTATCCATATTTGGACATATTACACCTTTTGGACCACCCCTTCATCCATATTCCATCCGCTTCCACTCACTTCTGGTTGTTGGACCACAATACCACCCAATTCATCCTGATTATGTCATTAGGTGGCCCATACACTGCTACTTACACCTCCAAGGCTTGTGCTGTTTTGTACAACACTTGTACTACTGTCCAGACCCACCTTATGACATGGTTACCCTGGGTGGTCACGTTTGGTCTCCACTTACATCTAGGTGTGAGACATTTGGGATACATTGGTTCAAGATCCATTTCATGCACTGGGTCTCACACAGATGCAAAGGTTTCATCTGGGAAGTAATTAACATCTGGGATCTGATTAAACCCACGTACAACAAGACAAGCTTGGTGTCCTGTAATGTGACCTTGTTCATCCTTCTTGGTCCAATAGACCCATTTGGATGTGAGAATATTGGCATCTGGAGATGGAGTGACAATTGTGTAGGTTCCACACTCCTGGAGTCTGGAGATTTTGTCCTTCATGGCATTGTACCATTTGGAACTGTCAGGTCATTGCATAGCTTCTGCAACAGATAAAGGATCAGAGATTTCTGATGTTACCTGACCTAGAGATGCAGTGAGATGTTGCAACTCATCACTTCCTTCTCCAAGTCCTTCAATAATGCCCCTAATCTTCTTGGTGGGTTGTCTGACTTGTTTGCCAGTTATTTCATCTGGTGAAATTGGTTTGGCAATTTCTTCTGGATCTGGTATGACAGGCTGTTCTAACTCAGCGACCAATGTTACCAAGTTTCCCAAATTTCCATCCTCCCCTTCAATGGGTTAGATCTGCCTGTCAGAGAAAACAATGTTCCTCTTGGTTGTGACAGTGTGATGTGTTGGCCAGTGGATGTAGTGACCATTCAATTTGGGTTTGAGTCCTATCCAGCGTCCTTCTTGGGCCTGTGGTTCCAAATGAACTGTTTTTTGTAGCTTCGAGTTATTGCTGTTTTCAAAAAGGCTTGCACATGTCAATTTTCATGTGGGAATGATATATGTTTGATTTTTGTGCATTCAGCAACATTCCAACTGTTTTCATTCATAGCTCACTCAATTCTTCTTCAATTGCAAAAAGCTCTTTTTTTTTCTGAATCTACAGCTTATTCTGCAGATACAAGGCTATGAAAGTAGAAGAATATTGTGTGCTGTTCATACATGAGATCAATCACAGCTCTTGCCTGGTTTTAGCCAAGTTTTAGCTCATCTGTCATCTCCACCACTGAAAAGAAGAATATCGTGGCCTTGGGATTGTATATAGGATTGCAGAAAGGCATTAGAATGGCTGAAACTGGGAAATTAGCTGTGCTGAGGCTGGGATTTTGAACCTCGAAGTAGTTGAATTTGGGTCAAATGAGCAGGATCGGATAGTGGTATGTTCTGCAGGTCTTTATGCCCTGGACTAAAACCTAACTTGATTTGGTTTTCAGTTGACCTGGCTCCCTAGGTCCAAATCCAATAATTCCAGTGACAACTTTTGTATCAATTATTGACTTCTGCCCAGACCCAGCCAATGATGATGATTGGACCTAGCTCCCCTTAGATCCATCCAAACACAACTCCAATGACCTAGTCCTGATTCGCAGTGTTTTCAACATGTACAAGAAAGTCTTGCTCAAAGAGGACTGCCCGGATATTGGTTGGAAACTTCAAGCATTGACAAAACCATTTCTTCTGGATGATTTCAGCACAATTTTTTGTGGTGCACCTGAAGAATATGTAGTAGAGTCAGAAAGTAAAAACATTCTCATTCCTGGTGCTGAATTGAGAGAGCTTCAGCCGAAAACAGTTGCAACACTGTCAAATGCAAGAACTACATATTGTAATCACCAGGAAGCCCAGATTTCTTATGCCGTGTCTGCAGAATATGTCATAGATCCAGAAAATATAAAACTTTTCATGTTTCGATTGAGAACTGCATGAGTTACAACCGAAAAGACATCAGCAAAACCACCGGATCGTATTCCGTATGATTGGTAGATTGATGTAATTGATATGCACAATCATACGCGATCACGGCCCAGCGGAATTCCTTTGGCTGTATAATTGTTATATGCAATTTATACCAGGTTTATGCATTGTTTATACAACAATACCTATGATCATATTAGTACAGTAAATAAGTTGACACTAGTACAAGTCAATCACTATTCAATTGCAGTATACCCCATGTTTGGCTTCAACATGAAAGATAAGAATATTGTACAATATGTAGTACATTGGTGCATCGCGGACTCGGAGATGTTTAGAGAGCAATGAAAAAAGAGAATCCCCAAGTCATTTGAAACTCTGACAAGTCACAAGCTAGCTACTATGCAGTCTCACATGAATTGCGTTCAATCAAATTTAGGAAGTCAGCACTTCTTCACTTCCTTTCTTTGCACACTCTTATGCACTTGCTCTACAATGATATGTTGTTAGACTAATTTCATCGAAGTCCGTTCTATTTGGTGAAAAATTCAAGAAGGCATGGATAGGAATAGCCTAATGTGCATACATCCTTCTTCTTTATGTCTCCTCCAAGATTTACATTTATTATAAATATCACTGCAGAGTTGTTCCAATGTTTTGCCAGGTATGTGAATTCATTTACTGTGAGTATCTGCAGCTTATACCCTTTTTATTTTGCACAGTGTTATTTGGTGGAGAATTCCTTCTAATGCCTTTGCAATGTAAAGCCTATGGAAGATGTGAAGCTGGAACCTTGACCGCTGGCACTGGTCCCCGTTGGCTCTCTCCTCGAGTCCTTCCTCGCTGGCTCTAATTTTTCCTTGCAGCAGTCTCACTGTGGCAGTGTGTACTTTTTTTTTCTTGAAGCTCTCTGCTCTAACATGATATCATTAGGTTTTGAAACCAGCGAGCCACCGAAGCGCCAGACTGCCAGGAATGCGATGTCAGTTTCTCTGAACAATCTGGCATTTGAAGTGAAGTCTTCTGCCTATGTTTCTTGACCATTGCATGAGGATTTTCAAGTCATGCCGCCATACTTTGGGTGCCCTGGAAATGCTCGCATGAATATTTATCACTGTCTGTCCCTTGCAAGCTCAACCTGACTCGGATATGTTTCCACAGAATTTCTGGTGCATGATTTATTCATTCCGTTGGGTGGTATAAGGCATTGGAAGCCTTGCGGGACAATGCCAACTTCGTAGTCTTTGTACATAACTTTTTTTTTTACTATGTCATTGCTGTAGACCAATAAACTGTCAATTTGATTGCTTCATTAAAGTGAAAGTATATGAAAGTATAATTAGGCCAAAAGAGCTGGTATATTGAATGTATAAAGTTGCGGTATAATTGAGCGTGTTTGAGGATATAAACAAACAAGAAAAAGGGCTATAATTGTGTATAATCGGGCATGATGGATATGCACTCAGGGCCCTATACATATGCAGCCAAATCCGTATGATCGGACGTATTTGGCGTGCCTTCATACGGATCACGCATGTGCAGTTTTGCTGATGCAGTTCGGGTGTTGTCGAACGCGCAAAATCGAACATATATCATTCCCACGTGAAAATTTGACGCGCGCAAGCCTTTTTGAAAACAGCAATAATTCAAGGAGTTCCTTGTCAATGAAGGCAGCCAGCTTGCATTGTTCCTTTTTGGTACCCCTACCGTGAGACTATCTTAGCGATCGGAATCTTCGTTTCCTCTTGGCAATAGGTCAAGGGGGATTCGGCATTGAAATGGCAGACATATGACCTATCTTGCCTAGTTAGGAAAGACCCTCCGTGGGACTTTGATTGGCGCTCTGAACGCTACTAGCATTCCGCAACATCCTTCCAGATTTCCACCGCAATTAGAGAACAAGTCAACTTTCTTTGGTTCTCCTGACCTTGGGCTACACCATGGATTGAGCTGGCACCAAATTCAAGCCTTTTCTGTTACTCTCCTGCATTCTTTAGCATTTGCGGCGCTTATTTCACCTGACAGGTCACGTTGTGAGCTTATACGATTGCCGTTTCAATGCCGAATCCCTCTTGCAATAGGTCCGCCTAGCTCAATCGGATAGAGCGTCAGACTCTGGTTACGGCGGTCTGAAGGCTGCGAGTTCGACCCTCGGCTTGGGCTATTCTGAATGATTTAGATGTTGTTTTTATTGTGTCTCACAGAGTTTACTTTGACGCGGACCACTTGATTTCGTACAAACCCGAAGATCGCGCTCAGGCGAGACCAGATTTCTTCAAACCAGAACCACGGATGCTAAAGTATAAATAAAGACACACATAAAGCGTCTAGACTTGAACCGCCACGTAATCTGCAAGATGAATTATCTAGCAGGCATTCATCTCTCTCATAACCAAGGCATCGAAGCTATAGTTGCAGGATCTACTATTATAACGATAGCTAGCCTCGGTGAGCTCTCTTCATTCCGTTTTTTTTGCTGAATAATTCACCGATTTTTTAGCCAGAAACCAACGCAAATGGTTCTCCAAATCTGAAAACGAAGGCGGAAAAATTACGACTGGACCTACGACGCTGATAGGCCGATTGGTTACTCCCATACACGTATGCGCGATTATGGCAGTTCCAGTATCGTATCTGGCTGCCGTCTTCTTGAATCAGATGGAACAGCCAGAATGGTACGCTCAGACCTCGCTGGAAAATGTTTTGGACATGAACGTTGGGATTGGACCTTTGGCTTGGATTCGTACGGCTGCCGCTGTAGGCACCTTGGGAACAATTTGGTGCCATGGGATTGTCTTGAGAGAGTTGGGAAAGCAGTTTCATTATATCGGGGTATGTTCTGCGTTAAATGTATCATGTCCACCGAACACTGACTGTTATCTTTGTGTGTAAAGGTTAGGGAAAAGGCAAATGTCGTGTCTACGGGTCCCTACGCGGTCGTTCGTCACCCGATGTACACCACTTTCCTAGGCCAACTTGCTCTTCTATCAGTTGCGTATTGGTCTTGGATTCCTCTCGTCAGTCTTGGAATTTGCGCTGGTGCATTCGCTTATAAGATGCCTATTGAGGTAAGCCGAACTTTTGACCTGCGTTAGTGTTCTGGCTGACTTGTGTTAAAGGAAGAGTTGATTGAACAGGATCCTGCTATAGGCCCTGCCTATCGCGATTACAAGAAGAAAGTGACCTGCAAGATTATTCCATATATTTGGTGAATACATAGTCGGCGTGGGCGCGTGATAGATATCCGTTTTGCTTCCGAGAATCCTACTATCCTTTCGCGATTACAAGAAGACAGTGACTTGTCGATATCAATTTCCGTCCCGCTCCCGATGAGCGCTCTACTTATAAGATTCGCGTAGCTTCAAGGCTCTAATCACTAGAATCCCATTTCTTGCAGATGGACTATTTTGCTGGAATCCACATCTCTCCTTCGCAGCGCGTAGAAACCTTGGTCGCTGCGACCACCGTAGCAACGTTTCTGTCTATCGGTATGTACTTATTGGCATCAGTCCGGATCCATACTCACTTATTCTCCTTTCATCTATATATCTTAGTCTCTCAGCAACGCAAATGGTTAGTCAAAGCCGACAAGGAAGGAGGAAAAATCACCGCTTTGCCAACATCCTTGCTCGGACGAATCGTTACGCCTATCCATGCCATCGCAACTATTGCTTTGCCCCTCCCGTATCTCGCTGCCGTATTATCCAATGGAATGCGTCAGCCAGAGTGGTATCGACGTACTAGCCTAGACGATCTGTTTGCGATGGATACAAAAGCGAAACTGTGGACTAGGGTAGTGGCGTCGTTGTGTATGTTGAGTACTATCTGGATACATCAAGCGATTGTGGATGTGTTGGGGAAGCAGTTGCATTATATCGGGGTATGTTATGTCTTTGTGCTTGTATTCCTTTCCAATTAACGATTCGTTGATTTAGCCCCGGGAGAACGGTGAAGTCGTGTCTACAGGCCTCTACTCTATCGTCAGGTAAGACATCATTCTCATGTTAAAAGCGATAATAATGATACGAATTTCTTTCTAGACATCCCATCTACTCCATGGCTCTCTTTCAAGCTTTGTTCTCGGCCATCGCCTATTGGTCTTGGTCGCCACTGGTTGGCTTGGTAGTCTTTGTGGCTTCGTTTGGATACAAGATTTTGGTCGAAGTATGTAGCATTGTCGCCTTTTCATATGCATATCAAGCTTACCTGCCTTTTCATCTTTATAGGAGCAGCTAATGGAAGAAAACCCTCGTATGGGTCGATCGTACCTTGAATACAAGAAGAACGTCCTTTACCGGCTTATTCCATACATTTGGTGATTGTCTTGGTTAATATTATCATTTGGTGAAACGCTGGACGAGGTGGCAGGGAGGTGGGCTGTGTCGATGAGATTCGGGAAGCTGGATTCAGACAAGGATGCTTTGTATGATGAAGGAGTCGAGGGCTTGTAGCTGTGTTATTCCGGTCTCAATGACCGTTTCTTATATACCTACTAATTTGGTCACCGATTGACTATGTGACTCCACTTTCTTTTAAAGTACTTGTTTCGTTCCTTCAGTTGCCTTATTTGCTGTTACTGTTAAATACTACGTACGTACACCACAATGCTAATATACAGAGAAGTGCTTTCTTCTCTTTCTTTCAAACCTCGCACCGTCAATACTTTTGCCTTCATACGTTCGGCCTAGTACAAAAGTGCTGTCAAGTGACCAACTTGAAGCAGAATTTCGTCCGAGGAACAATGATCAACACAAGTCCAAACTCGACTCTGAAATCAAGTTGCAGCTGGCGTTGGCTAGGGGTGTTGCCAGTGGTAGCACTAGAGCCAATGGGATAAATGGGGGGTTGATACAGCTATTACAGTACAAAGTACTTATAGTAAGCATAAGTACAAAATACTAGTAGTTAATGAGATCCAAGCAAAAATCCATATGTTCCCTTGGGATATAACCATTCCACCGTATAGCTTGTGCAATATGATGTTCCTTGCGCATGCACGGTTTCCGAACTGCCGGATGAAGAGTTTCGGAATCAATACAATATTGACACCAAAATATGCTTTCCAAATTCAATAGCCTGTTCTCTATAGGCTCATGAGTACCCTCGTTTGGATTAAACGAGGACAATGATCTAGTCCGCCTGAGTTTTTGGTTGGTGAGCTTGTGATTTTGGGTGCAATCACTGCTCTCTAGAGGGTCATGAACACCCTCGTTTGGATTAAACGAGGACAATGATCTAGTTTGCCTTAGTGTCTGGTTGATGAGCTTGTGATTTTGGGTGCAGTCACCAATGTTAAAATGTCCCTCAAAATCATCTGTGAATGGGTGGATAATTTTTGAAATGTTCCCTCCAAGACTTGATAAAATACGTACCAGATGAGTGACAGGATTGGTTGTCAGATATAAACCCCCAATCATCTTCTACATCTTCAATATCTGTTACTATTTACCAGTGATCTGTTCAGCAGAACATTACTGCTCAGTGCTTCTGTGGATACTCACCATCTGATACTGCCTCAATAATTTCAAATTCCTCCGACTCAACGTTGAACATTACTTTTTGGAACCTTGAAAAGGGGATAGCCTTTTTTGCGTGAGTATTTTAACCCGGAAGAGAAGCCTTTGCTTCTCAAATATTGCAACACTGCTGTATGTTCAAAGGCAGACAAATACATCCCTTCCCGAAACCCTGGGGATGAGCGAGGGAAGCCCAAGAAAGGCATCGCTGTGTTG